>VWPW01000875.1:0-55865 GCA_013389825.1 Crypturellus undulatus | reverse complement strand
TCTTGGCTTTAGCAGGCAATGAATTCACGTGGCGGTTCTTCAACGCCCTCCTCCTTTTCCTCCTTCCTTTCCCCTCCCTAGGAAGCAGGAGCTGAGCCCTTTGCACCATGAGCACGTCCCTGGCATGGAGAGATGGGTGCTCACTGGGCATTGTGGAGCTTGATTTGGGGTGATAAATGCCAAGTCCCAGGAGCCCTGTGGGACTGTGGCCAGGGCTGTGCCATGTGAGGAAGGACCGGGCATCCCAAGGCATCCAAACCCTCTCCCCACCTCTTGCCCGTAAGTTAGGGCTGCAGGTCAGAGCCGTGGGATGGTGCAGTGGCACGGAGGGGAGGAAGATGATGATGCAGGGAGGACCAAAAGAGGTTTCAGCAGAGTGACAGCTCATGAATCCGAGACTGAGTCCTGCCAGCATCATTCCCTGTCTCCCATTTCTACCTACACCATTTCCCTGGACCGGACAGCCATCTGGGGCACTTGCTCCTCCATACCCCACAGCAGTGAAGCCAGGGCCACCGGGAAGGAGAGGGACAAGGATTGGATGTGGAGGTCTCTGTCTTTGCTGGGTGATGTGGGGTCACTACTGTGACTCCAAAGCTTGGAGTTTTCTTATTTATAGCTCCTAAATGCAGTGCACAACGTTGTGGCTCCTCTCGGAGTGAGCTGGGAGCCATTTGCTGCTTGTCTGGGAAGCAGAACCCCAAACACTGCAGGGCTTTGGCTCGCCAGGGCCTGGGATAGGTGTTGTTTGGGGTGGTTCTCCCAACCCCAGGGTGAAAGCAGAGCATCCCTGCCCTGTCCTCTCCTCCACCTCCTGCCCAGCCTTCGGCCCTGACACCTGCATCTTGGGGTTGCATCCAGCAGGTGTTTGTGGGATTGAGCAGTGCGTATCCCAGATTCCCGTCTGGTCCCCAGGGAAGGCACGGAGAACCTCAGAGCAAACCCAGCTTCTGGATGATGATGCCCTGCGAGTGCAAAGCATCTTCAGGCACGTCCATGTCCTCCACCACTGATACCGGTGCTTGCTGCCTGCAGGGCTGGGGCTCTAGCTCTCCCGGGGATGTATTTTTGGGGAATTTGCTCCCAGCAAGAGCCCATCGTTGAATTTGCACCTGCCTTTCCCTCCCCCATGGTATCAGTAACACAGCGTGTTGCTCCGTCAGCGCCCGTCACCCCCGAGTCCCCCGGGTTGCGCTCTGTGGTGGATGCAGAGCAGCACCTGAGCCAGGACATGAAATGTCTCTCCACCTTCTGCCTTTGAATGCTTTCAGCAGCTGGAGCGGTGGGCACGTAGGGGGTTTGGGAGCGGTTTATCTTCTGATGAGGGTGAGAAGAAATTTGCTAATTAAAGGAAACAACAACAACAAAAAAACCTATTTGTCTTCCACATGTCCTCTGGCCTTTCTTTCTCCCATCTGTGTAGGGGACCCAGTGGACAGGCGGCACGGACCTCCAGAAGGGAAGGGGAGAGATGACCCGCTAGACAGAGTGCAAGGTCGAAGCAGGCATGATCAGGGCATGCTCGGGAGCCAAAGGATGCTCTGGGAATCCTTTGGAATCCCCCGTCATTCACCCCTCGCCGCAGAGGGTCGCAAGGGCTGGGGCATGCAGAAGGCTAGGGGCTAGTCCTCAAGCGTCCTGTGGGCTCGGGCTGCCCACATTGAGGTGCCTTCACTAGTGGGTATCTCCATGACGTTTGTGTGCCTTCAGAAGTGTCGAGCACCTGGAAACACTGGCTTCAGAGGATTCATGGGGTCTGCCAGGAAGGCTGGGTAGACCCCATTGGTAAAGAAGTCAGCGATGTGAGGGTCCACGTTGGTTGGGAAGGGGCTGATCCTGTAGAGCACTGCGAGTCGCACTGGGCGCATCAGCATCCCCTTCCTGCTGTTATAAGAGGTGCTCTAGATGCTGCTCCGTCCCCAATGGTGGCTGGAGATCGCTCAGCACTGCCAAAGGGAGAGCCCCAGCTGGGGAAAACTCATGTATCTCATGTGCTCCCTGGTCTTTAGAGGCAGTACCTTGACTTCCAGAGGGTTTGCAGCTGCTGGTGGTGGGAACCTTTGCTTTGTACGCCTAGAAATCTCTGCTTGAAAGCACACTGGCCTCTCAGCATATGAAAAAAGGAATGGGCAGTAAATGGTGCAGCAGGATCCTGGCATAATGCAGATGGGGCTAATGTCCCCCAGAAGTGTTGATACACTTTCATTCCTGATGTTCCTCCCCTGTGATGTCCTCTTTTCCTTCCACCTGGCTCAGCTGCATGAGCAACCCTGTGATTTCAGTCCCATGAGGTTGAGCTGTATTTGCAGGGACTCATTGCAGCCCTTCTCGCACGTGGAGTTTGAACCTGCTCCAAGGATGGGGTGGGAAGGCCCTGGGTCTCACATCTCCGTAGCTTCTGTCATTCCCCCAACAAGACCTGTAAAGAGCTTCATGCAGGTGGGTCTCCAAGTCCATCCTCCTCCAAGAGTCCTTCAGCTGAAGAGCTTGTCCTCCTTTTTTTCCAATTTAGGCTCCTGAGTACATGGATTTTGTTGATATGGACTTGGGTTCCTACCTCCTGGCCCCCTTTGAGGGGCCAACTTCGGAGGATTTCAGCCCAGAAACTATTACAGGGAACAGAAAAAGCTGCATTTGTTTGTTTGCTTGTTTTTGCCAACTGGGCTTTCAATTAGAAATCGCAGTGAGCTCCGTTTCTTCACAAAAGTCTCAGGCCAGCAGAAGTAGCACCCTGGCAGCACTGCAGACACAGAGCGCCAGAATGAGGCCTGAGCAATCAAGGCCTTCATGTATGGGCTGGTTATCAGATCTCTGTACGTGGATGTTAATCCCTATCTTGCCTCAGACACCAAGACATGTTGAAAGGAGAGATCACTGCCTTAAAAATGTGACATACCTGCCGATTCAGGAATTCCTCCAATTCTCTCCATGGACTCTTCCAAGAAAACCAGGGAACTGACACCCCCATGGCTTTGACTACAGACAAACCACCTTTTCCTGCCCATATCAGAAGCCAAGGTCCAATCTGAGCTGCATTGCTCCTCACCCATAGCCGCCTCCCTCACCCCCTCCATGAAAACTCCACATCTTTCACAGATCTGCAGGGACAGAGATCCAAATTGTAGCAAGCATCCCTTGGAAATGCGAGGGATGGCAAGGCAGACATGAACAATTCCTGCAACCAAGAGCTTTATAGGGTTTTGCAGGGTTCGCTAAGGAATAAAATCACAGATGAACCTTGTGCAGGTGGTGAACGTCACCAGGAATCCACAGATGTGTCTCCCTACCTGTATCATTTTGGTGATAATGTTTGTGCTTCCCCTCCATTCTCCGTATTTTCCAGTTGGACACAGCACATGGTGGGAGCAGCAGTTGGAAGGAGGTCTGTTGCAAATGGCCAGCTCTTAATTTTAACAAAGTTTTGGCTACACAAGTTGAAGGACTTTGCATTTGCAAAATTATATTATGGGTCTTGCAAAAGGCTGACACTGTGCTGCATGGGCTGAAAGCTTGGGATGAGGCTTATGGAAAACAGATTTTCCAAGGAGGCAGAGTCTTGCTCTATCTCTAATAGAAAGAGTTGCTTTTATTTTATGTATATTATTTTTCTTGGGTTTGTTTGTTTTTCTGTTAGTCCCAGTGGGGAAGCACACGGGGAGATCCATGACCAACATGCAGTTTCCAAGTTCTTGTTTCTCACTGGTTTCCAACAGGCTGGGAAGGTGCAGTTCAGCAGGAGGATTTTGGTGGGATAGCGTCTGGTGGGAGAAAAATACTCCTGGTTTCTTTGCACAGCGCAGGGTCTCGGGCCGGTCGCAGTCACACTCACACTCCCGCAGACGTTCCAGGGGAAGGGGCGTCTTCGACACGTTCTGCTTTCCTTCCAACCAAGATCTCCCAGAAAACTCTCGACTTCCCTGCTGTTTCTTTCTGTTCGACAAAGAACTGCGTATTTTCCTTTGGAACTCCACAGGCAATCATAGTAGCGTGTAGATTAAGCCCAGATGACTGGGGATGTCTTTTTTTTCTTTTTTTTTTTTCTTTTTGGTCTGAGCCATAGCTAAATTATTATTCCCAATGCTTTATTGTATCAGACAGCATCACTTTGAATATGCAGATGAGGTATAGGATCTTGACACTTTATAACCTTTTTAAAAAAGAAAATGGTCTGTTTACTTATGTCTTGTGTTAAAGAGAAAGGAAAAAATGTATGCCTTTTAGTACTTTTTTTTTGAGTTTTCTGAAATTACAGTGGTTTCACTCCAGCAGCAGAGAAATAAAAACGCGTTCACTGTTTTGTACATCCCTGTGTGTTGCGGGCGGTCCTCCCCTGTGGGAGTTAGCGAGAAGGGGGATATAGGGACGGCAGAGCTAGATGGACTCAAGGCCCAGGATTTTCTGGAGAGGGTCCTGGAGGTTCTCTGAGCATGGGGGATAGTTGGGTCCTGCTGCCTTCCCCTGTTGACCGCCACACACTCCCACCCCATATGCATCCCAACTCTATACCCAGCCCATCCCCATGGTCCATCTGCACCTGCATCCCTGAGCCATCTCCCCACCCACTCCTTGCACAGACCAAACCTCTCACCTCCATGATCCCAGTCCTCATGGAGAGACGTGTTCTTCTTACAGACATTTCTTCTTACAGACCAGTTTAATAGCTCGGTGTACCCCGTGAAGAGCAGCTACTCAATGAGTGAGGTCTTGGGCCAGTTTCTCCCAGCTGAGCAATAGGGAACATGTCTACCTAGGCAGGTAGACTGGATAGACTGCTCAGTAGACGAGCTGCTGAGAAGTCTATCCAGAAGAAGGAGACTGGTTGGATATTAGAGCAGACTTTCGGCTAATGAGAGGTGGACATTTGTAGGGATGTGGAAGCTCTTAGAGGGCTTGAAGGGTTGGTTGGAAGATCCAAGGAACTACAGGCCCATCAGCCTGACCTTGATGTCAGGGTAAGTTATGGAGCAGATCATCTTGAAGGCGATCACACAGCACGTGTGGGACAACCAGGGGATCAGGCCCAGCCAAGATGGGTTCATGAAAAGTAGGTCCTGCCTCACCAGCCTGATCTCCTTCTATGACCAGGTGACTCGCCTAGTGGATGAGGGAAGGGCTGTGGACATTGTCTAAGTAGACTTCAGGAAGGCCTTTACACAGTCTCCCACTGCCTTCTCCTGGAGGAGCTGGCAGCTCATGGCTTAGACAGGTGGACTCTACTGGGTGAAAAACTTGCTGGACAGTGGGCCCAGAGAGTTGTGGTAAATGGAGCTAAATCCATCTGCGACAGGTCACAAGCGGTGTTCCCCAGGGGTAAGTGTCAGGGCCCGTCCTCTCTAACAACTTATCATATCCGGATGCGGGAATTGAGTGCACCCTCAGCAAATTTACAGATAACACCAAGCCAGGAGGAAGAGTAGATCTGCTTGAGGGTAGGATGGCTCTGCTGAGGGATCTGGACAGGCTGGGTGGATGGGCTGAGCCCAACCGTATGAGGTTCAATAAAGCCAAGTGCTGAGTCTTGCACTTGGGTCACAGGACTGCCCAGGGAAGTGGTGGAGTCACCATCTCTGGTAGTGTTCAAGAAATCTGTAGATGAGACACTTCTAAGGAACATGTTTTAGCAGACATGGTGCCAAAGGGTTTACGGTTGGAGTCAATGATCTTAAAGGTCTTTTCCAACCATAATGGTTCTATGATTCTATGACTTTTAAAAGACAGGGCAGACATATTGTCCAATCTTAGGTCAGAGAGATGGGAACTTAGGGACGGGAATGGCTCAGTGAAATCAGATTTTGACCCTCCCACACAAGAATTGTCCTTTGTAAAGGTCTTTCGGACAAAAACGTTCAATGGGCTCAGCTCTGGGTGGAGGCCCTGCCTCCTTTAGCTCTGTGCCAAGATCCAGCACTCTTCACCAGTGCCTGGCATGCTAGACGGTGGGTGCTGATGTTACCTTTTCAAATACAGGAGTGTGGCTGTGTTTCCTTACACTTCCACTGCTGGAGGATTAGACTATTTGCAATGGGTTATTATATTATCTAGAAGTTATCTATATGAGACTCTTTTGCAATGGATTCTCCGCAGAGAACAAGAGCTCCCGGTGACACCGTGTTCTTACAAGGTCAGTCAAAACAGCAGATAAAGGAAAGATCTAAGCAGTCTATCCAGTAGGGCATGGCTCAGTGTTGGTTAGACACCTGAGAATCCACCCTGCAGAGACATTGCACATGCCCCACCTGTGGGAGATTGGCTTAGGGCTGGGAGAGTCCACCCACAAGGCACGAAATTGGGCTCCACTCACAATGCTGGTTGGGTTTTCAACCCTGCCACTCGTGACCAGGGCAGGAAGGCGAAGAGCAGAGGCTCCATGGAAGCTGAGAAGCAGGAACTTACATGAACAGGCTGGTAAACCAGCAGAGCAGAGCTAATTGTGCAAACTGCTGACTAGTTAGAGGAGGTGGGATGGTGGAAGGAAGCTCTCCTCATGCTACTATAGGCTCAGGAATGTTTTGCGATATGATGCTTGAAAAAAAGGGGGAGTTACAGGTAAGAACCCCCTGTGCAGCCAGACCTGTCCTTGGATTGCCCCTGCGCTCCTCAAACAATCCAGATCCTTATCTCCCCGCGGGCTTTGAACCACGCAGCTGCAAGGGGCACTGCCTCCAGGCTTGTGCAAGAGTGAAGTGGGCCTCCAATCAGCCTAATTGCTACCTCGCCTCGCAACCAGGGGGACTTGTGAAGGGGAACGCGTGCGCTTGAGAAATGCCTGCCCACGCTCCTGCTCGTACACGCCGTCTCCTACCTCCCACATTCCTCCTCACTCACCGTTGCGGGGAAGCTGGCACCCCTTTGCAGAGCGAATCTGTACTCTCCTATGTGTCAGACCGCTGCCACACCATGCAGGGGTTCCTCCTCTACCCAGGAGGTCGATGTGTTGGGGCGGTCTGGAAAGGCCTGAACTGGCCACTTGGGAGACCAGGGGGTCTCTTCCCAGCTCATGCCATGGTCTGCAGTACCATGGAGTCAATGAAATCTAGACCTGCCATTGCCTATACCCTCAAGAATGGATTAAAAATGTTTTGTCAGGACCGCCTTAGTCTTCTGCATGATGGGCTGTGAAGAAACATCTCCTTGCTTTTCTGGAGTGCTTAGTGAAAGCAAGCCAGGAGTGTGACAGCCAGCACTGACTCTTCTCGGGCCCAACGTGGCTTTGATTGCTGTTCCTGTCAAGCTGATTTCTCCACCCCAGGATGCTGTGCTAAGATGGGCCTTGCAGCTTCTCCCAAGCCTGGAGCAGACACGCCGTGGGGCCGGGCAGCGAGAGGAGGCTGCCGGCACCAAGATCTCCTGCCCTGTCAGAGCATCTCAGACGCGAGGAGCAGCAAGTGGGACCGGTTGTGTGGGTCTGGGCAGCGCAGGGTGGGTGGTGCCTCATCCAAGCTTTTTGATATCTGGGAAGGTATGAAAATGTAGGGCAGAGCTGCTGCTGAAGAGAAAATTGCAGGGATAACAGCAAACCTCGCAAAAAAAAAAAAAAAAGAGTGGAGTAAGCACGTAGTAACTGCTTGGCAGCAGCACAGTAACAGGGATAGTCCTCATGCTTCTCCAGGCGTGGGTTTTTGCCCTGGGAACTTTCCATGCAAATATGCAAAGACGGGAAAGCAGAAACTCTTTGCCCAAACTAATGTGGCCAGCTCCATGGTTCAGAAGTGAGTCCTGCACAGCCCTGGAGGCAATCTCAGCACGGAGGCTGGCACCCCTGCATGAGGGGATCAGTGGGCAGGACCCCTAGGCAGAATTAACTTTAATCGTCAGACAGAGAGAAGTATTTGAGTGGCAGGAGCCGGCAGGGTTTTCACAGCGCTTGGCAAGGGCTGCGTCACTCACTGACGGCGCGAGAAGCCAAGGAGAAAGAGCGGCTGCCAAAATGCCACCTGGATCTTCATTAGAGAAAAAAATAAAATACAATAAAAATAAGCAATTTGAATGGAAATACTCTCTCTCCTAGCAGACACTGCATAGGCTCTCCTATAACACTGGTGGCCACTCTGCAAAGCACCAAAGCCTCCTCATGTCACCGAGATGCCACACGTGAGAGCCAGCTCCTTTCCCCGAGCGTGTCCTGCTGAGAGCAGCATGTTGCCCTTGTGGCTGGGCAGTTCTCCCCTGCATCATCAGCTAATAAAAACCTCCCTTTCCCTTTTGCAGGTGCTGCTCTTTCTTGCAACATCTGCCCCGGGGCTGCCTGGGCACAGGAACCTGCCCGGCTCTCCCATAGCAACCAGGCAGCCTCCAGGGATGTGTCACGGCCAAGACAGGGCTCAGCGTAAGGATTGGGGGTTGGAGACCTGGCACCGGGCGCCGTGAGAAGCCCAAAGCAGGAGCTGCCTCTGCCTCGGAGGTAACGGCGACGCTGAAAGTGCTGCTGACTCGAGCCCAGGGCTGACTCAGTGATGCCGGTGCATCTCGTCTGCATATCAGGCAGAGACGGCGAGAAGCGATGCGTTTTAAATGAGCTTTGATCTCCAAGACAAGCGGAGCGCCGGCTTGCGCCGCTGCAGGGCTGAGGGAGACGCGGCTGACGGGGCAGGACTGCGAGGCTGCATTTGGGGTGAGCTCAGGACATTCATCATCCGTGGGTGGATGCTCAGCTCTCAAAAACAGGGCAGTTACAGACGGAGGCATGAAAACGCACCAGGTGCATCCAAAGACCGTGGCTGCAGCTACCCCACCTGTAACTCACTCCAACGACCCAGCCCAGAAGGACAGCAAGACTGCAGCTACCCAACCTGCTGCGTGTGTGCTGGAGATGTTCAAGAACCCACTAGACAAAGCCCCAAGCAAGCTGGTGTGACCGCAGAGCTAACCCTGCTTTGAGCAAGAGGATGGGCTGGAGACCATCCCCAGGTCCCATCCAACCTGAAATACCCTGTGATCCCAGCAGAAGAAAGAGCATCTGGAGCTGAGAGGACACAAAATAACTGGTTCACTCAGGCTCCACTCTTTGGGGGGCATGCACATTCTCCTCACATTGCAATGGTCTCCTCCAAGTTTCTAAGTTAGGAAATCAAGCTGTCTGGAGCTGGAGGGTGGATTATGTCTAAACTGCAAGGTCTCCACATAAAGAATTCACACTGCTAATTATCAAGGCCCATCTAACGTGACTTTCTGGATAACATGGTCTTTGAAACAACAACTTGGAGCTCCAAAAGTTGTTCTTGGCTGCCGCATGAACATCCCCAGACAGTCATGCAGTCCAAGGGATGGGTGAGCTATAGCAACCTCATCAGATGTCTAAGTCTTACACCTCATTACTGTCTTCATTGACATCTTCAAAGTGTGAACACCAAAACTGTATGTTGTGTCCCAGCATTAGGCTCTGTCTAAAGCAGTTAAATTGCTTCCCCACATACACCCGTTACTAACCTGTCATCTGTTTTCTATTGTCATAAGATGCTGATTTGCCAGACCCAAAGTTCTGCAATGCGATGTCTCTGGCTCCATCAACTGTCTCCACAGGATCTGTGATGCTGCTGAGAATGCCGAGACACTGTCCACCAGACTCCAGTCCCTCTGCCCATCTCTGTGGTCCTGTTAGCATGGAAACGGCTTACCAAGAGGGACTGACCATTCCCCACAGCTGCCTGACCCTGTCTACCTTGCTCCCCCTCTTTTCCTCCTCAACCTTTTTTCTCCAACGTTCACAAGGAGCAATTTCATATGTATTTCCTAGGCTTTGCGCCTAGGATTTTCCTCAGAAGAAACAGACCCAGTCACAAATGATTCCCCATTGATTACCACTTTTTGAGATCTGTAAGTTAGCCAATTCTTAGCTCATTTAACACATGTTCTATTGATGCTGTGTATTGCTTTTTTTTTCCCCATTGGAACATCGCAGTGAATAAATCAAACATTTTACAAGCATATTGCACATACAGTTATGTTTATGAACCAACCTTATGATCTAAAGAATGAAAATCAAGTTGGTATGACAAGATCTATTTTCCATAAAACCGCATTGACTGGCATTTATTATATTTCTGTTCCTCGTGTTTCTATTAATCAGATTCTAGATCAGATTGTTATTATTAACAATCAGACTGTTATTATTAGCCTGACATAACTTCTAGACATGTCTGGCCCATAAAGTCAGTGGAGATATTCAGTGGGCTCCTGAGGCTTAGCAGCACGTTAGCAAGGGTAACGGAGAGCGAGAGAAGATGTTGGCCTCTGCATCAAAGCCCTTGCATCTTCCAAGGAGCCGAACTTTAGCCTTGCTTTGGTTTAGCCTGGAACAGCTGTTCTTCATCCAAGAATTGGTTTCCTTATTGCACGCTGAAACTTTTAGGAAAGTTCAGAGATGAGATAGATGCCTCTCTGAGCACAGTGTTGCTCCCAGCATCTGCGCAGCTGCCAAGGGGAAGGAACGGCTTTGTGGAGTCTGGCAGGGTGTCCTAGGTGGTGGCCTGTGCAGAGGCACAGAGCTTGGCTCACCCCGCTGTGTTGCTAGAGATGCACACCAGGGTGGTCCTGCAAAAACTCCAGCCTTTGCAGCACGTGGTGGTGTGATGGCAGGACTGCCAGGATCACCTTAAACTCTCCGTGCAGCTGGATGTGTTACATAGCTGTGGGAAGGAAGGTCCCTGCTCGAAGAAATTCAGGCAAAAGGAATGAAGCAACTTGATAAACTCTCAAACCATTCCCAAAATTCCGGAGTTAAGCAGCTGAGACCACCAGACCGTACCGGCAAACTTCATTGTTTCCATACGGACCCTCCTATTGCCTCATCTTGGGCTTGCTTGGGGCTGTTTGGCATGGGACTACCCTCCTTTTATTCTGTTTGTGCAGCCCCGTCTACAATATAGGGTTTAATCCACGATTCTCCTGGAAAACCCCAGAACCTCAATCCAAAAAAATGTCTCAGATTCTGGACCAGAGACCAAGCCGGATTCTTGCATCCTATTCTACTGCCGTCTCGCCCCGAGCCTGCACCCACCCACCCCAACCTTCTCCTCTTGTGCGAGAGTGAAATCATTTGCATGCTAAAAATCTGCCGGAACAAAGCTCCAGCCGCCCACCCATGCGCTCAGCCTGCCACCAGGGTAGAGAATCCATGTCCTTAAGGACACAGCCTTGAACAAAAGCCAGGGAATAAAACCAAAACAAGTTCCTCTGCAGTCTGACCTTTCATTGTCCATAGGCAGCTGCCAAACTAAACTGCGCTGTGGGCTCCGCTCCTTCCCGCTCCTTGCATCACAAGTGGTTCATTAGAGATTCCTCCCTGCCTGAGTCAGACAAGGGATGAGCCTTGCCGAGAGGCTCATTCAGGCTCAGCCCCAGCTGTGTCATCTGTTCTCCCTGGGTGCGAGAAAGACAATGCCGGGATGCTCCGGAGGGATGGCGAGGGCTGCCCGCACACAATAGCCAGGGCGTTTCGCTTCCTCCGCCTCCGTCCTCCATGGGGATGCTCCGTGCAGGGTGGGATCTGCAGTTCCTGGCAGCGGCGATGGTAAGTGAAGGTGAAAAAGCAGCTGCAGTGTTGAGGGCTGACCGCACTGCGAGGACCAGAGCATGGTTAAATACTTTGGAGAGTTGGGCAGAGAGGAACTCATGAGGTTCAACAAGGACAAGTGCAGGGTCCTGCACCTGGGGAGGAATAACCCCAGGCACCAGTACAGATTAGGGGTTGACCTGCTGGAAAGCAGCTCCGCAGAGAGGGATTTGGGAGTCCTGGTTGGCAACAAGTTAACCATGAGGCAGCAATGTGCCCTTGTGACCGAGAAGGCCAATGGGATCCTGGCTGCATCAGGAGGAGCGTTGCCAGCAGGTCGAAGGAGGGCATCCTGCCCCTCTGCTCAGCTCTGGTCAGGCCGCACCTGGAGTATTGGGTGCAGTTCTGGGCTCCCCAGGACAAGAGCGATGTGTTGCTGCTGGAGAGGGTCCAGCATAGAGCAACAAGAAGCATCTATCATATGAGGAAAGACTAGGTGACCTGGGCCTGTTTAGCCTGGAGAAGAGAAAACTGAGAGGGGATCTAATCAATATATACAAATACCTGAGGGGAGAATGTAAAGAAGATGGAGTCAAACTCTTCTTGGTGGTGGCCAGCTACAGGACAAGGTTTAATGGGTACAAATTGAAGCACGGGAAATTTAATCTCCATATAAGGAAGAACTTCTTTCCTGTGAGGGTGCCAGAGCCCTGGCCCAGGCTGCCCAGAGAGGCTGTGGAGTCTCCTTCTCTGGAGATCTTCAAACCCACCTGGATGCCACCCTGTGCCCCCTGCTCTGGGTGTCCCTGCTGGAGCAGGGGGGTTGGACTAGATGATCTCTAGAGGTCTCTTCCGACCTCAACCATTCTGTGATTCTGTAATTTTCCCTCCAGGACACATTCAGGCCACTTCAGAATGGGTGAAAAGAAAAAAAAAATCCCGCTGTGCATGTCTGGTGTCAGCTGCCAGAAGAAAAGCTTAGCTATGGGCTGTGGTTACCCCAGCATTGCCTGCCTCGCTCTTGCATCCCTTCCTATTTCTTCACTGCCTCTCTGCTCCACTCATGAGATCTTGAGGAGGACCCAAACCGAGCTCCGATGGCTGAGAGCCATTTCCCTGTATGTGGCAGGCTGTGACCTCGCTGCCTTCAAGCAGACAACCAGGACTCATCCACATCAGAGAAAGCCATGCTGCTTTTTATTTAACAGCGGATGCTAAATCATGGGGGGAGTTGACAATGCGGCAGGATGAAGCCAGGAGTTTGTTCTCAGGGCATCCTTCCCTTTCAGTCCTCTTCCTCCCATCATACACAGTTGGGGTTGCCCAGTTGTATCATCTCCTATGGCAATAATATCTCCTCGCAGAATGAACTCCATGGCTGTGTTGCAACCCTGGATGGACTAACCCAATGTGGTGTTTGCTTTGTGTCCTCCTGTTGAGAAGCAGAGGTTGTCTTGGCCCCAGCATTCTGGAGGTGGCAAGAGGTGCTGCAATGAGGTCTCAGGCCTGCTGAGAGCTGCTGGAGCATGGAGGCACTCAACCATGATGTCTCATGCCAAGCATGGGCATCCAAGCCAACCTTGGGACCTGCACTTGACTCTGCAGCTGACACAGATGAGGGACCACCTAGTGGTCTTACAGCCTTCCTCACCACCTGCAAAGCATATTGTTGCACTTCCAGACGGGATTTGCAGAAACAAGCCTCCTGCTATGGCCTGCCAAGAGAGGTATTTCATACATTTCACCCCTCCACAAGGCTCGGTCAAGCTCAACACAGGAGCCAGTGCCATGTGGATGATGCTGTTTGGACACCACAGCACAAAGAGCTGGCTGAGCTGTCACCAACACTTGGAACTAGCGCTACATGTGCGTAAAGGAGACAACGCTGATGGGGAAATATCCAGGTCTACCTGCCAAGGGCTCAGATATGCTGAGAGCTGCACATTTCCCAAGCAGGGCCGGCAGCCAGCAGAGCTCCTGGCACAGGATCAAGGGGAAAGGAAGAGCTCGACCGAGCAGACAGGGTGGGGAGGATCAGCGCTGCCCGCACGGTCCCTCCCCAGCTGCTCCACCCCAGCCCGTGCACACGCCTGGCCCAGGGCTCCTCTCTTTGAGGTCCTCCTGAGGTCCCTGCAAGCAGCAGGATCTCACCAGTTGCTTCAAGCTTCACCCAACACTTTTTGCGCGTGGGGTGACCGGACAGAGCCTCGCATGGAAGGGATAGGGTCTCCAGGGAATGGTGGGACAAGGCTCAGCTTATTTCACCTGCCCTAATCCTGTCAAGCATGAGAAGACCCCATGACTGCCTTGCTCCTAGGGCCAGTGGCACTAGGGCCAGTGGCTACTTTTCCCCCACAGATCTGTAGGGAACACAGGATCCCTGAGGGCGCTTCAGCTCTGCTTCATTTGGGTTGAAACCACTCAGGATGAACCACATAAATCCTACTTCTTAAGAAAAAAACAAGGAAAAAAATCAAAAAGAGAAAAAAAAAAGCCTGGAGTGTGTTGTAAAAGCAGCTGGCTGTGCCAGAAGCATCCCTGCTGGGTTTGCTAAGTCTTCCCTAGTGATTTGCATCTCTGCTCTGCGAGCTGCAGTTCTGAGAGACTCTGAAGCATCAGTGGGACTGCTACAGACCTGGGGACTGTCCCAGAGTGACGGAGACCAGCTGGGAAAGGAAAGTTGCTCCACAGGCTTCTGTGAACTGCTCAGCCTGGAGCCAGCCCTGCTGCTGGCCAGGGTGGGCAAGCTCTGATTCCATCCTCTCCGAGGAAAAACTGGACTCATGATTATTTTTCAGCTCCCTGTAAGCCAAGTGTGCACCTCACCAGGGAGTCTCCTCTCATGGTCTCGCATAGTTGGCCAGGGAGTGCTTTTGCTTAGGGTGCGTTTCCCATTGCACAAGTGTTTCTCTTGGAAGAAGCAAATGGCTGGATTTGTAGAGGAAAAACAGCCAAAAAAGATGGAGAAAGATGTGACCAATCCCCCAGGGTCTGGGTTTATACCAGGGCAAGATGCATGCTGGCATGGTGAGGAAAGCGTGAGCCATGGATACGTGATTTCGTGTTGATTTCCATATGGGGACATCTAGTTCAGGGCTGCAGCTTTGGGAGGCATTTCAGAACAGGCCAGAAACCTGGGAAGACAAAAATAATCCTTATTTGGGGAAGAAGGCAGAAGGTATGGAGGGTATGGAGGCAGAGCTAGAGAAGTCTGGAGGTTTGGGGTATAGTTTTGACTCAGCTGATGAATTCTCCTGTTTTAGAGCAGCCAGACTCCTCTTTGGGGCACAGGCAGCCGTTTGGCTGTGTTTTATACAGCACCTTGCACAGGAAGGATGGAGGCAGAGCTGCGAGACGGGGCTGGGTAGGAAAACTGCACATCCAGCCCTGGTTTCCCATGAGGACAGCCCTGCAGCTCGAGCGGAGCCGTGTGCGGTGTGTGAATGCCCTCTTCAGGAACCGTGCAGGATAGATCACACTCGGAAGGAAGGCTATAAACCACGAGGCCTCACTCCGCAGGGCTCTCAGGAGAGGGTCCTAAGGGACCCTTTCTTCTCCCACTCTTTTGGCAGTTCTCACGGTGCCGAATCCAACAATCTGGGGCCAGAGAGCTGGTGATTTTTCCAGCCAATTCCCTGCGCAAGGAAAAGCCATCCCATGTAACGTTGAACTTGGCTGTGTGAGGAGCATCTGTCAAATGTGTTTCGCAGACTGGCATTCCAGGAAGGAAATTTTCCCTAGCTCCAGCCTCCGATTATGTCAGGCCATGAGAATCTGGGGTCATCCCCATCCAGCCTTCAGCAACGCCGTGTTGAAAAAATGGTTGATTTGTTGGCCTTTATTTTGCTCATATAACACTCTTAGCATTTTTTCCCTCCTCTTTTTTTCTCCATTGCAGGTTGGATGGGAAATAATGCTTTATGTTTGCAGATAGCTATCTAAAATGCTTGCGTATTTTACTACTAATAATTGGGAGTAAGTTAATGAAGACCAAATGCCAGAATAGTTGTTTCAAGTCCATGTTCTTTGATTAAGGGCATCAGTCATTCATTGGCGCCATCAGGCTTGTGCTCTATGTTTTCTTGGACTATGCTAACAAATATTTACCTGCTGAGGCTCTGGTTCAACACAGCAGTCAGTCACGTGGTTGAATCTCCTTGGCCTCAGTGGCATTTAAATGCATGTTTGTGAAACCAGCCTAAATTTGAGGACCTTGGATTTTTAGATAACAGAGACAACGTGTCCGCGTCATTGCCAAGTTAAGGGTCACAAAGCCACACTGCTGGGTAGCAGAAAGCTCTTGATCCATTTGGTGTCTCTCTCAAGATAGTAGGTGACTTGGTGATATTTATGTTTTTACTTTTTAAGGGCAATAATATTCATTTCTAAATGACTTCTATGAAAAGCTTTCAAGATGGGCTCTAGGTTTGGCAGTTTCACAATTCTTTTTTTCTTTTTTTTTTGTGTGATATATTACCGCTGAGAGAAATAAGGAGCTACACTTACATCTGCCAGCTAAGGATATATTGCTTTTGCGAGTGAAAATGATGAAGGACTACCTTGGCCAGTGACTGGGCCAGTCTCTTCTGCAGAGGACAGTTGGTTCATCTCTGAGTCAGGCTTATAGTGAGGGAGCAACTAAAACATGCCCAAGTCTTGCTAAGCAAGGCCCAGACTGCCTAAGGCTGCGGGTGAGCTGGTGTCACAGGTCAGAAATGATGAGCGGTTGTTTCTTCCTGGAAAGAATTCAAGATCTAAGACATGAGCGTGATGCGTCGTGTCCCACCTGGTGTCCACATGACACCAGCAAATATTCCGCAATTTGCCCTCCTTGTTATACATGTCCACAGTGCATGCACGATCCGTATGCAAGGACTCCCTCAAAAGAGGACCAAGTGCCCAGGCAGTCTTCTGTGGACCAAGCTAGTGCAGGTGAAGGACAGACACTCCAAGGAGATGTCTGTCCTAGTAAATTAAGCATGTTTGGAGCAGTTCTCCATCACTGGATTAACCCATGCAAAATGGACTGTGTCCATACCGTTAATTTCTCTTTTCATCCAGGACAGTGCTGCCTGCCCAGTGGGATAGGTGAACCTTTGCCGTCTGCCCTGTGCTCATTATGGAAATGTGCTGGCAAGAGTGCTAGGTCCCTGTATCAAAACCCTGCCAGGGACACTTCTAACAACCTAAGTCTCCCATCAAGCTGCCAGGCAGCTTCTAGCTCTGTTTAATTTGCTGTACAAGATGCAGCCAAAGGCTCCTTGCCCAAACAATTTGCAGGGAAGTGCTGAGGCTCATCACCTTCCCCAGGGACCCTGCTCACTCTTCCATCAGCTCTTTAAAATACATCCCCAGCAGTCAGAATTGGAGAAGGTTGTCAGTTGTTTGTGAGTCTTCTGTCACCCCAGGGAAGCAATCACACACTGAAGACATCAGCCAGACCTCCAGCTGGTGCTGGTTATCATCTTCTGCAGAGTTTCCTCATTTCTGGCACCCAAAGAACAGGGTTCCCCATTCCTTTTGTCTCACCTCAAATTGATAATAGGGTTTTTCTCTGTTAAATACTCTGACTGTGATCAAGGATGGAGATTTCCCCACAGCAGCGCCTTGCAGGCCGTATCACTACTGCGTGCTAGTGGAGAAGCAAGGATCAGAGTCTCTCCTGTACCAAGGGGCAGGACATAAGCTCCAAAGAGGGAAGTTGGTCCACTGTGACATTTCTCTTCCCAGGGAAGGAATATTTACCATCCCGAGGGATACTCCTGAGCTCCCGTTATCTCCACGGAGTGTGTTTCTTTCTGACCTTGACATTTTTAATATTGCTCCTCGATATGGGGTAAGCTATGGCTACCCAGGCACATTTATAGCCTTGCAGTGGGCTGCAGTGGGCTTGCAGCTGGCATGTGTTTTGCAGCCTGAGTCAGAGTAGTCACACTGGAATGGGAAAATGCAGGGTGGCTTTGGCACTTGTGTCATATCAGCTCCTGGAACAGAGGTGCCTTCTGAGGCATCTTCCAGTTGTGTGACCTCTTGCAGGAGGTGGGATGAGGCTTTTCTCACCCTTCTGCCCCAGAGCAGGGAATGACTGTGTTTCCAGACTGCAGCTTGAGAGGAAGAGGGAAGGAATGTCCATGTCCTGAAGGGGCATTAGGGACAGTCATTTGGCACTGTTCTTCAACAGCATGAAGTGACATCTTCAAGTCTTTCTCCAGGGCAGGGATTTAGCCCAGGTTAATGTCAACTGTTGACTCTCGTCCTCCTTTTGATGTCCTTGGGCACTTTATTTTCTTCTCCAGTCAGCTGAACCCCACTGTGGTCAGCAGGAGCATTCAGGACAGCCCTGCTGTGTCCATGAAGGTGAACAGACAAATCTTTTGTCCCCTGCAGGTTAGCATCCAACTCAGATGAGAGAGCTAAATTCAGCATTTTTCCTTGCTCTTGCACTCCCTCTGCTGATCCAAATAGTCTCTTAAAATAAATGTTTGGGCCAGGGCTAAGCAAAGTAGGGGGAAAAAACAGCTGTACAATAGAAAAAAAAAAAAAGAAGCCAATTCATCCAAATGGGAACCCCACATGAGATTCAGAAAGCAGAAGGGGAAACACAAAGTGAGAAACACAGTCCTGACCCCTAATCCAGGCTTGTTCATGCCAAACAAGTGCTCTGGCAGTCCTTGAGTACACATAAAATAATGACATAAGCCACTGTGGAAAGAGACCTGAGGAGATCTCTGGTCCAAGGTGCTCCCCAAAGCATGGTCAGCTCTGAGACCAGCCCTAGGGTGTTCAGGACCTGGTTTTAAGACTCAGAATCTGGAAACTCACCTAGCTTTAGACTAACTTGGGAGCCCAGGTTGGTCAGTAATGCAGTTAGTCAGTAATGCAGAGTCCAGATTAACAGTAACGCAGTTTTAGGCTGACTGTAAACCTCTCTCCCAGCACAACCAAAGCTGCAGGAGTCTATAGACAACCCAGCCACTTTTATCATTGCAAAAACTAAGAACAAGCAACAAAGCTTTCACAGAGCAGCAAAGATGATTATGGGACTGAAGCATCTGTCCTATGAGGAAGGACTAAGCGAGCTGGGCCTGTTTAGCCTGGAGAAGAGAAGATTGAGAGGGGATCTGATCAATATGTATAAATACCTGAGGGGAGAATGTAAAGAGGATGGGAGCAAACCACAGCCAAGGCAGGAATGTCTGTTTGTCTGACAGCCACCCTCTTCTGTGGATCTCTTAGCCCTTTGGAGTGAACTTGAGCTCCAGCACCACACTGGGCACTCAGTCCTTGAAAAACAGGCCCAGAATAAGAACCTTGGTTGTTCAGCTTTGGAAGCAAACTGTAGGCCAGAAGAAACATGACCCGTAAGGGCCCAGTTAACCTTTCTCCAAATTACTTCTTCTTGCAAAAGCCAAAAAGATGAAAACTAATGGGGCTGTTGGGAAGCAGGGGGGAAGCAGAGAATTGCTCTGTGTGTCCTTTTGAGGATCCCAAAAGGAAAAGGTCTCTGACAAGAAGTTTATTTTCATTAAAAATGACAGGCCCAGCTCAACCAGTCAAATAAACAAAGCAAGTCTTTAGAACAGCAAGTGCAAAAGGTCCTGGGTTATTTATAAAGGGCTTTTAAGTATATTAGGCCTAACACCAAGATAAATCAACTTTGCTAGGATTCCAGAGCCGTATCACATGTGGCTCTAGCTGCTGTCAGCTTTATGTGGGCATATATTTAGCAACCTGTTATCTCCAAATCTTCCCTACTTTTTCCCTAGGGCCTCCATTTTCAAAATTAATATATTGTGTTTAGTCACATATTGACCAGCTCAAATCCTTCAGAAGGACTCAAAACCAGGGTCAAGTCTTTTTCACTGCATTCAATAAACATTTTGCTGTCCAGCCTATTGCAGAGCAACCAATATCTCTTTCAAGACCACATTTACTCCAGCCAACAGGGAGCAACATTTTTTGTTCCAAGACAGGCATTTCAGTTCAGATGGTCTTGAACTTCTAATGCTGTGAACCTCAGTTCAAATAAATCAAGGGATTACTTCTCAGTTGGTTATAAGGAAGATGAGGATGTTTGGGATCTCATGGGACTTGTTCGCATGGGCAGCTGGAGACCCTGTAACCCATCTAAATAAAATTGGAGTGAATTGTGGCAAGGTTAGAAGGAGTTGGCTCTGCTGCCTCTGCTCTCTGAGATGAAAGACCCTGGGAACCAAGGCAAGTCACAGGAGCAAGAGAGATGGATGGATCATAGAAGCATAGAATCATTATGGATGGGAAAGACCTTAAAGATTGTCAACTCCAACAGTAAACCCTTCAACACCATGTCCCTAGGTGCCTCATCTACAAATTTCTTGACGTGCTGCCAGGACTGTGACTCCCTCACTTCCCTGGCAGCCTGTTCCAGTGCTTCACCACTCTTTCCGTGTAGAAATTCTTCCTAATGTCTAACCTGAGCCTCCCCTGGCACAGCTTGAGGCCATTTCCTCTTGTCCTATCGGTAGTTATTCTGGAGAAGAGATTGACCTCCAACTCACTACAATCTCTTTTCAGGTAGTTGTAGAGAACAATATGGTCTTCCTTGAGTCTCCTCTTCTCCAGACTAGATAACCCCAGCTCCTTCAGCTGCTCCTCGTAAGGTCTGTTCTCCAGACCCTTCACCAGCTTCCTTGTCTAAAAGTTGGTTACTTCACTTTGCATGCTGGATCCCAAGCTTATGTAGCAGCTTCCAGACTATGGACGTGGGATAGAAATAAAGTTTTGATGGTCTGGTCTACCAAAAACACAGAAATGCCTCCTTTACTGGCTATTCCTGTTCAGTCTATGGGCACCACCTGTGCTGGGAAACAGTCGCATCATAACGTGGTGCTGCCTGCTCAACCTCTCTGCAAACAACTTTGATTATCCCTTACCATGGTATATGCGCAACACAATCTCTTCTGTCCCTTCCCAGCACAAGCACATTTTGTGCACCCATGCCCTTAGTATGACAAGACACATTCAGGACTGCACAGAGCAGGAGAGCGTTTTAGTTTGAGATATTGTCACCTAGGTGTAGGATTTTACATGTAGACATCTACTGTGTGTAATTCAGCTGTATAATCACAGGTGTCTAGCACCATATGGGATATTCAGGACTCCAGCTGCACTCCAGTAGGCTGTGGGTCTCCTATAGCTCCCACACTAGGTCTGCCCTTCCTAACAGAAGGTATCTAGAGACATCTCAAGTAGTACCATGTGTTTAGGCAACTGGATCAATTCCTACAAGTCCTGTTGCCTATATTGCCTTGAATTGCACAGGAATAATCCCATTTCTGAATATTAGTTTTTATCTTTCTCATTCATGTTGGGAAAGGATATCAATTCAGAGAAAGGGGCTTTCAGGATAGCAAAATAAATGTTCTAGAGCTAAGTACAGGGACCATCTTTGGGAGACCAGATCTCAGCCAAATAAGTAGGTTGGCTGTTTGAGCTGGACAGCAGGATTTGCTTTTCCATCCTTTTCCCTTGTGTTTTAGGATAAGATCATATGTCCCTGCATGGTACTGCCTTAGAGGGTGATGACAGCCTTTTACTATTGCAAGGCTAATGCCAATATCATAGACAAGGTTTCTAAACGAGAGTGGAGTGGGATGTGGCTGGTTTGGAGAACACTAATGAGTTGCTTTGGATTTGCATCTCCATAACAGATGTCTTGGCTGTCTTCAAGTTATTGATTGAGATTAACTCCAGATCAGTAATAGTCAATAACTGCCTAATTGGTTTGAACTAAGTGACTACACAGAGCCCCGAAGATATGAGCTGGTTACCCTGCTCCTTTCCAGAGGGACAGTGGGAATTGTCCGCAGGAACAATTGCCCAGCAGGACAGGCAAGTTGTGCAAAATGAAGCTGCACTATGAGAAAAGGCTGAGGTTTTGTTCAAATGATTCCTTGTGTGCTTTTTGCTTTTTCCTTTTTTTTTTTCTGTCAGAAAAGCTGAAATAAAAAAAAAAAATCTTGGTTTGGGCTAGTTTAGAACCACGCAGTTGCTTTAGTTTTATTTTATGACCCAAGGAGCCCCCACAAACTCCTTGCTTCAGCTGAGCGGTGCTGGTGACGTCTGTGATTACGGCTCTCCTTTCCCCTTAGCCTAACAAGAAGCAGATAAAAGTATTGAGAGACTGAAGAAAATTAAAATCAGCCATGGGGATGTATAGCAGAACTTCTGTAGCCTTTTGCTCCCATAAACAGGAACCACAGCTTTTTGTTTTGTTATTTTTTGTTATACTTTTTTTTTTTTCCAGAATGGCACTCAACACTCATAGCAACCGTCTTATAGACAGTTTTTACCCAGATTTTAGCTAGCCCACAGCAACGCATCCCATAGCTCCAGGTTTGCACAGAAATACTAAGAGCTGCTCCCATTCCCCACTGCAGATGCCTTGTGGAACCTATCCCTGAGATCTGCAACCTTGATGCAGGGGGGACATCAGCACATGCCCAGCATGACCCAAGCTCTACTTGCCCCCTAGCAAATACCAGGCTGATCCTCAGCTCCTAGGGGTGTCCTTGGAAGTCTGTGAGACAAATCCACCCAGAGCCAGAGATGGAAGGAGACTATTCTCTGCTCCATGTCATGTCTACACTGCAAGACACTGGTGGAATTGGACCCTATGGAGCTTCAGGGAGCGCTTCAGGGAGCAGATCCAGCCTGGGGGAGGGCAAGAAGGGTGGCCTCAAACATTGCCTATGAAAAATGTGAGTCCAGTCTCCATCACCGACTGTTTTTTTTTCTTCTTCCCATCTCCATGCTCAGCCGCTTGCTGTTCTTTGAAGCCCCAAATATTTCCTAGGAGGGAATCAGGCTGGAATATGGCCAGGAGAAAGTGTTTTCTCCTTGAGGTGGTTAGTCCAGTGGTGCTGAGGCTGGCATCAGCAATAGCAGCATTGCCCGGACCAGCTGTAAAATGCCAAGCACATATTTTCACCCCAGGGCTGCTCTAACCAAGTTAATTCCTGGGAACTTGCACCAGGTGGCAGTGCCACCCCGTTGCTCGGTCCTCTTAAATCACATCAGAGCCAGATGGGACAGAAGGCACCAGAGAACAAGGTGAGGGGCTGAGCAGCAAACCCCCAAGGACCTGTTCTGCCCTTAGCCTGGTGGACAGTCCCTGCTGCAAAAGGACACCTTAAAACCAGTTTTAATGATCCCTGCTAAACGCACTGGCCCTGATGGCTGGTCTCTGTCCCGGGGTGCTGCAGCACCCACCTTATAGTGGTGTGAGAAGGTTGGTTGTCTTGGAGTCTTTCCATGTCCAATTCCAGCAGCATCCAGGGGCCACCTACAGTGATCTTGCTCTGTGAGCATTTCCCTCATGTAGCTACGTGTTCCTGGTGCTCCCAGAGCCTGACAGGGAGATGCTCAGTGACAGCAATCCAATATATAGAGTTTGTCCTTGAAGGAAGAAGTGTCAGAAGGTTGTCAGGCCGGATCCTGTCCCCGGGTGCACGTGCCGCATGAAACTCCGGCCACATGAAACCGCAGCTGTGCAATGCAGAGGGATTGTCCCCGTGTGGCACTGGGGTTTGGAAAGAGCTCGTTCCTCAAGCCCTGACTCGCATCTTGCCCATGCCTCGGCTTGCCGAATGCGTGAGCCGGGCTGTGGTTTGCATAGGGAAACACCTCCCGCGGGGCTGCAAGCGGCACGGAGAGGCAAGTGGAGACTAAACAGGCCAACCTGTCAAAATGTGAACGGAGGAAGCTACGTTCTCTCTATACAAAGCCAGAGAACAGCGTGAAAAACAGCAGGCAGTGAGTGGGTCAGGCCTCATTATGGCACATGCACTGAACTGTGCAGGTTGAAACATGCCACTTTCCATCCTTGATCCTTCTCTATCTCTGAATGCTTAAAATAAGCATTTTAAGCTATTTCCATTAGAAAAAGGTAGGGAAGGAGAACAAGGCACCCTTTCGTGGGACTGTGTATGCAGCCAAATTTCCAACCCTCTATATACCCCTGAAAGCACAGTTGGATCCCAGCAGAGTTTTGCATTGGAACGAAAATATGTCCCAATGTTACCTTGTGCAAAGACGTAGACCAGCTTGTCAAACAAACTGTGATCACTCTTTATTTAGCAGTTATGGATTCAAGCTACACAGAGCAGTGACAGAGAGATCTGGAAATTTATTGACTTTTCTGTTCTGGAAACCCTCAAGGAATTCAGGTGTCAAGTGCTGAATGTCCCGCTGATCTGTTCAGGCAATTTGATGGATGTATTTGCAGCTGATACCAATTGCCTGCACAGTTGGATGAGGGAGTGTGGCTGAGGAAGAGGTCTGGGAAGGACAATGGATGGTAGGATTCAGGCACATTGGAAGTAGGTACCTACCTAGGGCCATGGGCCGGGTAATAAAATGGTTTCCTTATTCTCAGGAGTTCTAAAGATTTCTACAGAAGAACTTCTCCTTCTGACTGGCAACAAATAAAATAAAATGTTGATTTTTTTCACAGAATGCTTGAGGTTGGAAGGGACCTCTAGAAATCATCTAGTCCAACCCCCTTGCTCAAGTAGGGACACCTAGAGCACAGGGCACAGAGTATATCTCTACCAGAAGACAGTACTGCCATGGCAGAGCAGAGGGGAATAATCAGTTTTCCCGTCCTCCTGCCTATGCTGTCATTAACAAAGACCAATATGTGGTTATTCCTCATCACTGCAAGGCCACATTGTTGGTGCATATTTCTGTTGACCTGCTCCGCTTTGTAAAACCTTGGAACGGGGATTTGAATTGGTGTCTCCCATGTCCTGTGGGATTTCTCTACCCCTATCCACAAGGCTCATGTGAAACTATGTACAAACTCCTTCCTCTCTGTTTTTGACCACAAATTCTATCTGGGACCCGAGAAACTTTTCTCAAATGAGATTTCATTGAAATTGATATGTTCCCATGGAAGGTTTCAGTTCCAATTAAATCAGCATTTTCTAATGGAAAATGTTCCATCAGAAAACGCTCCAGTCAGTTATAGACAAAGTTACTAATATCTACCCTAAAAGAGACCATGAGGGCAAACTTTTGCTTCATTATCAACACATTTGGGAAAGGTTCTGGGCTCCTAGGTTGCACCCACTGATTTTCATTCTCATGTAGAACAACTATGCAGAAGGTTTTGTGCTTATTAAGTTAATATACCTGTCTTTACCCAGTTAGGAGCATTAGAGTTGGACTCCTTTAGTTCTGTTGAAAAAACTGTTCTGGACTCAAAGAGCTCATGTATTGCTATCTCTAATTGTTCATTTGAACTGTGAAAAGAGACTGAATCCTTAACAAAGCTACCTTCTTTCCAGTGTTAATTATTCTGTGGATAAAGATAGGTTTAAGAAGGTTAAATGAGTGGTGAAGACCTTTAAAACCTTCACAGACTAAAACACCATTCTCTTGTCAGTGCTACACTTAATTGCATTTAATTCTTAATTAAAGCTTCGGATGACGGGCAAGATCAGCCTTTATCATCATGAGTAAAGGCTGCTGATCTTAGGAAACAAGTTATTGTGAAATGCATTGTCCGTTCCTCTGATCTCCCCAGCTTGTAGGTTTGCAGCTCATCGATGTCTTGGTCAGATAGGGTGTCTTCTGTCCGACCTCCTCTCAAATTGCAACAGTTTTGAACCCTGTCCAGCCCTGCTCCTACGTCAACCCCCTGCCCCTTGCTCTGTGTCCCACCGAAAGCTTCCCACTCCCTGCTCTTTCCCAACAACTCCCAAGCAGAAGAAACACCCCTCTAAAAAAGGCTTGGTTAGGAGCAGACCAAATCCGATATCCATGTTGCCTTCGGGGTGTCCCAGTCCTATCTTGAATGCGGCAGTGCTTATTCTTTCAATACCGTTTAAGTCTTTTTACACCTGGGTTCAAGGCAAAGCCTCATTTAGTGTTCATTATATAGCAGGAGAACCTGCTGTTGAGTCCAAAGTCATAGGAAAGCTACAGTGGAAGAGTTCAGCTTGAGGCCACTTGAGCAGTTACTGGCAGAAACATTTTTTTACTTTTTTTTCTGGTGGAAGCTGCTTATGTGTTTAGTTCTTGGAAAAACATCATCTGAAAAAAAAGGCGCATGATCATTTGGCTTTTCAAAGAGAATAAATAATAAAAGAATATGTTTCCTCTGGCACCCCTCCACATGCACATCCCAAGGCCCTGCTTGCTTTGTGCTACAGAAATGCTGTCATTTCTGAGATGCAGCTCCTCAAACTAGGGCCCAGCTAGTGCGAAGCATTGCCACAGGTGGCAAAAATGAATGATTTCTGCCTGTTAATCGTTCTAGAAGCCAAGCAATGTGCAAAGAAATAATCAGGCAAAAGGTTCAAAATGAACAAACAGAAAGGGATTTTCTTCTACATGGTGCGTACAACTACCACATGGGACTTGTTGCTGTAGGGTATCATAGAGGCCAGTATTATTAATGGATACCCAGCTGATTTATGCAAAATCATGGAGGATTTCAATGGAAAAACTTTACATAATGATCCATCTATAACTCCTGCATTAGGAGGCCCCCAATAAATGATTCAGAAAGGCAGAGAGGGTCTGTGTCACTCCAGGCATCCTGGTTTCTTGCACAACAGCTACTGGCCCTTGCCAGAAGCAGGACTGGGTGCTCTGATAGAGTTTAGCAGTTATATATTCAGCAGAGTAACTAGGAAAGACTGGAATTAAGGGCATAATCCTTTATTTTGTAGGATGTGGGATCAGAGTTGCAGCTGTTGTAAGTCAGGTTGGGTTCTGACTTCTCCATGACGCTCTGGAGATAGAGCCCAGCAGAAGATCTAGCCCTGCTTGTCTTTTCTAGACAAACAGGACATCACTTTTCCATTATGCCTTCAAACCCCTCCTTGCCTTGCACAGAGAAGCCTTTCAGACTCACAGGAGGCATAGGGAAGAGGAGTTTCTCCATGTCCCTTTGCCCTTTTCTGTTGCTATCACTGGAGTTTGACTGTAGTATTGTCCCCATGAGGACGATGCAGCTGTCATGGCATAGATGCCTCTTCCCTTTCATGTTCTTGAGCTTTTTTCTCTTTCCTTTCAGAATTGCCTTCAGCAGGATAGGGAAAAGCCCCTACTTGAGCTAATCTAGGAGGTGTCTAGTACAGCATGGGCTTTACTTGGCAATGAGCAAAGGTCATCTCTTGGGATCCACTGGTCACTTGAACTTGGGCTGGGCAAAAAAGGCACATAGCATCACTACTAAACTAACCATAATGTTGCAAGCAAATAATTCCCCAAAATAAAGGTAGAAACTCTCTTGTTGGTAGAGAAAACTGAGCATTCTAAGCATAGCCAGTGGGCAGCTATTTGACAGCTCCAATCCACATAGAACCACTCTATCTGGTCCTAAAAGGTTTCCCACCATTCTACAGTATTACAAGGTTTCTCTCCCTAAAGAATCTTTCTTAATATCCACAGTGTGAACTGGTCCCAGCTGCTCAGAAGATGGATAGCTTTACGGCAGATCAGTATCAGATCCTGACGTAACACCAGGGAGCTTTCTCTCCCTCACTTTCCACTCCTCACGATACCGTATTTCACAAGAGTACGTGTGAGCAATCCTTAGCCAGCAACTCAGGGACTGGAAATGATACATGGAGAGGAGATCTGCTCTTGCTCTGAAGGATTTACACCCGCCGGCTGAGTTGCTGTGGAGGGAGATGTTGCCTGCAGATGGTAATAACAGAGCTAAGAACTTTTGAGGTTCTTCTGGGTGACACAGACACAGCCTGAGGTGGCGGTGGCCGACAGACAACTGGGATTTAACATCTACTGAGGCCAAGATATCATACTGCTGCTAAAGGCTGGGTCTTCCATGAAACATTGGTGGGGAAGTAGGAATGTGCTCTTGGCCTTGTCCATGTCAAGAGTGTGATGTTCTTAGGTGCACTCCTGGGGGTTCCTGAAGTTTCTAATGTATCTTTCCCATATCTCCCAGGAGTGTTCATGTCTTAAAACCAGCAAGTGTTGGGTTTTCAAGTTCAGAGCATAGCATGACTGGGTTGGAGAGAACAGGCTCCCTACTCATCCCCATCTCTCATCCTGCTCCCTGGTCTCCTGCAGAGCAAATGGTGCAGCTCCACCAAGCTTTTATCTCCCATCAGAGCTAGCACGTTCCTAGAAGAAAGTGGACAAAGAGGACTGGATTATAATAAAACTTCTCCAAAATATTCCCACTTCTGTATTTCTCCCTGATAAACCTTACTTTATTTTTTACTAAGTATAAAACTTACATACTGGGTGAGGAGGCAGCTTCAAGAAGGAACAATTAAATTATGATCTATTCCTGTCTCTTCCAGAAGCACAGACTGCCCAGCCCTTGATTTGGAAATGGTATTCGTTTGGTATATTTTCTGTGCTACCAAAAGCCATCAAGAAATCTCTCACTTGCACATGTGAGAAATCTGTCTCACACATAGACTCATTCGCGCTCCATCTCTCACTTTATGGTGCCCCCAAAAGGTCCTAGAATAACAGATGACAATTCCTGGTCTGGGCAATGTCTTCTTCACCCGTCTGACATCCTCGGTGCCTCAGTTAATTTTTGCCAGCATGGGAAAGCTGCCTTGTGTCTAGCACCAGAGCATGGCCATGTCCAACAAGCCAGTGACTTTCAAGAGCGAGTCAGCAGGGTTCAGAACATGGCCCATCTGACCCTAAAACGGATTGACAGAACAGGGCTGTGTCTCTGCTGCACAAGTATGGCCAGTTGCAGAGAAGGACGTGGTGCATTCCCAGCACTCCTAATACTCACTTTGGCATGGAGGCTGAAGTCCAGCAACGTGTTCTTGGTGTCCCACCTTCCCTTCCTGCAGAGCACAAGTGCAGACAGCAATTCAAGAGATGCTGTAAAACCTCCTTCTGCCCACCAGCACAGCCCCAAAACCCAGCAGGCGGTCGAGGCTCTTTCACGAGCTCCAGTGTAACAAGGACATATTTCTGAGCTAAACATCCTGCAGTTCAGAAGAAGCTGCCAAAGGAAAAATAGTTTCCTTCCTTGCTTTTAATTCTACAGGCTTTTCACATCTGGAGGCAAACCAGGGTCTCGCTGTTGCTCATTTTTCTTCTCTCCCTTGTCCCCACTTGATGGAAACATCTCTGATGTAGCACAGACTGGGGGACTATGTATTTGGGTGCCCCTAAATCCTGGTGTCTATACAGCTAATTGCCACCCTTCAGTGGCACCCTTCAGTCTTCAGTGCCAACTGCCCTCATGGCTGTGGGTACCCACAGGATCACCCTGCAGAGCAGATACCCTCAAACCCCAAATCCCTGCAGCACCCTCAAATCATTGTCAAAGAGGAAAAGCCCCTTGGAGCAATCAAATGCAGGGACTGAGGGTTGCATTGGCTTTGCTGATGCCCCTGGGCACCTCCAAGCTCGTGACTTCCCCCTGATGCACCATATGGATCCTCTGCATCCAACTGCTGCTCCATGTTAGCCACTGGCGTGGATGTGAGCTCTGTGGAGGTGCCAAGGGATATTAATGTGCTGACAGCTGGATTTACACTTTCTTGGTCTGGTCTAGGCATCACTTTTCACAGCTCATTGTTCTGCTTTGTGTCCAGTACTGGTTTTCCCTCCCTCCTCCTTCTTTATGTATAGATATTTCATTGCAAACACTCTGGCTTTTACGACCGGATTTTTCACACTCTGGCCCACATCCCCCCATGTCGCTGTTACTGTCAGCTGCTCCTGCATGAAAATAACGAGAGAGCCAAGTTTCATGAGCTCTTCTCCTTGCTTAAGGAAACCCGCAGAGAGCAAAGGAAAGTTTTACTGAATAACCAGGTTACCTGTCAGGGGAAGCAATTGCTAATAATAATATGCTGGATGAAGAGCGTGGTGCATTGTAGCGTGCTGTTTAATTGAAATACTGCTTCTGCTCGCCTCTGAGGTCCTCTTCTTCTGGCCAAAGAGTGATGGGATCAGAGAGCATCTCATAGTCTCGTCCCAAGAAGTCTGAGCTGCTGCTATAATTCCGCAGGGAAACTCTGCTCCCATCAGAACTCTGCCCCCAGGCAACTGCAGGACCCACCAAACCCTCTCCCAGGACTAGTGAATGATGCAAAATTCAACTCCAATCAAGTTAAATCCAGAGGAAAACTCATCCTTCCCCCACATAAGTTCACAGATCTAGTACGAGAGGGCTGCTGATCAGTTTTCCCTCACTCTTACTTTCCCTCACTCTTCCCATCAGGGTTTCATTAGGGATGGGAAACCCTCCTGCATGGGGAAGACCAGCTGGTTCTCCTTGGCTCCGTCAGTCTTCACTGCACTTTACGAGATTGGCAGCAAAGAAACCGAGTAATCACTAATTACACACTTGGAGCAACAAATGCTGGTTTTCTATCACCACTGAATTAAGTGAAAAGGAACTCATTTTTGCAGATGTTCATGAAGCGCCTGAGAGATCTGCCTAGAAGTGTTTATCCTGATTCTGGGACCTCTTTTTGCACTGACACTTCTTCTGCGCCAGCAAACTCAACTGTGCAGGGAAACATTTCCAAGACCACATTGGATGGTCATCTCCTACACTGGCAAACTGCTGGCACGGCACTTGGCACAGTTTTGTCCTGGGACAGCTAGCACTCTCCTGAATGATCCTCCAGCAAAAAAATCAGGAGTTGACACCAGTTTTTTTTCCTACAAAGCCGCCTGGATGCAGCCACCTTGCTTTGGAGGTAAGGAGTGCTTAGCAATACGGATGTGCCAACATCATCCCTGTTGGCTCACAGAAATAAAAAAATACCCTGACACTGTTCATTTATTATTGTAGATAGAGGTAATATGTCCAGAAGAGCATAGAGTTCAGCTGCTGCCTTTCTAGCCTGAGTCATTCAGACTATAGGTCCTTGCAAGATTGTCCTTATCGGAAGATAAACAGGGACTTTGTTAGTGTTCTTGTTGGCTTATGAAAAAATTCCCCTTTATGAGCATCTGCAAGATAATGTGGGTAGCACAATAAGCAAGGGCTGAAGTCTTCATACAATTCACCGAAGCTGTGTAGAAAGGCCTGGCTTTGAGACCTGGCTTTGAGGCTATTTTTTTCCCTGAAAATGATCCTTGAAAATATTTTTTCCACCTTTCTTCACTAGTGTCAAGGGAAAGGTGGTTTAGCACCTGCATAATGCATCATTCCGTCTCCAGAGATTCCGTCTCCAGAGATACGGTTTTCATTTTCATTATAAACGGAACAAAAATTCTGAAGTAGAACATTTTTTTCATGCACATTAATTAAACTGAGAATATTACAGACAAAATGACACAAATGTGACTCTAATTGGCAAGAAAAGCCAGTCAACTTGGAGTTGACAGGAAGAAAAATTTCCTGTCCAAATTGGATCCAAATCAATAAATGTATAATTTCTTGTTTCCTGGAAACTGGAAGCTCTCCAAACAAGGTGCACGCCCTGCAGAGTTGGCATTTTATCAATTCCACAGCCAGTGATAGCAATAGACTTTAATAGTAATTGCTCTGTGCTGCTGCAGGCAGCACTCAGGTTGCCCCACTCCAAGGTCGCTCACCCAGGGCTCAAAAATCAACAGGTTCAAGAGTTCCCAGCCCATAAGTGGCCTCCTGGGAACCCTGGCCAGGTTCCACTGCAACCTGCCCTTGGACTCAATAGGAGAATTTTATGTTTTTTCAAACCAAGAATTACAGGTTTGCTGAATTTGTGTTTTCCCGTGACCCTTGGTTTTAGCAAAACAATTCTAAATAATTCCAATTTCAATGGTAGGTCTTTCATACGCTTGTCCTTGACTTTGCATGGGTATCTATGCATCCTCTCCTACCCAAACAAGGTCCATGCATGTGTAATATAAGCACATAGCTAAGCAAATCACTCACAAACAGCCTGGAAACAGGATAAAATGACAGATTAAAAGTAACTCCAGCCTGGAATCAAGACTGAATATGTATCGGCAATTTTCAGGTAAAAATGACATGGGTGGATATATGCCTAAACCAAGTATTACAAACACTGGAAACTCACTTTCAGATGAACTTTAAAGAAGTTCCAGAATGTCAATGTGAGGAAATGCACAGGTTAGATGATAGATAACTAAAAACATCAACTCTGCCCCGCAGCAAGCAGATGCAAAACCCACTTTACTGTGATAAACCCTCTAATTCTATTTTTCAGTCACCAAACATTGAATTGCCCAGGGTCACATTAGATACTTCTACTTTTTTCCTCCGTGATGTAACTTGGGCAAAATTAACAAACTAACGTCAAGAGCTTTAAAGAAGTGGTTTTGCAAATGTACATTCAGGCAATGGAATTTCTTGCAATAACAGTCCTACTGCTGGAGTTGTTTAAATCTAGACGAGGCACTTGAGAATGAACCAAAGAGACAATCCCGCTCTGCTCTTGCCGGGGCATGTGCACAGGATGACCTAACAAGTCTTTCCCATCTGCCATTCCTGTGGTTCTCTGAGAAACTGGATCCCAGGAGACCTGGGGCCTCATCCTGAGAGGTGAACCCAGCGGACTAGACTTCACTCTACTTAGACTCCCTAAAAATAGGTTTGTGTCAGGGCCCATTCCTGGCATTTGCCTCTTTCTCAGTCATTTCAGTCAGACCCTCTTGGCATTTAACGATGTGATTTTTCCAGCAAAGTTAGGATTGCTTTCCCTTTCGTGTTTTTCCCAGCTCAGAAGCGTGGACTGACTCTTGGTAAATATGAGTGTTGGTGCTAGAGATGGCAGAAATGTCAAATAGATCCCTCCTTCCCTCATTTTACAAATGGTTGTGCAAAAGAAAAAATGATTTTGCATCTCCCGAGTCTGCCTTCTGGCTGAGTTTATAGCTAGGATGCCAACAGATTGAGTTTTCTGGCAGGAAAGTTGGTGTGAACAGCACGCATGATGAGAACTTGACAAAATATTTCAGGAGTTAATTTTCATTGCGCAACTGTTGTTCTATTAATCTCATCAAAGATCAAAAACATAACTGTATAATTTGTGTTCCAACAAAAAAATTAGCCAGACATGAAAATGTCACTAATCAAGAAATATTTACTACAACTAGATGACAAATAACATACAGTAATGTGTACAATCAAGAAAATCTTCATTGCCTAGGGGACAATTTGAAAACAGAAAAGGAGACTAAATTCTTGAATGTGTTATTTAATCTGAAGTATGTTCTCGGTCTTCGTTTTGATTTTTCCATATGTGCCTTGATTTTTCCATATGGGAAGGACTGTTGGCCGATAGATGCTCTGCTGAGCAATCTCCTGCCTGTGCTACCATATGAGGCAGGAGGCAGCCTGATAAGGACGGGGTCGTTATTCTGCACATCTTAGTTGGATCGTAGCTGATCTGGACTCTTTGGAGTCAGTTTTCAAAGCAGCAAAATGTTTTCAAAGAGCAATAGCAAGGAGGAATAATGGGTTGTCCTGAGCAAATGTATATTTTATCTGTAGAGGACTAAGATGGGTAAAACAAAGCCATGCCAACTCCGTGTTGGCAGGAGCAGTCGTGATTTGCAGAGTCGGACAGCTGAAGCAGAGGTTCATTTACAGTAGGTTAAGGTGACCCTGAGTTGGATGAGAGGAAACAGGACCTTGAGAAAGCAGATAAATATGCCTGGCTCCATGGCATGTCCACAACGAACAGCAGTGAGTTGGCAGGAGTCTGGCTTTTTTCATTTCCTCCTTCATCCTCCCTGCTGTAAGGATGTTTTTGCTCCTTTTCTTACAGAGCCACCATCGTCAGGCACAAGGAGGGCAATGCTGAGAGTGCTGTAACACCCCATAGTTGGCAAAGGCATCCGATGTCTTCTGTGGTGTCCTCACATACGCATCTGGGGACAGAAGGTGGCCTCGTAGCATGGCAGTGCTCATGGCAAGCTGCTGTCTGCTGTTGCTGGCAGCTACAAGAGTTGCCAAGGGGATTTTCTCCTCAGTGCCACACTGAGTAAAATGCCCATTAGGTATTAACTGTGGAAAATTCATACTAAACAAGAAAAATTGTATCTGACTAACTCAAGAGCTTCCAAGCATATTAAGGTTCATCAGCACACATGGACACTATAATTCCTCCAGTAAAAGTTTGCATGTGGGTCTTTTTCCATTCACGTTTGAACCCTGACCTGACCTTCCTACACCTTCTCCACATGAACTGGTTTTGGGGCAGGTGGGAAGCCTCGTGTCCCTTTCTACAGTTCTCCACTCACCAAACACCAATAATGAACACATTGACCTGACTATTTCAATCCAGGAGACAACTACTTGTCACCTCAGAGTGAGTTTTAAGGAGCCTCTTGGTGTAAGGATGAGTGATTTTCTTCTTCTGTTCTGCTCGCCCATCCCTGTTTTGCCACAAAATATTTTCATTTTCCACAGGCTCTTAAAAGAGGTGAATGATGGAGCTAGTGTTTTGCTCCCAGAAAAGGCTAATAAAGCAGAGAGTAAATCAAAGGGAAGATGTCCAAGCTGAGACAGAACTAGTATCCTGGCAGATGCTGAAGACCCGAGACCTTCCTATCTCTCTAAATCTTTCTCATCACTGTTAATTTTTTGTCCGTCCTGGACAACTCCATGTCATGTATCCAAAGAGAGTCAGTTAAGGCACTGAGCTAAAGGATGACTAAGATATTGCCAGTGATGGAGAAGATAGTGCTTTGGTCCCTGCACAAAGCAGTTAGAGGTGAAAAGCTCCTTCTTGATACAGTTCTCAGAAGGGTATCACAGGGGACGTACTGTGCTATCCAGCCCACCCAAGCCAAGACATGTACCTGCTGTCCACAGGAGCCATCACATGAGTCATGTCCCAGTCCAGTCCATGCAATGCCTTATCCTTACCAAGGTGTCTTGTTCTAGGAGGGGAGAAACTGGTATCTATTTAATCGGGCTCTGAGGAAAGTGGAGGTCAGTGAATAGACTGCAAAGGTAGAAGGAATCTGAGCTACTCTTCATCTGGTAGACTCATGCTTGTGCACCCATTCTTCTGGCCATTAATGGAGACAATTCCTCCTCATGCTCCTATCTCAGTTAATGGCAAAACTCCCAGAGATTTCAGTAGCAACAGAGCAAAGCCTTATGCAAAAGGGCAAAGAAGAAGAGGAGGAAATTCACAGTTGCCATAAATGTGCTTGTGTGCCAGCTCTCCAACTGCAAGGACTCTGTGTGAGCTAACCTCGCTCCCGTCATCACAAACTGTCGGTCTGCACGTGGGTGGCCAGGGCAGCGTTGGCAGCTGAGCAGACATAGATCAACAAGCGGCTCCGCATGAGAGAGCTGCTCTGCGGCGAGGGGAGGTCCCGCGTGCTGAGATCTCCCATGTTAGGTAGTGCTTAAAAGACACACGGAGATCGTCTTGGCCCATCACACCAGAACCAGGAGACAAATGAGGGAAGCCTGGCCTAGGCCTGGTCTCTTCCCAGCATCATCCTTCAACGTTTGTTCGCTCTCCATATTTTAGAGCCCGAAACACATCACCCCTGTAAGTCAGCGTTACTCTGTGCTGCTGAGGCTGTGCAGAGGAATTCAGAGCGCCAAGGGGGGGAATCTGGGTGTTACTTCAAAATACAGTTTTTCTCTGGTTCCTTATTGCCCAGGAGAGTGAACAGAACCAGGCACAAATCCTAGGGACTGTGAAATCTCTGGCTTTGGGCAGTCTACCTGATGGCACCTGAAGGTCCCCCCAAAGCCTGGTGTGCCCAGCAGCCTCCACATTAACTGGCCTAGAAACATGGTGGGAAACAGAAAGATATTCACTAGAATCTGCTTTGCCAGGAGCTTTATCAGCTTCTACTAGTCCTGCTGGCATTTCATCAGCGTGGAAATGACCTTTAAAACATGAGGATCCTTCATTCAAGCAGAACAGTTGTCTCACTGGAATGCCGTTGGGCAACCTTAATTAGAGGAAGACAGCGGGTGGCCACATGGGCTGAGTTATGGGCTGAAAAATCGCTGCACAGAAAAGTTCTGGTTGGTTCCTGGCACTGGCTTTCCCACCTGAGCTCATGCTAAACCCTCAGCTGTGATACTCCAAGGTGTGGAGGGTCTGTATATACTCTGACCGGTCACATATGGATAACTGTTCTTCATCTGTTGGCTCATCACAGCGTCCAGTGGGGCAGAGCCAACTTCTCACNCCTAGAAACATGGTGGGAAACAGAAAGATATTCACTAGAATCTGCTTTGCCAGGAGCTTTATCAGCTTCTACTAGTCCTGCTGGCATTTCATCAGCGTGGAAATGACCTTTAAAACATGAGGATCCTTCATTCAAGCAGAACAGTTGTCTCACTGGAATGCCGTTGGGCAACCTTAATTAGAGGAAGACAGCGGGTGGCCATATGGGCTAAAAAAGCGCTGCACAGATAAGTTCTGATTTGGTTCCTGGCATTGGCTTCCCTACCTGACCTAATGCTAAACCCTCAGGTGTGATACTCCAAGGTGTGGAGGGCCTGTATATATCTGTCACATACAGATAACTGTTCTTCATCTGTTGCCTCATCACAGGGTCCAGTGGGGCAGAGCCGACTTCTCACTTTGCCTTCTTGCAACAAATCTCTTGGAACTCATACATGGTACCACACTATATTAATATCCAATATACTTTGAGATGTAACTACTTTCTTGAAGACATCTAAACCATCTAAACAACTCTTGGAAGGAAAGAGGGAGAGATATTTTAAGATGCAAGAAGGAAAAAGGAGCAATATGAACTAAATCTATGGTCTCTGTAAAGACTTCTCATCTTTCTGAACTGTGGATATCTGGAGAAGGGCATTAAATTATTATGCATTCATCTCCAGCTACCTTGCATAAAGGGAAGCCTAAAGTAACAAGCAAAGGCTTTAGCTTCTAAGGAATGTAACAATTTTCTAGCATGCTCTTCACAGGAAAAGAATCTAACTTTGGAGTTACAACTTACTTAAAACCAACTTCATGGCTGATGTTAACACAAATAAATAAAGCGATTCCAAGGCCAGTCATGATAAAAATGGCAAATTTTTCCTTATGCAGTTGTGCCAAGAACTACTCTCACCTGCTCTGAAAGCAAAGCACATTCCTACTCAGCTGGCCAGAATATCCTTCGGAAAGTAGAACAGACCCTTTTAAGACCACAAAGACCTACTCTCCCTCCTTCACTTTCTTTTTCTAATTAATTTCCCCTTTTGTCACAAGGGTAACACCATGCATCTCGATGGGACAGAAGAGTCCCAGATGTACTCAAGGATAGCTGTCCCTCAGCATCCCTCACTTTGCAAAGCCTGGAATAGGAAAGAAATTTGGTGTGGGGCTATAACTGGAGACCCAGGTTAGGGGCATACTTCTAAATAACAAACAAATATTATGTTCTGTCATCCTGCCTTCATCCAAGAGGATTAACAAGGGATGAAATTATTTGTATTCATGTCATAGTCCCACCACCATCCTCCTGACCTAAGGGGAAGTAAGGGTGAGATTCCTTCCAGAATAAGATACCCAAATCTAATGCTCCCATGTGAGTTTGGTATCTGAGTTTCCACAGCAGACACTGGAGATCAAATGCTTGAGCCTAGAGCTTGATTAAGATCATCCTGCAGCAGATACCTAGCTTGGGGTGGACTCCTTTGCCTAAAAGGAGGTATCTTAGAGGTCTGAGTCTATCCAAGACATCTACATGGAGCTGGTAGATATGGCATGGGTTCTACCTCAGAAGAACTGCTGATAAGATATTTGAGTCCTATATACAGGTACACCACGGAGGTCAACGATGCTGACAGATCAGGTAGTCAGATACGTCCTTGCATTGTCCAAAGAATCTTTTTGCTAAAATCATTCAACAAACTTTGGAAAAAGCATTAGGCAACTGCAGAGTCTCTCTTGCAGCGTCAGGCAGAAACCCATGCCTTTGGATCTGAAGACAGCATTTCTCCTGGATACTCTCCTGGGCTTCTGCTCTTCAAGAATGATGTAAATTTCTCATTGACACTGTTGACAAAGAAATTATCACTTTGTCTGGGTAAATTGTGTCCGTCTAACTGTTTAGACTCTGGATATCCCCTCTGATAATAGTGCCCTCAGTTCTGAGGTCTGTGTTCTCCAGCAGGTAGGCTACCTACCTTGTGGAAAGAGAATAATCCTATACTAAAGGCATCTGGAACATGTTAAGCCACATTGGGAAGACATCCAAAAAATTCATTTAATATTATAAATTAGAGAGATGCGTTGTTTAGCTTGTAAAGGGTCCCTGTACGACATACTGTTCTCATGGTTTTCTGACTGAGGCTGTCTCAATACTCTGTTAACTCTTTAAGGAGACACATAGGATAATCCCCATTGCCCAGCTCAGTGTCATGCTGTCAGACCCCCTACATCTCCAGAGTTCAGAATTAGTCATTGTGTATCAGCATTCCCAGCATTCCCAGTATTTTGGAGCCATTTCCCACTGCAGTCTTGCANGGAGACACATAGGATAATCCCCATTGCCCAGCTCAGTGTCATGCTGTCAGACCCCCTACATCTCCACAGTTCAGAATTGGTCATTGTGTATCAGCATTCCCAGTATTTTGGAGTCTTGCAGTCATTTTACTTGTGTTAGTGGAACCTCCATTCAAACCATCACCATCAAGTTGAGTATGAGTTTCTTGGTCCAAGAAAGTAAATTTCAAGAAAGACTCAGGGGCCAGACTGACTAGCTATGTCTGAGCCAAGGTCAATATATCTTCAGTACTCTCCCAACACCTCCGCTTGCTGTAAATGTCTCCACACTGTCACTTCTTTCAGCATGGAGGCTGAGGCAGTAATAAGGCTATCCACAAGTCAGCCACAAGTCATATATTTTCACTAAAATAAGGACTTCTTTGATTCCAAAGTGCTTTCTTTCCCCAGATCCAATGTCCAAAGCTATCCAGCGCTGCTGTCAGACACTTCAGCCATCCCTTGGGAGCAACAGGAGAACAGGCTGCGGTTAGCAAGCATCCTGTTTCCGACAGCAGATGCCAAAGAAAGAACTTAGGCGCTACACAAATATATTACAAAATTTCTTCAAAACATTTCACCAACGTTCAGCAAATGCAGCCTGGGAATTTCCCAGGTGAGAAGAGGGATCACTGCACTTAGTCACTGGTGAACTTCTCCAGATTTTTGTGATTTCCTTTTGAGTCTACATAAACTTTTCAGACCCCCATCTTCCTGCAATAAGGAGCTCCACAGCCAAATGACAACCTGCTTAAAAAAGAAAAAAAAAAAGAAAAACTCTTCTTACTTATTTTGTACTAGTCCTTTGAGGTCTTCCCTTGGTGTCCTCTCATTCTTATATTGGAAGAGACAGTGGAGAGTCATTCTCCATTCTCCTGCTTGCTGCTCAGGAGCAATTTTGTCATATGCCCCCTCAGTTCTCCCTTTTCCAGCCTGAGGAATCCCAGAACTCGGCAGCTCTGCTTTTCTCCAGAGCAGGGCAGCAGAGGGAGCTGATGGTCTGAGCCCTTCCAGCCGCGTGTGTCTCTCCACATGTTTCAGCTTTTAACGCTCGGTCTAAATATAAAACAATAACCATTGTTTCTCCCAGCTGCATGTCTGCAAGCTGTAATGGAAGACAATCAACTGGCCAATTAAGGCAATGTGCTCAAAAGGAAGAATATTGATAGTACTTTATTCTGAACTAAAGGAGACCTCAAGACTTGTCCTAAAATGCCAGCCAAGACAACTAGACAATGAAGACAAAAAAAATCCTCTTTCAGGACGACCTTTAGATCCTTAGCATGTCTTTGGAAAGTTACTATCACCTGCACTATTAGTTTGAAAGGCTCTAGCTGACTATTGTGTGTGATGGGGTTCTGCAGGAGCTCTGCTTGGCTTCTGGGTATAGAGGGTAGAAACCCTCTATCACCTTGGAGAGATCATCTGAGTAGTCAGAGCCTCAGCTCCTCCACTTCTGGGACACTTTTTATCCAGACATTATTGAACACTCCTTGGGATAGGGAGCATCTCTTGCTCTGACGATTAGAGAAAGCCACAGATGATGACCCTGACTGGCATGACCCTAACTTTACCACCTTAGCTTTTCCATGGGTTCGCCTGTAAGAATTAACCACCTGCAGATGCCTGAAATAGCTGCTTCCAGAGTCTTTCCCCACTTTCTATAGAGGCCACATGTCACTAGAACACTTCTGTTCTGCAAAAGGATTTTTTTTGGCCCCAGGATGGAGGAAACCAGGAGCTGGCAGAGGGGATTTGGTGAGATCTGCCATGAGATCAAGGGCACTGAAAGCTCCAGCTGCCAGCCCAGGCTCACTGTATACCCCTAACCTGGGTATCAGGCTTGTAACAGGCTCACTGCAAGCAGGGAAGCTGCCTCAGGGGACCCGGGGGCCTGACAGCTTCCAGTCCTCCGGAACCTTCAGGGGGAAAAAAAATCTGATTTTGGTCTGATTTGGACCCAAACCAGCTCATAAAATAAAACAAAACAATAATAATAGAAAAAAACGGACATTTCCCACTAACCGGAAAGCTGCTTTCTTAGCCAGTGCACGTGCTTTGGCTGGGTTTTATTCGATGCTAAGCACGGAGGAGCCTCACGTCTCCTTTCTGGCAGCTGGGTCCCACCGCTGGGAAATTCTGTGGCTAAACTGTTTAAATAATGTTAATGGCTTTGCAAATTCGCTTTCAAAACAGCGCGATGTGCAAAGCCAGCGTGGCTGAAGCAGCAGACTGGGGCTTAGGCGTGTTTGGATACGAGTGGGTGCAGTGTGAGCCCTCAGAGCGCTCCTCGTGCGTGATGCTGAAGCTGGGAACAGGGACCTTTCCCTCCTCACCAGGTCTCCAGTATTGAGAGGGGATAGAGGTTTACTGCAGCAGGGCAAGGTTTGAAGGCTCTTGTAGCTTGAGGCTTTGGGGATTAGGATTTCTATTTTTCTTGGCAGCAGAGACCCTCTGGGGCAGGTGCTGCTGGAGAAGACAGCGGCAGCTCCATGGGATTCTCAGGTTTTCAAAACAGCAATAAAGAAAAAAAGAAATAAATAGAGGCTTGTTAAAGGGTGATGAAGTTAAGACAAAAGGATCTTAGCATGGGGAAAATGTAGCTTGAACCAACCTACTCCAGGTGCAAACTGCAGCTTTGCAGAACTCTAAACTTTTAGGCAGGACCTGTCCCACCTCCATGTCTCGTAAGGAGGCACTGGAGAAACATGATGTAGCAGCCAGAAGACAGGAATCAGCTGTATAAATGGGGACACCATAAGCCATGGGGATGCAAGTCCAAAAGACAGAGACAGGAAGGTGGTAAATTGGGCACCAACAGCCTTTCCATATGCAGGTCTTTTCTGGACAAAGGATTTCAGGAAGGTACCTGGGGATATCTGACCTCTCCTTGCTCAAGCAGCCTTCTTCCAAGCGGCTGCATCAACTTTTCTCCCAATATACTGCTCATGCTGTGATCAGCATAGCCCTAACAGCATCACACGGGATTATCTGTGCCTTTTAACAGCCCAGATTTCACAAGGGTCACCCCCTGCATTCACGTAATTGCAGCTGTGCTCAATAATCTCTCTTGGCCAAATAAAAATAGACTCAGGATATGCTTGTGCTCTGATTTACATCAGGATAAATCAGCTGTTCTGCCCCAGTGGGCCGCTGTCTACCGGCAAAGGAAAAGTGAGATAAGGTCAGCAGAGACCTTGGGAGTGCACAGCAAGGGAGATTTAATGTGTGTCAGCACAGCCAAACTCAAAGTTACGTATTTAGGAAACCAAACAAATTCAAAAGAGAAATTAAGCACATGCTTTAACAATGAGGATGATTAACCACTAAAGAAAGCAGCATGGGACGAGAGGGATTCGCAACTTCTTGATGCCTCAAATCAAGACCAAAGGTTTTTCTAGCCAAAGACAATTTACGCAAAATGAGCCACAGTCTCTGGATATCTCTGCACTACAAAGCATGAATTTATTGCAAGGGCTGGTTTTCTCAGCACGCAGGAAACCCAGTTTACAGCCCTCTTCATGCTGATCCAGGAGCCAGCTAAGGGGAAACCTTACCATTGTAGCTCAGAAAAGACCCACAGCCCAGAGCTGGGTTCATGCACCATGTGTGGATAAGGACATGGTCCACCTGCCCTGCTCTTTCATATAAACTGGGGCAGTTTACTGAGAAGTGATGCAAAACCTGAGCCTGTTGAGTTTTAGTCTACTGGGGATGAGTAGGGATCATGGGATGAGAAGGATCAAGTGGAAGGAGGATATAGAGCAAGAGAGACCCTCTGACCAACACAGAAGAAAAGCACTTGAAATCAGTGTTTTGGGGGACCCCAGGGCAGATGTACTGCAGGATTCAGGAGTGGTTGAGTTGGCCAAGCAACGATGATACGTGTGTAAAGGACAGGATGGAAATAAAGGGCATGGAGACAGGCTGCCTCTACTGCTAACGTTGTGTCAGCTCAGTAACACGTATCGGCTGTTTTATCCAACTTCTCCTCGTCAAAGGTGCCCTGCAATTCAGTTGAAACCCACATTCCTGCCTTCCCAAAGCCTAGACCAATGCCACTATTTCGATTTATTAGTCAGTATTTGCTTACTAAGGCAACCCTAGAGCTGGTATCTATAGAACCAAGTGCTGCACTGTCCATTATCGTGGAAAACATCACTCCTAAATATCATCTTCAGGAAGATGATATTCCTAAATATCATCTTCAAGGTGATCAGATAGCTTTCTCCAGGTCAGATGGCAGGGCTCTGCCTGACAGCTTCCCCCAGGAGAGAGATAGGAGGAACCCGTCACTACAAGGCATAGGGTCTCACATCCCATGAGACCAACACATGATCACAGGATGAATCTGGTGGAAAGGCACCTCAGGAGGTCTTTAGTGCAATCAATGGTCAAACAATGGTCAGCAATGGAGATCAGCCCAGGTTGCTTAGGGTTTTGTCCAGGCCTCCAAGGATGGAGACTACACAACTAGGTCTAACCATGGTGCTACCAATGCAGTGTTGTTTCCTCTGGGCACCTCTGTCCAACCCCATCCCTGTTACCTGAGCTATCATGGATGCCATCCACATCAGCAACTAGACTCTAGTCATTCCTGTGTCCCTGGATGATGGACCGCATGTTACGGCACTTATCAGCCAGGCAATGTACCAAAACTACCTTTCAGTGTGCACAAGGGGTGATGCCACAGCCGCTGTTTCCAGTGGGTACATTTGATATTGAGTTCCAAGAAATTTTTTTCCTTTGAGATTACTGGAGGCCGTCGCTCTGCATCAGCACTCGCTTAGGTCTATGGACGTGGTGCGACCTCTCCCTCCTCTTTCTGCTCCTGCTTCCAAGTATGTGTCAGATGTGCAGACACTAACACGCAGGGACTCGAGCTCTTGCACCTGGCCAAGTGCAGCCACAGAATCAACAAGGCAGCGCTTAAGATTTTTTTTTTTAATAAAATGGAATAAAATGTATATCTGTTATGTCTATTTTATTATGGCTAATTTCTGTTTCTTGGCTTCACGGCCAATTTTTTCATTTGTCTCTGTTCCCCTGGGAGGTGCTTTCTTATGGTGAAAGACATCTGCTTGATTCTCCCTTCTCTCCTCAGCACCAGACAACACTCACATTTTCTACAGCCTCTCTGCTAGACATAAAATGGTCCCAGCAAAAAATCTGATGCCCTGGTGAGGGCAGAGGGCATGGACTCTCCACTGTCAATAGTGGGACTGTGTTCCCCCCTAATAGCAGTGATCTAGGGACATTCACATGTATCATGAAAGGATCGGTCCTCTTCCCATTTGAGTCAATGCTCATGGGTTTTCTAGTGCCTGTGTCCTAGGTAGGGAAATTTTCCTCTGTGATGATGATCTGCCTTCTCAATAACCCTTTCTTGTCCAGCAATTTTCAAATATAAGCACACCAATTCTGGCTAAAGGAGCCAAGTACCACTCCTCCTTTTGCAGCCAGAGAAACTGAGATACAGATGTGGGAAGAGACAACCAGCAAGAGGAAATGGCACCTTAGGAAGACAATTTCCCTTTCACAGATATTTTAATCACAGACAAAATCTTCTAGTTGGTGAGAAAAACATGGAAAGAAAAACATTTCCCAGACATCCCAGACATCATCACAAGGAGAAAGATCAGGCTAAGCAAGAGCCTGTAAAAACCCAGCTTGTCCCAATCTCCAGGGGACTGCAAAAGGATGGAAGACATTGTACAAGTCTCCAAGGTCCTACTTGCACAGTCATGTTCCTGGAAGGAATGGGGAGATTTAGCTGAGGTGTTTCCTCTTCGCAGGAATCTCATATCCAAGGCTGAACTTTGCAATCCCAGGGATTTGGCTCCAAAACCTTGAGTGTCATTTCAAAGCCAACAGCCCATGCTGCTTGCTGGCATTAATGCTCATTGTTTTCCATATCGCTGGCAGGTGAACAAGGAAGAGATGACACAATATCATGGGACTTGGGTGATTATTGCTTTTACTGCTCACATTTAATAGCCACATGTTCCCATTGACATTTATTTCTGATGACTTCCGTTTCTTCATACGATCACAACTCTCTGTATGGAAAATTTAGCTGCTCTAAGTAACATGCTGTGCTGCTTGTTCCATATGGGATGGATCGGAAACAGCTTAAGTAGGGTTACAAAATGCACATTAAAATGATGGGCTGGAACAAGACCTTGGTTTGAAAGAACTGTGAAAACATCAGCTCAGATTTCAGCAAGCTGGAAGTTAGGAGTGAATTACAAGCCAGGACTCTTCAGTCTGGAAAACAGCTAGCGCAATAGGGAAGATGACAGGGGTTTATAAAACCAAGAAAGGCACAGAAAGAGCAAATAGGGATTGACTTTTAATGGTCTCTTCTACTGAAAAAAAACTAGGTATCTAATAAAACCATCACTTGGAACTTGAAAACAAACATGGTTTGTCATGTAGTGCGTGGTCAAACTGTGGAACTCTGCCATGGGATTTTATGGATGCTCAGATTTTCTCTGCTGGTTCCAGCCCCACAGGTTTAAACCCAGAGCAATGCAACCCTGCATCGTGGTGTGACCAAATCACAACAAAACTGATAGGCCCATGTTTACAGCTCACGGTGCAGATGGTCACAACCAGGTCCCTGAGGGGCTCCTGCTTCATTTACTGGTGTAGACGTGGCCTGTGCATCCTCCTGGGCTGCAACAACAGCAGCAGAGGGGAGACTGAAACGGCCCTGAGGCTGAGCTCCTGCAACACCAGGATCCTGGATAAAGTGCAAGAGGGATGCTGGATGGGGGATGATGGATGGTGTTTCAGGGATGGTTTGACACGACTCACCTGTGCATCCCAGCTAACTGTCCGTCTCAGTAAGGCCAGGCTGCCTCTCATCATGGAGCAACCACAACTGGCTGCTCAGTTGCTCCTGGTCAGTCCTGTGTCATAGGGAATCTCCCAAAGAGGGATGAAAATAATACCCCTAGGGAGAAAAAGCTCCTCCTGACCCCATCAGTCATCTTCTCCCTGCAATTCTAGGATTTCTCTCCATGAGAAAGGGCCCACGAAGGCTTCCCTTTCTCTTCCAATGAACATCTTTTGGCTCCCTAGGGATCCATGCTGACCAGGGTATCCCCTGGTTCCTGGGAACAGGACAGTTGCTTAAATATAGTACAGAAGATTAAGAATACCAGGAAGTCTCACAGCTTAGCCCAGTCTGAGGAAGTCCCCAGTTTTGCTCACAGAGTCATTTGTGTGCACTGGAGAAGACAGCATTTCCCACCTGATCCAACCCTGTTGCCAGTGCTGAGGATCACTCAGCATCGATTAAATGCTCAGGCTCTCCCCAAGGATGTCTCTCTCCTGCTCTGTGTCCTGAAAATCAGTCCTTCCCTGGGGGAATTACAGCACAACGCTATTTTAACCAAAATAAACTATATTGGCATAAACTCCTGTTTTTCAAGATGCATCTTTAAAATAAAAAGTAGCATTTTTCCCTCTTCTTTGCTCTTACAGCCAGCGCATGTGAAAGCTTCAAAGATTTGTCACCTACAACACATTGTGACCCCTGAGCACTTGCCTGTTTGTTTTCTCATGAGAGACTCTTGTGTCCTCAGTGGAGATTTATACTTTGAAACCAGACAGGATTTTCCATGGACTTGTAAACACGTGAAAAAATCAGAAGGACAAAGACAGCTTGGGGCTTCGAAGCTGTAAGCAGCACTTGGCCCATCTCTTTTTAAACGTTTGAGACTTTATATCAATATTGTTCTTCCATGAGGAGGAGGGGTGAGAGGGACGCAGCTACCCCAGCAGCAGGCGAAATCTTTCGGAAACAACAACAAAACCACAGGCCTGGGTAATCCCTGTTAATAAGGCTGCAGCTCAGATGATTGTATTTATAAGCTGGAATCAGGCAAATGCTTTGTTCCTGTGACGCTGTGAGGCAGAAAAGATATCAAAGTGGTTGCAAAAGTACTTTGGAAGCTTCCCAAGTGCATCCTTTAGAGTTTGTCTTCTTTCTTCTCTTTTAATTTGAAGGAATCAAGCCCTGAGTACTATAATTCTGCTTGGATCTCCGACTCTCTTCCTTCTGTTATTTTAACTTTAGGCACAGCAGTTCTTTGAAAAAGTGCCCTGTTCCCACTGCCTGGGAGCTATGGGAAAAAGCTATCTTGGTCCTATCAGGAATGTGCCTCGCCTCTGCCCTGCGGTTGTGCTGCCTTTCGGAGACACTGGTGTCCCAATGCACAGTGTCCCAATGCACGGGCCATGGCACCGCCTCAGGAGAGCCAGATGTGCCCAGGAACAGAGGGACAAGAGGATCAGGCTGGGCTGCCTCTTTGCTTCTCAGAGATGCATGGAAGTTGAAGAGATCCAGGGCTTTTCCTGATTCTCGTGATCTGCACAAACTGTTCCGCTTTGGAACGGCGGAAAGTTTAGGATGATGCATCTTTGGAAAACCCAAGCTCTTTGGAGAAGCTGGAGGCCATGAGAGACCAGGTAGCATCTCACACATGCTATAAACTTAGGTATGAGCACCTGAATCAAGACCTTTCTGGCCAGTCTCTGTTAACTAAGTCTCCAGAAACTATAACAGGAGCTTGGACACCAAGGACATATGGATCCTACATGTTTGTGTGTCTGTCCAGAGTTGAATCATGACCTGGAGCTATTGAGGTGAATTCCCACCCATGTGGAGGTAGGCCTGTGGAGACCATGGAGGAAATAATACAGCAATGCCTAGGGAAAGAAACACAGATTTTGTAGCCTGGATTCGCTGCAGGACCTATCTGATATAGCTCCCGAAAAGTTCATCTTTAAAACTAAAATTCACTCCCTTTGAGGAGGGAAGAGCTTAAGCAGCAAAGACAGTCCAGTGAGTAAGTAGTGACTCCATGACACAAGCATCGGGTACCTGCCTTCCAGCCTTGTGGAACAGGTATTAGCTAGATGATATTTCTCACTGCAAGGATATGTCTGGCATTCCCAAAATAGACCACCTAGGTATGAAAAATATCATGGTAGCCTACCCCAGTTTCTCTAACAGAGCCTGGAAGAGACCAGAAGGGATATCCTGAGACATCAGGACACCCAGTCGCAGAGGATGAGTCAATGTGTTAGTTCTGTTTCTGCAAACAGGGCCAAAAATCTACTTTCCCTACCAAAATCATTGCCTCCCTCTACCAGTGCCTCTCTCTTCCATCCCACAGCCTCTGCCAGCTCCAGACAGTTGCCTGCACATGGGTGTCTCATCCTGTTTAAGGTAACCTCAGGTATCTGAGAGGCCCACCCGGAGCTGACAGATTTGGCCAGGAGCTACAGGAGGTCCCTGACCTTCTGAACCAACCATCTGAAATGTAATGGCACTAAATGCTTCTAATCAGGCAACTGGAGCCTGTACTACCTGATTACCAAGGAGCTCCTCCCATATCTCCAGCATTTCCATCTGATTTGCAGATTCAACTTGCTACATATGGTTGTTCAGAGTCCAGAAATGCGCAGGTCTTCCTTCCTTTGGTGTCAGGAACCAAATTTTCATTGAGGATTGGTTCTGGTCTGGAAATACAGATCACTGAGAAATCTCTTGCCCTAGTGGCCATGATCAGATAGAACTGATTAATCTTTGGGTGTTAGGTCAGCAGCCAAGCCCACGTGAGGGGAAGCCATCCAATCTTGTCTCATCCCCAAGCAATTCAGATTGTTCACTTTAGTGCTTTGTAAAAGGTTATTGGTCTTCATGCTTTAGAGAACAACAAGATTGATGGATGGTGGGAGAGATGGCAACATGCACCACACTTGCCCTCCTTCAGAGAAGATGATTTTATCTATGGCAGGTAGATAGAGAAGTGTGATTCAGAACTGATTGCTTGTCCTTTGCAGACATCCATTCTCCACCTGTGAGAGTAAGGTCGGGTAGTTTTCCATAGCATCTGATTGCCTTGAAAGATGCCCACATCCTCCTAGCTAAGGCTGGCTAAGCAATCTGGCTCTGTAGCATGGCAGCCCTGTAAAAAACAAAGCAAGTGGTGAGTCAGGCGCTTGGTATGTTCCCCTTGCAGCAAATGCACTGGTCAGAGCTCAAAATGCAGCCAAAGAGACAGTGTGCCTAGTGCAAGCACAGCCTGAAGCTGTGAATGTGCACATTCTCCTTTCCACAAAGGAAATGATGAGCTCCTCATCTTTGTTGAACCATAAAAAGCAAAAAAAGGAGTGCCAAGCCATGGGAAGTCGCTGCTGTTTTCCTTTCGCACTTGGTGCCTGCAGGCAGCTCATTTGCAAACCTTCAGATAGGCAGCAATCATTTATCAGTCCTGCATCCATGTGAGTGTGCCTTCCACTAGCATCAGGGCCTGCATAAAAGTGTAAGGATCCCATAGGAGGTCGTAGAAGTCATAGAAAATTCAGTCTAAGCAAGAGGGCCCACTTGTGTCATCATTGCCAGCCCAAAGTGGTCAGGAGCAACTTTGGAAGATCTCAGAACGGGGGTCATTTCCAAGAGCAGCACACAACCAGCACAACCCACATTTGTTCATCAATGCCTGAAATGGTTTTTCCTCAGAGCTATGCAGGCAGACAAAAATAATTAACAATAAATCTGCAGCTCGTACAGCCACTGGGTGCATGGAAACACAACACGTTGCTGAGTTCTGCTTCCTTCTCCCTCTTTTAAAGCCCAGTGTCATTTTACAAAAGCTCCCCAAGCAATCAATAGGCACAAATCAATAACAGCCCTGTAGTCACTTCCAGGAATTAAATGTGTGCCTGCTTCTAGTAAACTCCTAAAGGAAGGACCTTGGCCTCATTGTTCAAACACACAGGAAATTTTATAGAGTATAAATTAACAAGCTATAAAATATATCAATGAACTAGCTGTTCCTTAAGCATTTTACTGCCCCATTATGCGTTAATACATCTTCTTTATGGGCTTGAGGCTGGATGCAGCCCTGATGGGTATGACCGGGTATGTAAGTGGCTGGAGGGAACATGGCACTTTCTCTTCAGAGATTGCCAGGTTGGCACAGCCACAGGCAGCTCATCCCTTCACTGGTACAGTGAGGCAGATGGTGACATTACAGGCCAAATGCACATTGAGAGAGGCGTTTTCTAAGCTCAGAAGGGTAGAGAAACTGATCCAGCACTCAATGAATTGATATCCATCCTCAAGTCAATGCACCACATCCATTTCTGTGCAAGGTCTTATTGCTCAGCTCAATAGTAAAAGTGGGTTTTGCTCTGCCATGCTGCTCTTGGTGGCCTCCATCCCACACCCTGGACTGGTACCTTGGATGCCACCATCAGATCCTCTTGAGCTTTCCTGCTTGTATCCTTGTCTTCTCAGTGCTAGAGCAGACAAGAACAAAACTTCCTTGCATCCCCTCTTAGGCTCCTTTGCATCATCAGAGTGAACTTAGCACAACTCAGAATCAGTCCTCGGTGATGAATTTGTCCCAGGTGCATCATTTCCACATAGTAAATACAGTGTTAATGGTTTGATGTACAAGCAGCTTGACAGGCCACTTCCACTGCAGTTGAAGGGGAAGTAAATCTTCCTCCCAAACCAAGTTGCCTTGATCTGATCCGAGTGTAGACAAGGCCACTCCATAGGCTCTCATCTCCCTCACTGCTCATGGGAGGAAGCACATTCTTCCATAAGCTATTCCATGCAAGGCACAAGAGAATCAAAATAGTTTCAGTTCCAGTTCAGGTTTTAGTTGTTTGTTTTTTCATAAAAGGCTTTGGGAAACTTTTCCCGAAAGTGGTTATCCTGCAGATGCCAAGGAAAAGCTATTACACTTCATGTAAACACACATAAAGTCCCATGATGTCTCCTGTAACCGTGTCACTGCACGTGATATATTGCCTTCTACAACTTATGTTAAAGGTCCTGCCAAGAAGCCAAAGGACCCAAAGGCAGAACTCCCACTACTTTTAACAGGAGAAGAGTTGAGTTAGCTTCAAAAAGATTAAGTCATTTGATTGCATAATTAATGTCCGTGCAATTTACATTGCAGCTCATCAACAAGGTGAGATTTACATTGCCTGGGAGTTTGCCTTTCAGCAGCAGGGTGACTGCAACCCCATAAAGTCCTCGATATGCCTCCGTTGGCTTTACTGCTTTACATAAAACAAACATGTTATTTTCTTTCCAAACACTGCAGCTCATTCCAGCCACAAATCCCTGTGTTCTTTTCACCCTTAGAACAAGCTGGCCAAGGGACAGCGAGGACACTTTTAATGAGGGCAGAGCTGGTGGACTTGAAGTGGTGATGCTGGACACAAAGAGAAACAGGGTTTTTCTCCCCCCTTTTCTGCTCTGGGATAGATAATTTCTCATAATATCAAAGTTCATATATTACATGGCATTCGCATGGTAGATTCCTTACGCTAACTACTATCACTTCTGGGAACAGCCCTGTATGGCAGCCCGACATGGTGTTGGCATTGCTGCTCACCCACAATAGTAAGGATTGGAGCAAGTGATTTTCTTAGGAACCCAACCCCATCTATCAAAGTTTAAACCATGGAAAATTCCCAAGTACCACATCGTCTGCCACTTGCAAATTGGGTAGTTCCTTATGCGAGTCCTTCTCTGACCTATTGAACTAGGACCTCTATGAGTTGTCCTGTTGACTAATGGAAAGTTAAGCCATAAGGGCGCAGAAGGTGGGGCCACTGAGCCTTAAAATTGCTCTGCTTTTCCAGTTTGTCTGAGGCTCTCTGAGCAGTACAGGACGTTGTCGTTGCTTTTTTTGTTTTAATCTTAACTTTAGCCAGAATGGAAGAGCAAGATGATGGAAGAAATGCAGCAGCAGTATTTGAAATGGGTATGGAATTTTACACAGGATAGAGCTCCCAGAAATAGCTTCCAAACAGACTGCTGTAAAAAATGAAAAAAAAAAGAAAAATAACAGATTTTTATTGGTGTTAGAAGGGTGATTTCTCAGGACTGTTTACTGAGACAAGTATAGAAGGGAGGGAACTGATATTCCTACACAAGAGAAAGCAGAGACATGCCATTATCCAGCCAACCAGGACATGAGACAGGGCTCCCTACAATACACACTGTTAGAATTGTGGCATATGTCTCAGATGTAACAAAATGAGCTTTTGGTTTCAGATCTAAGACTCCCAAATAATTGTTCACATCTCAGGATTGGCATGTGGCCCTTGCTCATTGGGGGAAGGGAAGGGTTAAATGTATAGATCAGTTGCAGTCTGCTACTTGGTCACTGAGACAAGGGAAAAAATGCAGGTAGTTGATGCCACATGTCTATTTTGTGAGTAAATTCCTTGGATCTGTTTTCCTAGGCTGCCTAGGACTAGACTAGGCTCCTAGTCTAGGCTGCCACTTGGATTTCTGAAGAATGTGAATCGAGGGAAAAGAAAAGTCCTGGCAGGACCCCAAACTAACTGCTATGAATTTTAAGAGCCATTGTTTCCCTTGTGGATGCACCAGCTCCAATGCACCAATAAATAAATAAATAAATAAATTAAAATTTTGCAAAGCAAGAGGGAAAAACACATTTGAAAATAAAGAACTGAGGCCCCGTGGTGATTACAGCACCATGGGAGTGTTCTGGGAGCCCAGCTGTTATTTACCTTGGACAGCTGCACGGCTACTCTCAAAACGTCTTTGTGGACAAATCCACAACGCTTGGGCTTCATTCCTCTGCGCCCGTAGACTTTGCTGAGGCATTTTCCCTATGGGGAAAAAAATGCTTGGGGCCTCCTTGCTGCTAAAGGACCTCTAGGAGATTCTCTTGTAATACCCTCCTCTCCCACATGCATCCGACTAATCACCGATCAGTCGTTACTCAAGGGATAAATAAAGGAAAAAGAGACTGAAATTGGAGCTGTTTCGTCCTTTGAATATTGAGTTGGCCATGTGACGAGGCCACTGTCTGTCCAGCTTGTGAGAGAGTACGAGATCCTTCTCACCCAGGGCAAAGGGCTCAGCTCAGTTGCTCATATAGAGGCACGTCAGCCCACTGGCATTGCCCACAGAATCCAGTTATGACCTTTGGGAGCCCCTGCCATGAAAAAGCAAGAAGCAAAGACCAGCCTAGCTCCTTAAAATGGTCTCTGCATGTGAGCAACAGCCTCAAGAGCCTCTTGGCTTGTTACTGGGTGACTGTTGAGGGTACACAACTATATTGACTAGAGCTCCAGTGATGGGAGCAGGAGTCTGAACCCTCAAGGCACAGGGAAACACCAATATTTGGAGTTTTACTAAGACTGAATATAGTTTCAGAGCTGGTTGGGGATGCAGTGCGGTGTCATGTTGTCTGAGATGCTTTGAGAAATTTGAGTTCCTTCATATTTTCCTTTCACAGCTGCTTTTCCCTCAAAACACTGAATACCCACTCTATCTGCTCTGTTGTTGTTGTTTTTTTGGTTTTCTGTTTGGTCGTTTTGGGAGGGTGACAGTCTTTTTCCCTGGGCGCATGGAAAGAGCTGTTCTCTCCTGGAAGATCTCTCTTTTTAATCCTGGTCTGCTCTCTAGACCCATCTCTGCATTTAGCCTTGCTCAGAGCAGTGGCAGTTCAGCCCAGGAGACACCTCAGCTCAGCCAGGCCTACATAAAAAGCATCCAAAGGATGAAGAAGACTTGTTTGCTTGTTTTTTTTAACCGGTGGCTCCAAAAATTCACTAAAACTGAGAAATCTCTTTTTTTTCCATTGTAAATCTTCTAGTTTAAGTATGTCCCACACCTGAAGAGGTTCAAATTCATATCTCCTGTCCCTCAGTTACCAGGTTAAACTGTCCAAGGTCTCATAGGCACCTCTGTGAAGAAATCTTGATGTTTCTGTTAGGACTCCCTGGCCAGACAGGGCATCGTTGTGCAGATCTTCCGTCATCTGGGATGATGGAAGAGGTGTCACAGCAGATCCTGCTCTAATGAATGTTAAGATATTTTCCAAAAAGCAGTCACTAAATATATTTTTCCGTAGTTAAAAGAACAAGAACCGCAACCCAGGTGTCCAGCAGAAGCTTCCTAACTAGGCTTGACAAAGAAGAGCCTCCAAATCCCTTCCATCAAAGGATGGAAGCTCTTCCATAAGATCTATAAGGAGAAGATCTATAAGGACTAGCTAGACTTTTCATTCAAATTCAGGCTCTGAATACTCAGCTCCAGTTCTTCGGTTACTTCTAGACCAGGGCCAGATTGACTCTGCACAGGGATAAGTAGACCTTGTTCCCTATTAGCCTGTCCTGGAGCTGTGGCCAGGGCATTCCTCAATTCTCTTTCAATCCACAGACCCTCAGGATCATGAGATCTCCCTGAACAACCCTTCAAAACCCTTCACATCCTCCAAAACCTGTGAAAGGCTGTAAAAATACCAGGAAGCCTGTCAGGTAAATTGAGGGTTAATAGTCCTGCTACCTAATAGGTTATCTCTAAAATAGGACCGATGTCTGGGAATTATGGCTTATGGGCACAGATGGTTTCTTCAGAGCTAGTTAGCGTGACTTCTTCTGTTCAGGAGGTCCATTTGTAATAAAAACCTATAAATACTCTGACAGGTCAGGAGGTGGAATGAAAAAGGGCCCCTGCAAGGTCATTCAATGTATAGACAAATACACGTTCGCTTGAACTGCCATGTAAACCTCAACTGTTCAAGTTTATCATTCACTGCCAAAAATGCTATTACAGCAGCTTGAGATTTCAAAGACACTTTTATTCCTGTTTCTAACTGACCTTTGGATGGATTTTTCAACTTGGAAAAAAATCTTTACATGTTCTGAAATGGAGTTAAGGAGGTTTAGCACGTTTCTAAGTATAGTCATAGTGATTTATGGGGACTTTTTTTTCTTTTTTTTTTTGTAAAATTCTGTTGTTCTTCAGTCATGATTGGATTGCTTACGACAAGAACATTGGGAATATTTGAGTTCTTAAGATTATTTATGAGAGATTGTATGTGATCCAAGGACCGAGGAACTGGACTTATTACTTAGGCTCAGCCATCAATGTGCCAAACAGCCTAAGCTTCCCCTTTCTACCTTTCCGTCTCTGTAGAGATGGCATTTTCATTGGGCCAGCAACCACCTTTTCACTACTGGTTTGCACAGAACCTGGATCATCTGCTGGTACCAGATGGTATTTCCTTGCTAACAAGACCCAGCTCACTGAGATGTTGCGTTGCTGCAGTTCCCAAGGTTTGGCCAACCCAATTACACTGGTATCAGCAGATGCTGGGATGCTGGGAGGTTTGTGCCTGATTCATACAGACTATTCTCAATGTCTGCTTCAACAGGCTTCTGATGAATGGTTTGCACCAATGTAGCATATAAAAAGTCTAATAACAGATGCCAGAGCAGTTATGCTAAGGATGTGCCACAGAAAAGTGATCTGTGACCTAGGGAAGGCTCTGGTTTAATCATTGTTGTGCAATAGTGTTGGAGAAAGCTACGTATTACAAGACGCTTTAAGATGCAAGTGTTCGAGTGTTTGCATCACCTTACCCAAGTGAATGACTATGCACAAACCTAAAAGGCATCAAACAATTTTTAGGGCATGAAAGACGCACGTAGGAATTACTGGAAGCTGTTTGGCCACACAAAGAAATCTGGCTCCGTTCCCAGGCAGAAAGAAGTCCTAAATATAGGTGTGATTAGCTTGCTGTGAATAATTCAGCATCAGTGATGACCCTTGCAGTTTCCCCAGTTTCTGTGGGTGTTCTCTGAACCTCTCACTGATACCACCTTGTGCAGGTCCTGCACAGTGTGTCTGTGTCCGTGCACATTTCTGCTGCACACTGGATGCACAGAGAGCAGGCAAGGATGTGCACACCATGCAGTAAAAAACATGGGAAAAAATCTAAGCCCAAATACAACCCAGGCAGCTCTCTGCAGGAAACAAGTACTCTGATATTAAAAGGGCTCTGGAGAGGTGATTGTCCTGCAAGTTATCAAGGCACTTCAATGTGACCATGAGAGGTGGTGACCTGTAGGCTTGGAAGATGCTGAGAAACATGTAGATGAGACACTTACTTAAGGACATGGTTTAGCAGACGTGGTGGTGATAGGTTTACGGTTGGACTTGATGTAGATCTTTTCCAACCACTATGGTTCTGAGATGCTATGATTCTGTGTCCTAGCATGCTGCACACTCATCTACAATTGCATAGCTCATGGGGCCTATTTCTTTAAGGCTGTACTTTGGGACTACAAAAGCAAACCAAACCAGCATCTCCTAATCCCTTCAGCAACACACACAGCCCTGGTTTGAGCCTAGAGACGGTCCAACTGGGTGTCCATGTCCACAGGGCATTGTGCAGGGCTGCTGGACCTCCCCTTGCCCATCCTCGCCCATCCTCACCCATCCTCACTTCTCCCTTTCTTCTCCCATTGAACCAGCACCCAGGTAGAAATGGTGGGGGAAGACCAGGCTCATGCTCCAGCTGAGAAAGCAGCTCTCCGAGTGAACAGGAGGGCCAGTCCTCCCTCCACGGCCACGTCCAGGTGATGAGCTACACGCAAGGTCAACTTGGGCTCAACACACACCCCTTGGAGCACAACCCCTCAGCCCTCCCGCTGCTGCCAGCATCGCACAACCCCATCTCCCGCTTCCTCTGCCTTCCCCAGCCCTCCCCTCCAGCCCGAAGACATCCTTTTACCAAAACGAGCCGCGGAGGCTCGCAAAGACACTGACGTCAATGTAAAAGTAAACCGAAGAGGTCTGGTTCCTGTAATAGTGCGCGGGGCCGAGCGCTGGCGAGCGAAGGCGCTGTCGAATCCGGCAGCGCTCGGGGGCCGGCAGCGGAGCTTCCTCCTTCGAGCGGTGTAAGTCCCGTCCGCGGCGCGTGGGGCTCGCAGAGGCGGCAGCGAAGGGGACGGGGAGGGAGATGCGGCAGCAGCGGCTGGGAAAGGCAGCGCGCGCCAGCCCCGGTCATGCAGGCTCCTCGGAATCCGCGCGGACGGCGACGGGGCTCCTTGCAAAGCACGTGGGG
>VWPW01000871.1:0-18488 GCA_013389825.1 Crypturellus undulatus | reverse complement strand
TCTACCGTGTTGCTGGCGAGCAGTAGTTTGTTGTGCATTCCCACGGATAAAGCAGGAGATGGGATTATCCGTAGCCTCCTTCCTTAAGAGCAGGACTCTCTCCCAAAGCTGGTTGCCTTTTCCTGGCTGGTGCGCGGGCAGGTCGAGCAATTTGCATTTTTCCCTGGGTTTGCCGGCTTCGACTCCGTGCTGCCTCTTAGCCCAGTCCTGGCACATCTACCCTTGGCTTTGCCATCCCACCTCAGTCCTCTTGCTGATCCATTCCCCAGGAGCTTCAATTTGATTCACACCAAGGATGCAACAGAGCAAGCGGTGGCAGTGATGAAGTGAGAAGTGTATTAGAAAATCTTGAGTGCATTAGGAGAGCTGAGCAATGCTCTGACTGCTGTTTTGCAGCATGTTCTAGCCAAATCATCCATTATTTGCAGCAAGTGGGTGTAAAGAATGAGTTGATCTGTGCAGCCCATGGCCCCAGGAGCGTTCAAGGAGTTGGGAAGTCCCGACCCCTTGGGTCACCCTCCGAGGTGAGAGGGGAGCTTTTCCGCTTCCCTTTTGCTGTGCCTGTGGCTGGAAGGGAGGAGCGGGAAGTGGAAGGAATTTGGCACAGACCTGCCAGCCCTGAGAGAGGGATGAGAGCCTGGGATTTCCATGGAGAACGCAAGAGTTTAATGAAAATATAGCAACTCTGCCTGCTTATTGACTTAGCTACTGTTCCTATGGAGTTGAGTATTTTTTGGTCCTATGACAAGAATTCAGAGGAAAAGTAGGAGTATTCCGTAGCTTCCGTCATGTGCTTAGCCTTTCCTTGGATTGCTGGTGTTGCACTAACTAAACCCTCAGTGCACACACGTATATGTACATAAGTTGCTTCTTATGAGCAAGTTTTCCCTTGAATTAAGTCAAGAGTAAGTAGGGAATTCTGAATCTTTGCATATAGCAATGTGCAAATAGAAGTATATCTGTGCATGGAGATGGTGTGCATTACATTTAGAGTGGGGTAATAGAAGCCTGGATAACCCCTCGCTGTTTACCTTGGGGACAAGGTGCAGTTTATCCATGGTGCTCTTGTCCTAGACACCTCTTCCCCTAGTTTTATCAGTGGTTGTGCTGTTTATTCAAATATATTCCTTGCACTTACCGGAGGAGATGAGTACATCACAGTTTTATGTAAGAGTTTCAGTAAGGCATTTGTACACAGGGTGTTTCTCAGGTCTATAAATCGCATGTACACACAAAAGAAATCACCCTCGTAGCAGCATCTTCTCGTATTTAAGTCTCTTCCAGCACAGGCAGATCTATTGAGGATACAAAGGAGTTTATTACAGACCCCCCCTCAAGTCCACAGACTTGTGAGGAGTTAAATCAAGAGATGTAGGTAACGAGACCGCCAGATACATGTTGCTTGAGGAGAGTGTTTTATAAGATATTGCATTGGAACCGTGTGCCTTGTCGCGAATCTTTCATATTTGCATCTGGTGACAGCCGCATTCTCTCTCCGATGATCATTGAGGAAAATTGGAGTTAAACACTTGTGTTCTCTTTGCAAAACACTCCTGTGGATAATTACCCCAACAGCGAGACCTTACTGTGTTTCAGTATCTGCTCCATCATCTCTATTGGTGGCATGTAATTGTTCAAATGACCATAAATCACAAAATATACCGATTAATTGCTTGTAGACTTGGGAGTTTTGATTGAATTTGGTAATCCACGCGTTCCCAGGTAAGGGAATGTGTGCATGAATTGAAAACACAGAGTCCTAGCCCACTATAACACTGCAAAGCATTACTGTCTAATTCTTTTATCCCAGTAAATAGGGCAGCAAGGCCAGGGTGTTACCTGGGTGTGCCCTGGCACGGGAATGACATTCCGCAGCGGAGTGACCGGATCGGCTTAATCCCGGCTGCGTCTCTGCGGGACGCACGGTGCTGACACACGCTAATAAACCACCTCGCTGGGCAAGTTGCTCTGCAGTGTTTCAGAGCGAAATATTCCTCCTACTGCTGCCTTAGCATTTAGCACAGCTAGGTGAAAAATCAGAATTAAGCCACAAACTGAAATCAGACTGTGGTTTTATCTTGGTTTCTTAACTGTTAATTGTTTTGCTGCCTGCTTGGGAGTGAGGTTGTTAAAAAAAAGCCCGTGTCTTGGTTGAGCAGCGCTTGGTACAGCTTTACTCTTGTTTCAAATACCTGTTTATGTGGCCATACCCTCACCTAATTGCTTGTTTGACAACCAGGCTATGTGGTATCTGTAAGCATTTGATTTTTATATAAATAATCATTCTGTTTACTGTCAGTAAATACTACAAGGTGTTAGATTAGTATTTCACAGTAGTGAAATAGTGTCTGTAGCTTCTACTTTCACTTACTGTTTGATCTGCACTTCTTTTTGCAATTAAGCTTTGAGCAGAGTTATGAAGCTCTGCTGTTTTTCCATTCTTTTTTTTCCCTTTAAGTTTTGTGTATTCTCTTTGTTTTAAATGCAAATAACCAAAAATATATATATTTTTGCTTTTCTTACAGAATTTTCTCTTTCCTGGATGTGGTCACTCTCTGTCGCTGTGCTCAAGTTTCCAGGGTAAGAATCCTTGTTGTTGCTGGTAGAATTTGACATTTTATTGTACATGTGCTACAATTTTCACACTTCCAGACTTCCTTGCATTTAGAATTGGGAGAATTAATAGTAAACTCTGTGCAAAGATTATTTCACTTATTATTATTTAGTGCCCCATATCAAGTTGGCAATATCAGAAACTTGTGATAGCCTCGACGTTGCCGCGGCCGCAGAGGCATCTCACAGATGGAAGGGACCTCTAGGGATCATCTAGTCCAACCCCCTGCTCCAGCAGGGACACTAGAACACCTGGCACAGGGTGGCATCCAGGCGGGATTTGAAGATCTCCAGAGAAGGAGCCTCCACGGCCCCTCTGGACATCCTATTCCAGGGCTCTGGGGTGCCTCATGGCCATGGGGGAACAAGCGATGCTGGTAACGGAGCAGTTTTCCTTGTTGGGTGCATTTCCTTGTTGCCTTTTCGTCTAGGCAAAATGTTGTTTCTGAAAGGAACAAAGTGTAACTAAGTCCCCGCAGGCGTTTTTTTTCATATTAACAACACGTTTACATTTTTTCCCCCGATAAAGGCATGGAATGTTCTGGCCCTGGATGGCAGTAACTGGCAGCGAATTGACCTGTTCAATTTCCAGAGGGATATTGAGGTATAATTAAGTGACATACAACCCCCCTTTTTTTTTTTTTTTTGTTAAAATGTAATTACAGCCTAGAATGGATTAATACTCCCACTGTGACCCTTTTTTTCCTTCCCTGGAGATAGAAATCATTAATTTCAGTTCTTCTTAGCTTCAGGGAGTCTCTAAAGCCTTTGCAATCCATTCAGCTTTTGAAAATGGACAGAATTATATATCTTCATCAAGACTTAAAGGTAGTGATGGAAGGAGAGTATTTTTATGGGGATTCTGAAAACAAATAAGTAGGGAAGGGAAATTCTTGTGAAAATTACTGCTTATATATAGCAGAACTTAAGCTACCTTTCCTTTCCCTCAAAAATGCTGACATAAACTCTACATAGACCACGAGGAGTAGGAACTTGCTTTCAAACATGGCCTTCCACATGCCTCTTTTCCTGTCTGTCTTTAATATTAAAATTGAAGTGTAAATGAAGATGATGCAGAGGGACCCTAGATCAAAATTGCCCCTAAAAGATGTTGCTTTGGGACTGCCTCTTTTTATGTTAGTTTTGGACCACCCAGCTCAGATTGGAGTGGATGGTGCTGTCACGCTCTTCGGAAACTTCAAATTGCATTAAACAGGAGAAGAGGCAAACCTGAAGTTTCTTAGCAAAATGTTTATATTTAAAGCAATTTGAAGCAGGGAGTGTATCATTTTTAATTCATTAGACAGGCACAAACCAGAGGATCCCTGAAGATTCACACCTGGTGGGAAATGTTCATAATATTTATGGAGAAAAGACTTAAAATATCTCTCTCTGCCAGCCATCTCTCTGGGCAGCTGAGATACACGAGTAAAGGATGTGCCTGGGACAGGATAGGATTTCTGTGTGTTTACGAGGATCTGAACGGCCTGAGGCTGCTTGATGAAAGTAAAACATGCGAGTTTGTTCTCAGTAATAAATACTTAATTTCTTGACGTGTCCTGGAAGCTCAGGACCCAGCTAATTCTTTGCTTTCGTAGGGATACAGTGAGGTTATTAATGGTGCTTGATCTGGGGAGGCAATGGGAAATGAGGGCAGAGCTGCTCTGCCATGCCATTTCTCCGGGCTGTGCAGGAGAGGGAGGGAGGAATGCTGTGAATATAAACAGTTTTTCCCCATTCTTGGGTGGCTTTTGCAAGGTTTGGACATCTCCATGTTCTCTAACATCACTCTACATCAAAACACATGTTTGTTCTTAAACATTGACTTCCCCTTTTGAAACAAAGTGCTTTAATACATTATACGTAACCTAAAATAACCTGCTTAGACTTTCTTGGGTCCTAAATGTTGTTTGCTTTGAAGGACCACAGACGCAGCAATCAGTGTAAATCCCATATATTGTGTGAGCGTATTTGAATCCTCTAGCCCAAGCACGTGAATCATAATCATGCTAGAGGAACTGCAGAAGGACACAGAGAATTCCAGGTTCTCCAGCCTTGCTGCCCTGAAATGCAGGTTGAGCTTTCAGGCTTCTGTCAACCTCTAGGCAGTGCAGCTCTCAGCAGTACTTTTTTCCTTAGTTGGAAATAGTAAATATCTGAGAAATGTGCACTTCAACTGAATTGCTCTAGATATATTGGGGAAAAAAAGAGTTTTGGATCCCTTTTTCTTTGAGAGTAAAACTGATGGGCTAGTTCTGCCTCATTCTGTCTTTTGAGTAGAAATCTAACCATTTTTAGTACATTTACTGTATTTATTTGCAGATCTCCCTGCCATTGTGCAGCCAGAGGTGTTGCTGCTTTCACCCTTCTTGGGTAGTAACGTATCGATGTCCAGGAGCTCTGGACTGCAGGATATTCCTCATGCACTAGCCTGAGTTTGCATGCTCTGGCCATAGGGAATCGCTCCATGTCTCTCCATCTTCAGAAGCTGAATAATTCCCCCTCTCCCTGTCTTAAATTATTATGATGGCATTTTTGTTGTCTTAGCACTGTTTTACCTAGAATAACAACCTGTTGTTAATCTACAAAGTTTTGCATTCAACTTTGTCAATGCTGAGGTCAGCTTTTTATTACTATTTTTCATGTAAAATTTTCTTTCTCCGGCAGGGTCGAGTAGTCGAGAATATTTCTAAACGATGTGGGGGTTTCTTGCGGAAGTTGAGCCTACGGGGCTGTCAAGGAGTGGGAGACAACGCGTTAAGGTAGTGGTATGGCCTCTTTTGCTCCTAATTACAGTGGAGAATGATTCCCTTTCTGCCATCCAAAGGACTCGAATAATTTGGGAATACTTTGGGGCTGAGATCTTGAGGATGTTTGCCTGACTTCAAACCTCAAAAGCAATAACATATAAGCCTTGTTAATTTATCATTTTTTAGCTTAACACAGTAGCTATTTTCATCAATTTAAATCATTTACCAACTGCTACTACAGGATAAGTAGTAATTGGCACTGAATGACAAACTTTTGCCTTTAGTCTGGAAAGTCACTAAACAAGATACAGGGCAACCCAAGTCATTTTTCTTTTATTTTTCCTTGAGACAATTGCCTAAAACTTTCTGATGCATTGAGGTTAAAGCAAATGTTTTAGAACACAGGGAAATCCATCACCTAAAAAAAAAAAAAGCTATTTTGTCTTTTCTTTATGAAGGACATTTGCACAAAACTGCAGAAATATTGAAGTTCTGAACCTAAATGGCTGCACGAAGATCACAGATGCGTGAGTAACATTCTCTTTTCCCTCTCATCCTCTCTGCTGCCCGCCCAATGTTGTTTTCTCTATCTCCTGCCTAAGGGAAGACTCGATTGGGCGTGCAGTGGGCAATATAATGCACGTCACATGAAACACGTATGACTTTGAACAAGCATATCACATGAAACTGTTGTATGTTCTCTTGCAGTACATGTACCAGTCTCAGTAAGTTCTGCTCTAAACTCAGGCACCTTGATTTGGCTTCCTGCACTTCCATAACCAACTTGTCTCTGAAAGCACTGAGGTAGGAGCTGACAACACTGACGTTTGCCCATTACTCCAGGTAGTTTGACCTGCCCCATGGGTCTCGTGCGCCTCCGCAGACACTGAAATGGGATGAGGTGCTTGGAATCTAGGTGTTCCCAGGAGAGCTCAGCATTCACCTGTTACCCCTGCAAATTTGCAGAGAGAGAAAAAAAGACTCAGCAAAAGCTGCCCTCAAGATCACTGTTATCCATCCTGGTGGTTATTAGCAGTAGAAGAATAATTATATGGTATTTTGGCTTTAGAGGAGGGATTTTAGGGGGAGGCAAAGAAAAGACACACTGACTGCAAATTTTTTAGGTGCTTGCTTGGTAACAGCTTCTGGATTGAAAGTGCATATTTGGCTAGTGTTGCACAGTTAGAAGGTGAACATTGGCATGTGACTATTTGTCTTTTTAAACTGCTTAGGAGACACAAAACTACTTAACTCTGCTAAATGGAATTGCCAAGTAATCTAGAAAAGGAAGGGAAAATCAGACTTTGGTGGGAAGAGTTTGGGACAGAGAAAAGGAGGCAAAAAACCACTAAAGGTAATAGGGGCTGAGCTATTAAAAAGAATTTTAGTAGTGTCCCAGCTGTATCATGGATAATACGGAGGAGGGTGCAGCCAGAGGAAAAACATAGATTTGAAAAAGCAAATAAGTGACTACATTAATTTTACAGCATGATACTTCTCCCCTCCAGGGGTTTCATATACGTCCCAAATTTCACATGATCAAATTTGTGCTGCTGTTATCTCAAATCCACGAGGGCATGTGAACCTCTGCACGGCTGCTAGTCACATGTGGGAATCTTAACTGCTCTTGGCAGCTGTTTGTGAATGCAAAGTTACACCTGGGAAGTTAGAAGCAGCACAACAGAAGTCATCCCTCTGTTTGCATTGGGATGAGGGTGGTTTGCTGTGTGCAGATCCAGAAAGCTCATAAACTTTGTCCTGGTGTGAGAGTTGGGAGGTATCCAAGACGGGATGAATTAATTCTTTGCTGGATTCTAAGGAGATTGAAGCTCCTGCTCCTTCCTTTGGAGAGCTCTGCACATCTGGAGATGATGTTTGGCAAGGCCAAGTTCCCTGTGGGGTGGGGACGTGCATCCTGAGCGCATGGGGGTCCCACAAATGGGAATTTGCTAGATTCTGCCTTGAAACGGCACTTCTTTCAGGGAAATAAATACATAAAGCTTGTCCCCACTTTTCTGTTTGCCTCCCAAGCGAGGGATGTCCACTGCTGGAACAGCTGAATATCTCCTGGTGCGACCAAGTGACCAAGGATGGCATCCAGGCGCTGGTGAGAGGCTGTGGGGGGCTCAAAGCCCTGTTCCTGAGAGGCTGCACACAGGTACGGCTCTGCGGAGCGCGCTCCAGGACACTGGGAACTGTTGGAATGGAAAATATGGGCATGAAGTATTGTAGTTTTTTTTCTATTTCCAGAAATATTCTGTTACTGAAGTTATTCACAGTCTAGCTGGCTGGAGATTAAGTGCTTTCACTGAAATTTCTTAATAGCTTTAAGCTTAGCATGAATAGCAGGACAGTGAACAAATCGCACGTCTAGCTGTGAAATCCTTCTTCCTTTTTTTTCCCCCATTGGGAACACTTCAACAGTGTGGGAGTGCATTTTGTTTTTAAGATAAGATAACTTGGTTATTCATGGCTGGACCCATCTTTGGAGGGCTCAAAGTTTTAGAGAGCCTGGTGGTACTTTGATCTGTAACCTTGTGAGGGAATTTTCTCTGCATGTCTCTTGGATTTTTGGCTGGCTGGAGAGAATCGCAGTGTACGTGACTCTTTGTGAAGACTTCTCTGCAGCCAGATAGAAATATTATCCCATTCCCTTCAGTGCATTATATAGCTCTGTATGATAGTACATGTTGAAGAGACTCCATGAAAAGAGTCTGCACTGACTCCTATAGCTGACACTTGTCTTCCTTCCTCCTCACTCCTCCTGTTATTTGGACTTAATTTCCTTTTAACCTTGCTCTTACTGTTTTACTTGTTGAATCATTGAAAAGTTTAATATGTTAAATGCTTCCCTGTATTGCAGCTTTACTAAGTAGCAATGTCAATTATGAACTAGGACAGGGAGAACATCTACCATGAGTATTTCATGAGGGAGACCTCAAGATAGGTCTGGAAACTGATTTCCTTGGTCTCTGGTTCTTACACCCCAAAGCCCAAAAGTGCTTGTGTATTTTGAATTTTTTTTCCTTGAGAGCCAGAGATCTCTTAAGCACAAGTCAGGAAATACCCTTTTCACCAACAGTATGTAGGAAAACAGCTGTATGTTTTTATTTTGCAAAAAGCACATTTCTCCTGTGTGTGCACACCAAAAGCCATAAAAGGTTAGTACGATAAGCAAAGCAGTAATACACTTGTTATGTATATAAAGCAATAACACACATTTTGTGTGCAAACAAGCTTAGCTGTAGGGGCTGTAGTCAGTCATTTTTCAGTCATTTATAAGATGGGTATATGTGGCTATAAAAAGAGGACTTGATCAGAGACATAACAATCTCAAACTATTTTCGGAGTTTACATTATAGAAACAGCTTGAGCTGCTAGCAATTTATGGAGTCCTGAGAAATATTGATGTCAATGTATTCTTGTTATCAATTATTTGCCATCTGTTCTTACAGATTTAAGAATCGCAGGCTTTCTTATTTTCAGAAAGCTTCGTGGATGGCTTTTGATGAAATAACACTTTATTTGAGAGTGAGACTTCAACTCCTGCAGTATAAAAAGCATGTTATTTGTAGGCCCTCACTGGCTCCTAATGAAGAATTACCTTAATTTCTGTAAATATTTTCTGGTTTCGCTTGCTTGCTTGCTTTGTCATGCGTGTTGGATCAGATCAGCGTTTCTTTAAATCAGTAACTAAGTGCTGTGGGTCTTTGAACTCTGCCCCTGAGATGGTAAGAGGTGATGTGCACTCATTGCTGTGTATTTTGAGACTCTGTGTTACCCTCCATCCCTATAGATACCCCAGCCATGGGTGTTTTATTGTTCTCAAAACTTTCTTTAAAGATTATTCAAAGTGTTAACAGGTTGCTTCAATCTCTGATACTTTTCTTTCCAGCTTGAAGATGAAGCTCTCAAGTACATTGGCGCACATTGTCCCGAACTGGTGACTTTAAACCTTCAAACATGCTTAGTAAGTAAACCTGCTTACGATTTCCCTGTTCAACCACTGTGCATTTTGGACCATCTTTAAACACAACCTTACAGAATGTCCTTTGTCCCAGAAACATCATCATCTGTGCAGACAGGGCAAAAACTAAGGAAAAAAGGAAAAACCCAGCTTTTTGGTAGCATTTACTAATGTTGAATAAGCCCCCAGAATTGTTTTAGCATTCAGCTTGTCCGAGCTGCTTGTCTCTCTGCCCTGCCCACAGGGCTCGTAAACTCATTTGCAGGACTAGCTGGAAAAATTCTTTCCATTGAGCTGGAATGTTTGTTCTAGCCAGATTCACTGCAGTCTCTTTTTAAAACTGAACCAAGAAGTGCAGTTGCCATGCACAGAAGGACTGTAAACCAATTATTCTGCAGTGCCAAAAATATACGTTTAAGCCAGGACAAAAATTGTAATGAGCTTTTTATACTCTCGTGCATTTAGTCGACACAGTGAATGACTAGACACTCCCTTCCTTTCCCACTGGAATGGAAAAGGCTTCCAGGGCTGCAGGATTGTCCTTTTTTTTCTCTCCAATGTAAGGAGTAATGTTAGCAAATACCAGATGGAATAGAGATTCGGTGTCCGTCCACCTAAGCCTGGGTACTTGCAAGGAAGGTGCAAACTAACTGTTAGTAGCAAATGTGAGAGCTGCAGCTGAAATCTGGGCAGGATTTTTTTTTTTACGTTTCCTGGAAGCTGGGGAGTGAGTGGGGCTTAAACTGGGCTTCAGATGGACTCAGGTTAAGCCTGGGCTGCCTCCGTCCCTCCCTTCATTGGGTTGGACTAGATGATCCCTGGAGATCCCTTCCAAGCTCAACTATTCTGTGATTGTCCCACTGCCTGCGTCACTCGTGGTCCCAGCAGCTCCTTGGCACAGCTGTGCCGAGTCCTGGGACCTTCTGCACTTGCAGGGTAACATCTGGAACAGATTTGAGCGCTGTTGGCACCCAGGACTTGTTAGCAGAGGACTGGAATGACCCCTCTGTATCCAGGGCTGCAGCCAGATTGATGGAGTCACTAGGGCCCTGGCCAGAGTTTGCCATGGTCTAGACTAAACTCAGTGTCTTGAACTGAGATCTTGGTCCCCAACCATTGAGATATAATTTTAAAAGGCTGTTTGTACGGAAAGAGGAAAACAAAACTTACTTTCTGTGCAACTGTGGCTTTACAGGTGCCTTTTCTTGTCTTTTCTTTTGCTCTTTCCTAGCAAGTGTTGCAGGGGAAGCCAGGAGGCTGCTTCTGTTGCCCCATCTTCCCCAGTGCAGTAATAGCCCAGCTCAGGAGTGTGTTCCACATGTGGAATCCCTTCCAGAATATCACTGCAGAGCAGCTTATCCTGTCCAGCTGCTCCCATGAAATATTTGAGTGCATTTTTATCTTTTTGTTGCTTGAAAGAGGCATAACTTGGCCCGAGTGAAGCACCTGCTTGGAGGTCTGAGGGCAAGATATGCAGTGCATTGCACCTCCACCTACGTTGTTATGGCTTGTGATGTTGTTGTTGTTTTTCTTGTAGCAAATAACAGATGATGGTCTCATTACAATATGCAGAGGATGCCACAAGTTACAATCCTTGTGTGCTTCAGGCTGCTCTAACATTACAGATGCCATCCTGAATGCCCTGGGACAGAACTGTCCAAGGCTTAGGTAAGTTTTTGGTGCAGGGTTACCTAAATTTCGGTGACCTATTGCATATTTGAGCATAGGATGGTGTTACATGGTTTTACAATATTGAGCTGCTTAAGCTCTGAAGGTTTCTCTAGTCTGAAACAGTACTTTATTTCTGAATTTATTTTCATTTTTTTGCTGCAAGGTGATAGCAGGTGTGCACAAACTTTGGTTTCTAAACTCGGTGCAAGCAGAACAGTGATAAAAGAGCTCCCTGCTGTGGTGGTGTGTACTGCCAACAGGCTCACTTCGTAACAGTGTTCTTCTAAACCATTTGCACATCTACTTTTTCATAATGGAAAACTGTTCAGGTTAGGTTGCCCTTGTACTGAGAACTGAAAACACATTTAATGAACAATTTTTCCTCTTAATAGGTGATTTTTAACAGGTTTTAATGATTATATAGCAGATGGAATTGTGTTAATTTTGACTGTGCTTGAAAGAGTGGGCTTCCAGCATCATCTCTGCAGGTGCTTGCTTTTTTATTATTTTTTTTAAGATGCTTATTTTTATTAGGACAAGTTTCTTCAGGAAGATTTTGCTGTAATTCAGAAAATGGCCAAGTGCAGGAAGAAAATAGAGCTATTATCTGGCATCTGTAACAGCGATGTGGCCTGAATTATATGGCATAAGATACAGTGTCTTCCAGGGGGAAAAAAGAATGATTTTTTTTCTGTGATAAAAGCCCGTTTAAAGAATTATGGGTCCAAAGTGCAGCATACAAGTGTATGGAAACCAAAGAGGAAGGTAAAACTTCAGTTTCAGGGGGTTTCTGTGCTTGTGTTTAACTGCAGTTTAACGGTATTAAGTTTCATAAAGCAGAATGAAGATGCATTTCAGGAAAGTTGCCTTTCTTTTCCATAAAGGTAGCTAAATACATTAACGCCAGGAATTAAACGTCTTTAGAACTGCAGTAGCTGTTGGCAGAAAGTTTATCCGTCGTCACAGAAGCAAGTTTGCCTCCTAGAGGACTTCGGAGTCTTCTGCTGTGGCATTCAATATTTATTCTTTCATGCCCATCCTCCAGGGTCCATACAGGCTATCTCGTATTAAACCCGTTTTCCCGATGAGCTCTGTACTCGGGGTGGGCGCCAAAGGAGATTGCTAGGGGAAATTGCAAAAAAGATTTTTTAAAACATTTTAGGACAACATTTGTTAGAAGAGAGAGCTTAGAACTGGCCTGCCTTGAAGCAGGGTGCAACTGGATGGCCTTTGGAGTTCCCTTTTAGCCTGACTTCTTCTTTTGTGTTTTCTCCTGTGGCCTGCACTCAGGTATAGAGGGTGGATGCTCTGTGCACATTATCCTCTCAGAGAGCACAGCCTAAACCGGGTCAAACTTTTCTGGGTTGCTGGAAGCTTTTAGTGAAACACTCTGAAAAAGCAAAATGACTCCACCATGGTTATTATAAATTCTTTCTGTGCAGAATATTAGAAGTTGCAAGGTGTTCTCAACTAACAGACGTGGGCTTTACTACTCTAGCTAGGGTAAGTGCTGATTTCCACTCATTCACCAAGTATCTCTGCTTTGTTTTCTCGATAGATCTAAACTAACAATAGTTTTCTCTCCTGCATGCAGATTCTTGTCATGTTTTTGGTTTTGAAGCTTGAGTGGAAGTTAAATGATGTAAATTAGGCTGTAAAAATACCTGACGTCTTCAGGATTGTCCTGACTCCTCCATCTAGGAGGACATGCAAGCAAATTGAGATGTCTAGTCCTTGGAGTTATGATCTCATAATATTTGTATTAGTTTAATCTGCAACCAGTACAACTGACCTTTAATTTAATTTCCTTTACTTTCTCTGAATAAAGGAAACTTGGTACCTATAAGTGAGGAAAAAATGCTAGATTGTCTTTAATATACCTGATTTTCTCTAGTATATTTGATTTACTGCTTAAACAAGCAGCAAAATTTCCTTTCAATCATGACATTTTCGTGGAGAAAAACCTTCCCTTCTAAGAAAGAACTGTCTTTGTTCTAGATATGTTTATATTTGCTGTCTGAACTTTGTACTTAGCTTTGCACTTGCTCTTCTGCTTTTTCCTAGAACTGCCACGAGCTTGAAAAAATGGACCTGGAAGAATGCGTCCAGGTAGGAGGTGCCACCTGTGGCTGTTAAACTTTTTTTAGCACAAAGTCCTGGGGCTGTGGGAAGCTGGTTTGTGATGGAAACTTCCACACCTCTAGCACTGCAGCAGAAATAAGAAGCTAGCAGACTGTTTTTCCAGCTTAGAAAGGATTGCATCTACTCAAGATCCTATGGAAAAAACTGCCAACCCTAAGGACAGATTGGAATAAGATAAAGACGGTGTTGATAATAGGATTTTGCTTCCTGCCATGAGAACAGTTTGACCTCGGTATTCTGCACTTCCTGATGTTTACAGAGCAGAAATTCAGGAGATCACGGGAGGAACTTAAAATGATCCAGACAGGAAGTGATTAAAAAAAGTAGCCCAAAAAAGAAAAAGGAAAAACGGGGCTTTGTCCCTGGACTGCTCTGAACCAAGATAGCACAACAAGTTCCCTCCTGACCGCTTGTAGATTAGACCTCCATTGTGTTGAGTCTTTCTTTCTTCCTGAAGAACGATTCTACGGAGCTGGTGGAAGGAGGTTTTAACACTCCAGGGCTTTAGGAGAAGTTGGACTCTTGCTGTCTGCTCTTTGGTGTCTCAGCTGCGAGCTTGTTCCATGGCAACTCCGTAAGGAAGCGACCACGATGCAGACCCTGGACCTTAGCAGTCCTTTGGGCACCTCGGTTGAGTTCTGGTTTGGTTTTTAGGGGTTAAGTTCCTAAGGGGCTCAGAGGAGTGACTGTTTAGGCGAAAGTATAGAGAGAAAAACAGGCTTTGTGCAAAGCATCCAGCATGAAAGGGCTTTTCCTTTTTTTCTTTTTCCCTCTGCAGATAACAGACAGTACACTAATCCAGCTTTCCATACACTGTCCACGGCTTCAGGTTCTGGTGAGTATTCGGAGTGAGATATTCAGCATTTTCCTTCTATAAACAACAGGATTTCCAATGCTGCCTGTGGGGATTTGTGTCTCTGACCTCATAGTTGTGTTGTGAAGACCTAGAAAAATTCAGTTAGAAACTTGACCCTGAAGAACTTATTGTCCCTCCCCTGCTGCTAGCATGAATCATATGCCAGGCGCCCAGAGCTGCCTGGAAATGAATTATAGGGCAGTGCATAGGCAGTGGTGCTGGCGTCTTATCTGATGGTGCCAGAGGCTGCTAACCAGCTCTGTTTGGATGCAGAGCTTATCCCACTGTGAACTCATCACGGACGACGGGATCCGCCACTTGGGAAACGGAGCCTGCGCGCACGACCGCCTGGAGGTGATCGAGCTGGACAACTGCCCCTTGATCACGGACGCCTCCCTGGAGCACCTGAAAAGCTGCCACAGCTTGGAGAGGATAGAACTGTACGACTGTCAGCAGATCACGCGAGCAGGAATCAAGAGACTCAGGGTAAAAAGCACAATAAGACCTCAAGGCTGTGGCTTGAACACTCAGTGTGGTGGGGAGGCAGGAGGGCTGAGTTCCAGATCTCCTATAATCTGGTGCTCAAGTGTTTTACCAGAACAGTCACCTATAAAATTAATAGCTTCCTGCACTCAAGAGAAGATGGGATGGGGCTGAACACTAGCCGGTAGGGAAGAAATGTAATTGCTGGGCCCACCACGTAGGAGCAGAAAGGAGAGCAGGAGAGCCAGCATGCATGTGCTGGCTTCACGTGCACTTAGGCTTGATGGTGCTCATTAAAGCTGGGACCAGCAGTTAGTGCCACAGCAACGTGTAGAATGGCACCTCCTCTTGACTGCTCTGTAAATTTAGAGTGCTTTATACTGATACTTCCCATTTATATCAAAAAAATTGAGCTGTAACGCAATCAGTTTGATGCAGAGGAGGCCATATGGCCCCTGTGGATGGGACAGAGCCAGAGCAGCTTTGTCACTGCGATCGTCTTAAGACCCCTGTGTCCCAAGTGATTCCTTCCTTAATTTCTGCATCTGTAAAAGGAGGGTAATGAGGTAATGACACCCTCTGAACTGCAGGGAGCACACAAATCCGCAGTGCAGGTAAACCGGGCCCCCCGCAGCCTCTCTTACCGTGACTCTTGCCCTGCCGCTGTCGTTGCTACTTCACCCGTTGTGTTTGTCGTTGCAGACCCATTTACCCAATATTAAAGTCCATGCCTACTTCGCTCCCGTGACTCCACCTCCTTCGGTCGGGGGCAGCAGACAACGCTTCTGCAGATGCTGCATCATCCTATGACACTGGAAGCGGTCGTCCCTGCAAACTGAGTATTTAATTACACTTGTAGAGTTACGGTGGGCACCGGTATCTTGGAGGAAAGCGATACCGGTGTCATTTGCGAGGGCCAGTGAAAGGGCCTGTTGTGGTGCCAGGCCCTGTAGCCACCCATACACATACATATACACACCCCACCCGTTCCAGCAGACTGATGGACTCTGTGGTGTGGGAGCTGGAGCTGTGTTGGCTTCCTCTGTAGGTGGAATTGGTCTAATTCCGAACCATTCCCACTGGGCATGCTCAGCCGGAATCCCTGCGGTGAGGAGGGGAGGGTTTGGCAAACCCGAAACGACTGTTGCTGCTGTTGAGAGTTGGGATTAGGAACCGAAATCCTTTGGAATGGGGAGAGGGAGAGAAAGGAAACATGCTTTAACCGTGCGTCCACTGTTCGGGAAAACAAAAAAAAAAACAAAAGCAGAACCATAAAGAACCGTGCTTTGTGTCCATTTGCAGCGAGGGAATGAAACGGCAGCCGTTGTGAGACGTGACGTCCCTGTGTCCCGTTCCCCGCTGCCCTGAGCATGCTCACATCGAAGGTTCACCCGTTTCTTCTGTGTTCGTAGCGTTCAGCTCGGAGGCTTCCTAGATTGTTGTGATATAGCTTGAAATCTCTAATGTCAGGCTCAGTTTTTTACCCTTCCCACATCCTGCTCTTTTTTTTTAACAGATTTCTAATTCATTTTTTTTCAAGATTTACCAAAACAAGTTACCAATCAACAATTAAAGGGTATTCTTCACCATTAGGAGCCCGAGCTGACCTTGTAAGAGGATCTTAAAACAGAAAGTGAGCTGAACTTCAGGCCGGGCTCTCCTAGGCTTGGCCTGTGCTTGTCCAGGGCTCCAAATTTGTTTGACGTTGCAGAATTCCCCCCAGTGATGAGGATATAACCCTTGATAGAGGGCCAAGTTAGTCTCTCTCCCAGCGGCTCTTCCCACCTTTCCCTCCCCCTTCCGAAGGAACAGCAAAGTAGGAATTTTTTTATTTTGTATTATTTTTTGCCGATTGCCCCGGTTGAGAGAGAATGACTCGCTAATAGAAGCAGCAGGGCCAGGGGCCGCAAACGCCCTCGCGGCGCGCCGAGCGCGGGGTCGTTTTGCTGCCTACTGCCCCTCGCACAGGTAAGTGCGTCCTAGCCGGCGCGGGACGCGTTCGGAGGAGCCACTCGGAGGCGTTTGGGACCGCGGTGATCCGGGTGCATCCAAGGCAACCATGGATGCGTGCGGAGCGACGGGGCAGCGCGCGGCGGATCCGTAACGGGATGGCGGGAGTGGTGCCGCTGTCGAGCACCCGCAATCCCGGAGGCGCCGGGAGCTCGTGCTGGATGGGAGAGCGCAGGGAGCGAGTCTGGGCGTCGGGAAGAGCGTCGCCGCGCTCCCCTTCCCGGGATTTCCCTTCTCCGGCACGTTCGCATCCAGGGCCACGTGTCACATTCGCAGCTCCCTGGGCCAGAAGGACCATTCAGCCCCACAGGAGCTGCCTCCCCTCCACCTACAACAATTCCCCCGTCAATACGCGCTTAACAACGTCTTGCAGATGCCGAGCCGGATGGGAAGGCCCCCGGGAGGCTGCGTTTAAAAGGATACTGTCAATCCTCTCCTAGATGGCTCTGAATCCAGTCTATTTATTGACCCCCTCTGCGGCGCTGCGGTTCCCTCTCCCGTTGTCCGTTTGCAGAATTCCTTCCCCCGGTGCCGGGCTGGCGATCCAAGCGGCGATCACAGTATTTGCACAAAGAAACACGTCGGTTAGTTTATATCGTGGCAGGGGAGAGCTGGGATTGGTTTGTAAGCTGGGGTAGAGTTGACCGATCTCTTTGTAACAAAGCAGTTTTCAAGGGAAAACTCGAGAAATACAGAACCCAAAGCATTATTTTATTTTTTTTTTTTTTTCCCTGCACAGGGTAACAGCATAAGGTAGCTCAAGACTATTTGACAGTGTCCTTTTAAGTCAAATTATCCGTCTTTAAATGGACTCTTCCTTATGTTTGTATTTATAAATACCAATAAACAACCATTTTCCAAGCCGTGTCTTGCCCGGGGACTCCATGTGCGGAGCGCAGCCGGCCGGGACGCGGCTCCGCTCCGGCTCCGCAGTGTCCGTGCGTGCCCGGCACGGACCAGCCCTGCGGGAGAGGCTCCATGGGCCACCGGGATTCGGGAATGGTCCCCGGAGGAGTTTCTGCTGTGCCGGGATGTGGGGCAAAAGGGGGGCTCTCCCGATGGACTCAGTGGGAGCCAGCCCAGGGGGTCAGGCCCAAAGAAACGGGATTTGTGGTGACCGTGACTGGCCCCTGGTGTCACTCGTGACTGGCCCCTGGTGTCGGGATTTTGGGGAGAATTTGGGGGGTTTTGGTGGCAGGAGGATGAGTGGGGCCTGGGGAGCGATCCATGGGCGTCCTGGGCTCCCCACGCGCTCCCTCTCGTCTCCTGCCCCTCTCGGCCCTGGTACCAGTGCCAGCAGCTGCCGACCTTGATCCCTGGGGAGTTCGGGGTGTTTCAATGCATTTATTTATTTTAAACCCAAGGAAAGGCCTTGGGTCTCTGCCTATAGGGGTGCCCTCGGGGTGGTGCATGGAACCCCCCTCCCAGCTCCGTGTCCCCCCCCGCGGTGCCGTGTCCCCTTGGTTCCCCCCCTTGTCCCCCCCGAGGCCGCCGTGGTCCCCTCCGCTTTGTGATGCGGGGGCAGCGCCGGCGGCGGCAGCAGACGGGGCCGGGGCTCGGCGGTGAGCGCAGGGGTGACCCCGGCCAGGCCTGGCTCCCCTCACCGGTGTGATGAGCGGGGAGGTCTCAGCCCGGTGCCCTGGGGTGGGGGGCACGGCTTAGAGACCCCCCTGGCTTTGTGGGCTGTGGGGAGGGTGCTGTGGTGTCACCCCCATCTCATCCTGTCCCCTCCCTGCAGCATTGACATCCCCAGAGCCGTGCCCGGGGCGGCGAGGACAGCACCGGCGGACATGGATTTGGTGAGGAGCCGCCCGGAGCGCGCCCGGCAGCGGCATCCCGGCTGCCTCGGTGCCCGCGACACCCCCCCCCGTCCCTGCCCGTGCTGTTGTCCCCCGGCAGGTCCTGGAGGACATCGAGGAGGAGAAGCTGGAGGTGGCCGTGCAGGCAGGGGACGCTCTGGCCGCGGGGCCGGCGGGTGAGACGGGAGCGGTGGCCG
>VWPW01000865.1:0-12323 GCA_013389825.1 Crypturellus undulatus | reverse complement strand
GCTGGGGCTGCTGCGTCTTCAGCATCGCGCTGTGACGAGCACCAGCTCCTCACGCCAACGGCGGGAGCTTTTTCCTACTGCGAGAGCGAGCAGGGAGCTGCTGTTCCCTGGAGAGCAATATACCCCATAAAATGGGGAAGACGAGGGAAAAGATGTGTGGCCATCGGCTTACGGGTCTAAGCACCGGCACCCCGACATGCTGGTGCTCCCCTGTTGGGAGACCTGCCCTTCCAACCGGCCATGCCAAGCCCCAGGTGCGCTCAGAAAAATCCTGTGCGCAAAGGAAAAAACAAAGAAAAAAACCACTCACCAAACTCCTGAAGAGTCGCCCATGAAACGAGGACTTCTTGTCCCCTCGGCTGCAGGTGCGGAGCAGCGCGCCGTCGCGCCTCGTGTTCATCGACAACGCGGGCCGGCCGCAGCACCCGGAGGCGAAGCTCAACTTCAGGCTGCTGCAGGGCATCGACAGGTGAGGGGAGCCGCCGCGTCCCGCAAATCGGGGCTGACGGAGCAGCCTGGTGGCCGGTGCATCTGATTTTGCTCCCGCTCGCTGGCAGCCGTGCAAAAACCACAAATAATCAGGCATTTCGGCATTTCTTGCACCAGTGCCTGGCGTGTGTGTATTTGATGTGTTATCGGCCCATTGACTTGGCGCTAGTTTGGATCCATTCCTAATTAATCCGTCCTGCGGGGTTGGTGTGTGAGGCGCTTTGGGGCGCGCTCATTTGCCTGGGCACCAGACAGCTTTGGATATTGCTCCTTACCCCTGCGTGTCCAAGCAAAATGCCCAGCTCCAGCACGATTCCCATACTGTGCAGAGAGGAAAGGAACCCAAGCCTGAACACAGGGAAGGGACAACGCTCTCCTCCCAGACTTCACCCACATAACCTTCTCTTTCGCTCTTTCCTCATTTTCTCTTGCAGCTTCCCGGAGACGGCCGTGGCGATGCTCAGGTCAGGCTGTTTGCAGCAGGCGCTCCTGACGTCTCTGTACGTGGATCGGGAGTTCTGGGAGAGCCAGGGCGGCGCCGAAGGGCTGCGGCCGTTGCTGCAAACGCTGGAGAGGCGCGGGCAGATCTTACTGCGCCACATCCAGGAGCACAAGCTGACCGTGTTCAGGGACACATCACCCTAAACCATCCTCACCTCAGGGCGAACATACACCTTGCGACCACGGATATACCTCACACCCCTGTGTTTGTGTGATCTGAAATGGAGCGTGGGCTATTGCTTCTTCAGAATCTTTTTCCTCCCGCTTTGATAGGATGCTCTTTTCCAGGGCACCCTGGAGAAGGGAGCCCAGGAGGTAGGAAGAGGAGGAGGATGCTGCTCCTGAAATACCCCACAAATGGTTGGCCAAAACATTAACCAGTATTTGTTAAACAACAGTTTCCACACGGAGCTTGCAAAGGAGCTGCATTTCAGTGAGATTTTGGGTGCCTTTGTCCCCGCATCAGCTTTGAAGCCTGCAGGCTTGAACAGTTCCTGGGAGGACATTACAGAACCTGAGGAAAGACTGACCAAGTGGCATTGGCCAGAGCTCAGGGAAGTCACTACGAGGTTTTCCTTTTTTTTTTCTTTTTTTTTTTTTTTAATCATTTCTTCATAGTTTCCAAAACAAGGAAAGCAGAGACGTTGGTTTGCCATAGGGCTTGCCAGAGAGGTGCTTCCGAGGTGACTTCAGCGAGGACAAGTGACACGGGCTGAGCCCTGTCACCCTGGGCGAGCGGGTGCCAGCAGCCCTGCGGAGCCATCCACGCGCTCCCCGTGCGCTTGTGTCCTCGGGCCCCGAGCGGGGAAATTCGACAAGCCTGGTAGCCTGGGCTGCTGCCGAGGTGCATCTTGAATGTGCGATTGAAAGGTTACATCTTTCTCCCTTTTTTTTTTTTTGGCTATGGGAGGATTAGAACACAAACCAAGCCCAAGCCCTGCTTTCTGCTATAAATGGACTGCTCTCCTAGGTTTGTCTGCATGAAGCTTCTTCTGCAGCTTGCAGAAATATCTTTAAAAAAAATGCAAAAATACTCCAACAAAAGGAGACAATCTCAAGTGCAAAATGCTTCCAGAGCGGGCTGACATCTCTGGCAAAGCCCAGCCCGTCCGTGTCATCTCGCTACGTTCTGCCCCGCAGCTCAGGCAGTGAGAGCCGCTACGATGGGGCAAGTCCCCACTAAATATGTTCTCGAGTGTCAGGGCTGAAAGGAACTTCAAACGCAAAGCCAACGGGAGAGAAAGATGCTCCAGAGCATCCTACAGCTCCAGGTGCCGGGACACAGCTCGAGGCAGAGCCTCCGCGTGCAGCCCGGCATCTGCTCGGCCCCAGCGTGGCACGTTCCTCGTGCCGAGGAGCTCGCTGAAGGTGTTTGTGCGTTTTCTTATTTGCACCGTGTGAGTTTGCTGGCTGAACACACGTGTGGGGACATCTGTGAACATTTATGCACTTCAATAATAAAAAAAGAAAATTCGCTGTTGAATTAACAAGGAGCCATGTACGAAGATATGCTGGGGTGAGAGGTTGAAAGGGCCAGCTACCATCCAAAGTACAAGAGCTAGCAAGTAAATCCACATTTATTGCTAAATCGCTGGATATGAGAATAATCTGGCATTTAGAAAGCAATTTATTTATGCTTTTGGTACTTGATTAAATATTTATGCCATGAAAGAAAGAAGAGAATCCACTCCAGTATAGGAATATCATTGTAGCAATGGCCTTTAAGATTAATGGGAGCAAATTAGCCTGGCATTTTATTTACATCCAACAAAGAAATAGATAAACCCCTCTCGTGATGGATTTTCTTCATTAGTTAGCAGAATGCCTTAGGTAGAGTTTGTGACATTGCTGCTTTCAAGCGGTTAGACAAACAATTTATCAAGAGGGTATAAAATTGTCAGGAAACGAAGCAGATTAATGGTCAGGAAAGGGAGGATCATTGAATTTATGATAGAAGTGGCAGCATCACCCTAGGAACAGCCTATTCGAGAGCCGACGGGGGCAGCGCGCGGAGCCGAGGCCGTGCCGGCGCGCAGCAGATTTACAGCTCGCCTGGAGAAAAGGGTTTGCGAGGATTCAGCGACCCGGAGCGGGGGCTCAGGAGGAAGAGCCTTGATGGTCCGGGCTGCAGTGCTGTGAAACGCACGCAGGGCGAGCGCGGATGCCAACCAGCAGCCCTGGGCGCGCTAGGGAAGCAACGGAGAGTGCGGCCCCTCTCGCTTCCAGAGGCTGGGATCGTCTGCCCCTCCTTCCATCACCCATTTTTCAAGCGAGAAGCAGGGACATCGCTCTGGAGGCCTCCTGGGTTCTTTCCGGATTAAAGATCATGAGCGATAAGAAGGGCGAGCTGAAGAGAACTTGTCTTCCAGCACTGGATATCTACCCTAGATTAGAGCATTAGGAGGATTAGGAGGATTAATTAGCAAGATCATCAGTGTTCCTGAGAAGTTCTAAACTTTGGGACTTTGCCTTCCCTTGGGGCACTGGGCAGTAAAATGTGCTCCTGGGTTCACCCTGAGAAGAAAACTCCTATGGAGAGAAGCTTCTCAAGACAAGGTTGCAGGAGCTCTGTAGGCCCCATGCAACCATCCTGCCAACAGGAGGGCTCATTCCAGCTCCTCGTCCGCTCTTTGGCCAAGAGTTTCCAAGGAGCTCCAAGTGCCACGGCAGCCATGGGGTCTTTGACCGAGTCTAATTACTTAATCATTATCTGGGACAAATTAAAAGTAATCTAGACCTTTTTTTAAAGAAAAGGAAGCCTCTCACATAGGGGAAGTTAACTAAGACCTTCTGACACGCGTTGCGTAGCGTAAGTCGTGAACATTTTTCATTATTTCTCACGCTGATGCTTCAAGCGCCTCTTGACAGCTCAACAGCGGCAACGTACGCGGGGCGCTGCTGGGCACATTGCGACGCGTTGACACGATTACCTGCGGGCGACACACATACCTCACCTGCACCTATTTCTATTTCTGCTGGCTCTCTTCAGAGCCAGTTCTTCTCATTTCTCCAGGCAAATCGCTGCCCCGGCCATATGCTTCATCTGCTTTTTTACTTTCTGTCAGGATTCGAGACAGAAATTAATGGTGTCTCTACAACTCTAGGCATAATGGGCTCACGTTGCTCCTGGCATGTGTATTACAAGCATGAAGCAGGAGAGGGGAGGAAAAAGAAGGGGAGTTAGAGCTTTAAATCCACGAGTTCTCTAGACTCTTCCCAGCAACTCATTTCTCAGTCCACAGGGGTGTTAGTGCAGCAGATGGGCTCTTTGACCTTTCTCTGGCTCTCTGGAGGTGGCAGCACGCGGAGATGTCTTGAGAAAGCGTCTAAAAGCGGGGAAGATTTTTTCCACCGGCTGCACAGGCTGGGGAAAGCAGAGGGCAACGGCAGAGGGAGGCGCCTCGGGGCTGGGAGCACCTAGTGCAGATTATATATGATCTTGAGCAAGGCACAGGGAAGGGCTGCGATGCTGCCCATGGCTCAGGTGAAAACGGGGAAGGCCCTGGGGCACATTTGGGGCTTGGAGGGAAGAGGAGGGCAGTTTGCACCAACCCTGCTCTTGCTCCACGCGAGCAGCTTTTCCAGTGACACTGGAAAAAGCTGCACCATCCCCTGTGTGCGGCTTCCCATAGCTCAAGCAGCTGCAGGGCTGCGGGTTCCCACCCTGCTTTTTGTTGGATGGGTTCTTCTTCATTTGGTTTTCTTTTTTGGCCACATCTGAGCGGGGACGGAGTTTTTCTTGCAATGGTTGGGGATTAGGATAGCGGATACGGTGGCGCAGCCCTTGCTGCAAGTGCTGCCGTGTTTATGCAGGTGCTGGTTTTAATTGACCGTTCTGGCAGCACCACAAAGGTCTCAGCTTGAGGAAAGTGTGTTAAGCCCCAGGGCTGTTTATGTACATAAACAAATGAGGGTTTTACTGCCTTGACCCTTCCTGAAATGAGTTCCTGACTCCTCTAATTTAAAAAATGAAAAAAGAAAAAAGAAAAAAGGCTAAGCAGTAGATTTGGCTTTCCAGGAAATATACCTCGGTGCTGACCGGATACCAGGAAGCCACGATTTGCTGTATTTGCTACAATTGGAACAAATCAGCTTTAATGGGTTTGTTTAGTTCACTTGGGGCTGCCAGTGAACCAAATGCTGCTTCTGCTCCTTGCCCCCAGTAAACAGCTTAGGAGCAGGCAGTGGTGATTATATTCAAGGAGATCCATTCCACTTTTGCTTGACTTTCCAGGGCAGGAGGAGAGGTGAAATGCATCTGTGGAAGCGATATGTTAGACCAGAGATATTTTGCTTTATCTTGAGTATGAAATCTGGCATCGATGGCAGACAAGGAGAGCTAAATACACACACGCGCAGAGTTCATCCTGGCCCTCCAGGGTCAGAATGAGAGCTAAGGGTACAGAGATCAGAATTCTGAAGAGACTGGAAGGACCTTTTCCCTCCCTGCACCCACTCGAGGCCAGAGGACTTTATAAGGAGCTACTTTGAAGCTGATGTATCTCTGTCCACCCTCCATCACGCTGGCCCTCTGCAGCACTGGGGTAAGGAAGGGTAAGCACGTTTGGTGCTGGTCCTGGAGCCTAGACCCACACCTACATCCAAACCCCAGAGGTTTGGGACCAGCGGGAGGGCTCACACGGGCACTTGGTACTGCTCATTCCTCCCCTCGTGTAAAAGGAGAGTGGATGCGCACACACGAAATGAAACCCACACGGTTCTTTTCTTACGGAGTAAATCCCAGAAAAGAAGCCAGCGCTTCCACCACCCGGATTCTAGGAACTGCAGAAACCGCCGCTGGAAAGTGTTCAGGGCTTCGTTCCACGCCCACCTCCGGGCTGCTTTTTCCATCTAAGAGCTAATTCCGTAGCACTGCCGGTGCCTGCACACCGCGAGGACACGGAAGGGCCGATGCCCAGGTGGGCTTGAAGAAAAGCCTTTCCCTGTGATTCCACAGCTCTGCTATCCGTGTCACATCTGATAAAACATGAATGTTCCTGAGCAAACAACTTACCAGACCTCAGAGACGGGCTCACAGCGGCTGCAAGAGGCTACAGCTGTTAGAGCTCAGCCTCACGGAGCAGCGTTAGTCATTGCCTCCAGCCGGGCTCCAATAATTGCTCAGTAAAACCAACAGTTTCACAATAATTGCAGGTAATGCGTTGCCTTCTGAAGCTTGGGGATCTCCACAGTGGAGCTGCTCAGGACTGTCACTCGCCAGAAGCAGCAGCTCCCTGTTTGTGGATGGGGCTCAGCTTCGCTTCTTTGGGGCCAGCGTGAAACGGACGGCTCGGACGCGGCTCCTGGCACGGGCAGCAGACGATGTTTGTTCTGTTTTCTGCCTCCACAAAGGCGGGATTAGGGCATCAGAAAGTTCTGCCGCTTTATCTTCCTTTGAAAGGACTTAAAAAAAAAAAAGAGGGAAAAGAAAGAACGTGGAGGAACGCAGCACCAAGAGCAGCCAGCCCGCGGGAACAGATGTAGATGTATGGGAAGAAAGTATTAGGGGAACACGGCTGAGCTTATCGCTTGTGATCCTGAGTTGTCCTCAGAGAATAAACCTTCCCTGACAAAAAAAAAATGGTACTTTTAGCAGAAGATTTAAAAAATGATTAAAAAATTTCCCAGCGCTGCCGTGGGTTTGGCGTCGCACTGCGCTGCTCAGCCTAATCTCCCAGCTGGGCTTCCCGGGGGGCTCCGAAGGGGCAGGCTCCGAGTCTCTTCTTCAGCTGAAGCGGGCAGTGATTTCTGACCCAGAGGAACGAGGCTGCTCAGCCCCAGCTGGGGTTTGAGCACCGTGAGCGCTCAGCTCCTGCCGAGGTGTGCTCAGCTCTGCGCGCTGGGTTGTCACCAGCGATACGGGGCGTCTTTGGGACCGTGCAATGGCACCAGGGCACGAGCAAGCATTTTGCAACCACCAGTGCTGGTTTTGAGGCAGCTGTGAAGAGACAGACGGATCCTGAGAAGAGGCCTGCACCCAAGGCCACCCATGGGGTGGCCCCGCTTCCCCAGCAGCCCGTCCCTTATTGCTCCCACCCCCAAGCAGAGGAGCCGGGCATGGCCAGCAGCGTGCGTGGCGGTTGTCTCCGCTTCGCCGTGGCTTCTCAACCCGGATTGCAGATCAAGAGACGTGAAAAAACACACCAAGCCCCCAGCACGGGCCTTCCCGTGCAGCCGGCTCTGCTTCGCGCCCTGCTCCTGCTTCCCGGCCTCGGGGACCTGCTGCTGCTCCTGCGTGTGCCCTTCCAAACCTCGTCTTCCTCACCAGGCCTTATTGCCCGCTCAGCAGAAACTGCCTTTTTGATGCGTGCAACGCTATCACTTCCCTGCCCCTACGTGTTTGAGTGCCCTATTCTACCCTGCTTAAAGCAGCCAGGCTCCATCTATTTTAATTGCCTTCTTGTTCCTCCCACCTCTTTTCCCCATCCGTGGATGGTAACGGCGCATTAGCAGTGGGTCTCCGTGCTTAGCGGGAAAGTGCTGCAACAGCTAATGGCAGGAGCTGATAATAAAGCCCAACCTCAGCAGAAAGCAGAGCACCCCGAGCGTGGCGGGCAGGAGAGCTGGGAGGGCTGGGGAAGAGGGGATACGTGGATTTCAAGAGGGAAAGGGAAGAGCAGGATGCTGCTCGTCTGTCTGACCGTGGTGTGGAAGTGCCTGCTGCCCTCTGCGTCCCGGAGCCAGCTGCAGGGTGAGCGCGGGCTTCATTAGTTCCAGCACTGGGGTGGCACACGCAGAGCTCTCAGTGCAGACACCTGCAGGGCCACGGGCTATAAAGTCACTTCTCTGTCTTTGTGGAGCTGGAGCCTTGAAGTTTGCGGCTTTTATTCTGTTGAGACCACTGAAGGAAAAAAAAAAAAAAAAAGCAAAAAATAAAAAAAAAAACCCTGCAAAACAACAGATGCCATCTGTCCACTGTGCCTGTAAATCAGATTTTAATAACCTTGGGAGAGGACTGCCTGCTGCCATATACTGCTAACCAGGTCTACAAGAGTTACTCTACAAAATTTACATTTATGAGACAGTTTAACGATTAGGGCTCCAGCCTCATACTTAGGAGCCTGAAATTCAATTTCTCGGCCTCTCATCGATTTCCCTCCTGGCTGGGGAAGGTCACTTGGGTCCTGCCTCCATTAGCCGGGCAAGGGCAGACCGGAGCACGTTCCCGAGCGCAGGAATAGCTGCTCCCCGCATCGCCCACACGCCGGCACGTGGTTGCAGCACCAGGCACCATCCTGCCCCATTCCCTGGCAAACAGGCCTCCAAGCCCTTCCTATGCCCCTCATCTCTGCCGAGAGGAGCCGAGAGGGCCGGGAGACCTCAGGCTACACGGGAGAACTTCCAGTCTGGACAACAGAAGCATCTCTGAGATCACCGGCTCCACACACTGCTTTTGCAGGCTGAAACCTGAAGCAACAGATTGCACGGGTTCCAGATGTCTTCCATGTGTTACGGTTTCCTCAGGTCCTCTTCTTGCACCGTACCCAGACTTGCACTAGCCCAGGGTTTGCTCTGAGATACCGCGTTCGTTCCATGGGTTGCTCTGTGTTATACTGGGTCACACACGTGCACGGGTGCGAGGGAGAGAAATGGCAAGAGGTCAGACTTGTCTGATCTCATACAGCCCTTACACAATTCTTAAGGCAAGCAATATATTCCTATGACACTAAAGTGGACTGTGAGGATATTTTAAAGTGCAGTGAACTGTCCTTATTCCTTTCCTTAAATCGTTATATACGGAAAAATCATTGCCAGTATTACGGGGAGGCTGAGAATGTACCTTGTTGTAAGTAAAGAATCAATATTTTGTTAGCTTCTCCTTTCTGTGAAAACAATACCATTAAATCATGCTGTTTTATTAAAAAGACTGTGTCCTCTGGGAACAAATGACAACGTTGATCACAGTCTGACTGCGGGGAGATATAGCCTCTCATACGCAGCCTTTATAGACTTATTTTTCAAAAAAAAAAAAAAAAAAGAACCCAGCAAGGCCTCTAAAACATGGTTATTATTGCACTTGCCCAAATTTTGTAGCACACAGATGCACTTGCAGGCACAAACCAGATCTGGCACACAGCTACCTGCTGGAAGCTTCAAAACAAACTCACTCTCTTATTCTCATTCTCCTCCCGCCGGCGCTTGTGGTAGTTTTCATTATTTTAAGATTTGGACAGGGCTCACAAGACTTGTATAAGGTTTCTGAGTTAGTTATTCTGGAACTAAGTGCATCAAAGCAAAGTTTTTAAGTGCACTAATAAGCAGCTGTGTGTTAAACAACTAGCAGGGAGAGTGCAGAAGCTGCTTTTTGTTTAAGTGCTCTGTAGTGCTGTGATGAATCTAATCACAATTGATGTATCTCAAGAAAGGAAAATGTTCGTTTTCTTTTTCCTTAGAGATTTGATAATTCATTCTGCCAGCATCCTGTCAAGGCACCTTTATCAATAAATGTGTGATTAATAATTCTTTTCTAAATAATTAACCTAAATGTCTAAAAAAAACCCTCTGTTACATAACTTGTGGTCGTGGAGCTGACAGTACCAAAAAAACCTCATCCCAGCCCTGGACATTCTCAGTTACAGTTGTCAAAAATTATTAGCATTAGTGCCTGGCAATTTTGCACCAAGTTTGCTCTAAAGACTTAAAAAATGTTAACCACAGCCACCGATTACCCTAGAAAAAAGGGCACAATTCTACTCATATAGTAGTGGGTATCAGTAAGTGGCCTCACATGAGCATCCCTGGATGCTGCTCGCGTAGCTATGACATGGTTAACATTGAGAAGGTCCTCATCTATTTTTCAGACCTTGATTTAAAACTCTGGACTGTCCTAATTTCTAACCTCGCTTCAAGGACACAGTTCAGGCCTCTTTACATAACAGAGTTTGGGCTGAATTGCAGCCAGCTCCCCTCATTTGATTAAAGAAGGAAGCGAAAGATAAGAGACTGCAAAGCCTGGACCAAGCGCAAAGGATCAGAGATGAAGGGAGGCGGCACCCGGCAATAAGGAAAGAACCCAATGAGATCACAGATTAAAGTGATTATCGATCTGATTTCTAATGAGCCTGTCCCAGCTTCACTAGGCAGATCAAGGAAATTAAAATCACGGGGAAAAGTAAATATTTCCGTTCAACCTCTATTAATTCAGCTCCTCCCACATCCTTACCCCAGCTCCAGGCGATCAGTTCAGACTCTGTTACACAGATGGAGGTACCTGGGTGTTGCACCTATTTTCAGGAGAGGACCTGTGGTGTCTGCAGGACTTTGGGGGAGCCAGACAGCTGCCTCGGGCACCATCAGGGATTGAGCAACCAGGCAATCCATTGTTGAACCAAATTCACCATCCCCTTCATACTTTTCTTAAAGAAGTAACATATATTTTCTGCAAAGGTAAAAGAACAGCTAATAAGACACTCACAATTTCTGCCTTACCACCCCAAGAAAGTCCTGGCAAATACCATGCTAAAGTGATCTTTAAATATTGAACTCTATGCAAAAATGTCAGCCTTGGAACACTAGACCAATACCTCTGTTTTGACAGTTCCACATAGGGCCCTTCGGGATTTGGAGTTTTTGTGGCTGTTTTTTGTTTTTTTCCTTTGCTAACACATAGATCCAAATATTTTACCTAGGATCTGGTAACTAAATATCAGGTCTTCTATCACTTACAGCAAAATCACTGAGTGATTTTTAGACCTCGATGTCACCTGCGTTTAGACAAATTTTATCCCTATTCTAGCAATATAGGTGGAAAATACAGTATCCGTTCCCCGTTTGTTTTACAGGGCCTATAAACAAAATGCTCACAAACCCCTTGGCAGGTGCCCTTTGCTATTTATTGTGTGGTCAATAAATAGCAGAGACCTCTTGAGACAGTAGAAATTTTCCCAGCAGCTCTTTTTGGGACACATTTCTAGATATATAAAATCAGAACAGGAGAACTAACCCACCAGAGCTTCTGCAGCAAGTGGTTACTTATTTCCTCTTTCAAAACCTTGGGTGCATTTGCAAAAGAACAAGTGGAAACTACAAAATCCCACGTCTGCCGTTACCTAAGATGGATGAGGCTGAATCACCAACTGACAGAGCAACTTTGGAATTTTTCAGCTCTAAAGAATTTCCTATTTTTCTTTCAAAGCGGAATTAGATTGGGTAACATCCCAGACTGAGCTTAATTTCCCTGGCAACGCACTGATCCTGTATATATTTATGCCAGCGACAGGTGCCTTGGCTCTGCCCGGCACACCAGGCAGGGTTAGCAAACCTGCACATGCAGGACGCTAGGTACAAGCCGCGTATTTTCCTTTCCCTCTTGAGCCCTTTTCTCTTTGTGGGCCACAGGTTTCCTACAGCTGTCGGTCAACCTCTCGCGTTGACTGAAAAGAAGAAGGCACTGCCAAATACCAGGAAACGTCTTTCCTCTAGAAGCCCATCACATGTGACAGGAGTCCCTCCAGCTCCTCTTTTCAGAAGCAGAGCCTGAAACTGCTGCCTCCAGCTTCAAATTAACCTTAGAAAGGTTAACCTGGGAAGCAAGGACCGTGAAGCAGCCCCAGGGGACCCGCTCCTTGTTGCTCCCAGTGCTCTTACGCTGTTCAGCTTTCCCCAGAAAAGGTCGGAGAGGACACAGAAGACATCAAATGCAGAAACGTCCATGCTCTCGCGATCAAACCTTACTCTTAATGCAGAGGTGCACCATTAGACAGCTCAGCTTTTCAAAAGGCTTCCCTTGTAGTCCCATGAAATGCATTCGCCCAGGTTTTTCCCAAGGTAATCACCTTCCTCGATGCCATTTCCTCAGCCCTTGACTCTTCCCAGTTAGGAGCGGGGCCGCTTGCTGCCTCTCCAGGCCCGGCAGCTCCAGCACGCCGGCAATAGCCGGAACGTGAATCCGAAACCCAGAGGGAACCGGGAAAGACACAGCATTAATTACTACGGCTGGGGACCAGCTGGAACTGCCACACGGATCTCGTCGGCAGAGTTAACCAAGCAGAAAACCACTCACAGTTCAGGGATGAGGGAGCCCGGGGAGTCGGCAAGGGAAACACTTGGATCCCTTAGATCCCACGCCGGGAACACCCGGTGAGACGCGTCTCTAAGCCGCGTGCCCCACGGTCAGGCCTTCCAGGTGACGACGGCGTCTCCACCGCCTGCATCCTGGATAACGCGCAGGGCACCGAGAGCCTTGTTTCCCTGCGGAGCCCCAGTGCTGCCAGCCGCCTCCCCGAGCTGGCCGGGCGCGAGCTGCCGGCTCAGCTAAATTGGACGATTAATTATCCTGAACCTCACCGCGAGGGAAATCACGGTCGGCTCGCTCTTGGCACGGCCTCTTGTGG
>VWPW01000862.1:0-16815 GCA_013389825.1 Crypturellus undulatus | reverse complement strand
GAGACATCCAGCCAACTCAACAGGTAACCATTTTAAATTGCACTGAGTATATGGTATTGCTTGAACTCATTCTCTGGGTCTTGATTAGGTCAGTATCTAGCACCCAGCAATAAGCTGATCTTCCCCGTTGTTCCTCTAAGTTTTCCTGCAGGAAGGTGCTCTCCATTTGTCACCAGGCAGTCATTGCCCATCCTCTGAAACATCCTGAATCAGCCAGGTGACAGCACCCAAGGGCAGGAACCATTTGCCGATTGCTGTGTGTATTTGTGGCACTGTTATTCAAGACCTCTGCTTGCTGCTGTAGTGTGAGACCACTGCCAAACAGGATGCAGGACTGGACAGATTATGTGCCTGATTGTGTCTGAAGCATCTATTTATTTCCTTTGCTCCTTTATAGTTAGGAGTTACTGTCATTGTATTGAAAACTTCTTGGCCTTTGCTGATTGCTTTCTTGTCACCAGTAGAGCATTCCCAGAGCACACTCCCCAGTGGCATTGGGCTGAAAGCAGTGTCCCTGTCTCCATTCTTCGATGTTTCCACTGAAATAGAAGCTAGTGGTGCTTGGCTCCACTCAAGCATGGAGCCAGGAAGGTTGTTTGAAGACAACTACCCTGCTAATGAGCAAGCAGGAACTTCAGACTCCTATCTGAGCATCTTCTTAACGTCGGAGGTGCATGCAGGCTGCTTCTTACCCCTCCAACTCCCTCTGCTCTATGGAGCTTCTTGAAGGAAATGCTTGGCTGTAAAATCAGTAAAAAGCTGGGCAAAGCTGCATCTCCCCCAGCTATAGTCCCCTGCCAGTATTGCTAGTGTCTGCCCATGGCTCTGTCAGCCATCACCTCTGCCCTCACAGCATCTTCCATGGCTGTCTCATGGGGAAAGGATGACAAATCACACAGGAGCAAATTTTAGCTAAATGCTATCATAATAAAACATATTTCAGCTAAGTGAGATGGAAGCTGAACAACTGATTTCAGATACTTGCAAACAGAATGTAAAGAACATTAGTGGAGCTCTGCTCTTATACTGTGCTTCTTAATGATCATCAGAGAACAAATCTACAAGACATGACATAACCAGCCTCTGAAAATCACTGACTTTTACCTCATTTGTTCCTGTATGTCACATTTTCTCTGAATTTGGCATGAAAACTTGTTAACAACCTTTCCTCATTCTTCTGGTGCCTGAAAGTTGCCTTTTGAAGGGCTGGAATTGGTTTCCCAATAAGCTGCATTGCCTTTTTGGAAACTCTTTGCCTGTCTTGGAACATAGTGGGCAGCACAGACAGTCCTGGACATGGAGAGCCTTGTCATAATGCCTGCCAGAAATCCCCAGATGCTGGGGACAAACTGTGACTAGACCAGCTGCCTGGTGCCTAAAGCTAAGCAGTGGCCTTGAGGCTACAGGAAACCTGTGGGAACAACAATCCTTTCCAAGTCCAATGGAGAATAGTTTCCTACTATACTGGACAGTCTAGGATGATCCAGAAGGAAAGTCCTATCCAGGAGAATTGCCGAGACATTTAGTTCCCCTATTTCACACAAGGTTTGGTGGTGCTGGTTCAGTGAAGAGTTGTGATGTTGGGATTCATGCTCATTTGGGGCTACCATCAGCCAGCATGAGGCAGACTTAAAAATACTGTTTCCTTGTCATGATCAGACTGTGATGCTTTCTCTCACCTTCTCTTGACTGCATTTGACTATGTGTTTGGTTGCAGTTTGTATAAAACTAATTTGAAAAAAAATGTTTTTTGTTAAAACTGAAAGCAACATTTTTCGATAGTGTCAAAATCAATCACATTTCTAAAAAGGACTTGAGTTCTTAGAGTCTGGGGTCCTGGGCTTCAAACAAAAGTCTGCAGGTCAAAACCAAAAGACTTGCAAACCCAGGAAAGCCTTCAGTGCCTAGAAATGGGCTTCACAGACTCCACCTGTGAAGCAGGAGGAAGCACCAAACAGAAAATGGTCCCCATTCTGATGCACCTCATTTTTCCTGTGTATGAGCCTGAAATTTGTAGCCCAGAATTACTTCAGGAGAAAGGCACTTACTTACGCAGTTCCTTAGATGCAGGGAAGTGTTGGCAGCAATAGTAGTTTATAATACTCAGAAGACTCAGAAGTTACCTTTACCTGTCTCCATCACCTTCCCAGAGCTTGTCCTAACACCTCGGAGCTGGGAACATCTCCCATTCCTTCCTACAACTCCTCACTTTTAGGTTCAGCATTCATAGCATCCAAGAGGAAGCTGAACTGTTGTCTCAGGCTTAAAAAATCTGACTGGGGACACAGGCATGGATGTGACAATTACATTACATTCCTGCAGCATTCACCTTTCTTTGGAAATGTTCACTGCAGGCCACTCAATAAGCAAAAGAAGGGGTTAAATGGGTAACATGGTATCATTCAAATCCATACACTGTAACAGCATTCCTTAAGAACATGGAAGTAGTCACAGGAAGACCTATTGGAGAGAACAGACACTTAGCTAATGTCCAGATTCATCAGCTGAATGAGTAATCTGAATTGGAAAACAGCATTAGTGCTTGTACTGAGTAATCAATGGGAGGCAGAAAGCACCAGGTCGTTTAAGAGGCTCAGGCAAGCCTCACTGTTGTGGCAGAAAATGCCACCAGTAATTGTGTTTTTGAGTCAGGGGCTTTTGTGAATTATGCAGTCTCTTTGAGTATGGGCAGCTTGTCTCAAGAATGTGTATTTGTGGTCAGTGCTAGAGCTTCTGGTACAGATGAGTGGAAGTCTTTCTTGTATTTAGGGTTGTAAATACTTGCTTCCATAAAACCATGCTTCATCCTGCTACATCTGAATAGCAGAACTCCTGTGGCCTGTGAAATACCAGGCTTTTATTCTGGAGACAAACATAACCAATGCATTTGCAAGTTACAGGCAAGATAAATTACCTTGATTTAAGGTTTTATCTTCAATCCTGTACTAGTCTCTTTGCAGCTCACAACAGGGAGAGTTATTAGCCTGATCCTTTCCCTGGCAGCTTCAATGAGCATTTGTTCACACCTGCTGTCAGCAGAAGCAGGACTGGACATGGCTGATATGAGCGTGTGCTCTTCTCTGCAGACTCCTTGGCCATGCTCAGTACCACAATATCTAGTAATCTCCACTGGTTATTTGTCCCTGAAAAAAGGGAGACTTTGGACATGCACCTCCCTACACTTATCTTTGTGGAAAGGACAGAGTTTGCCCATCTTGCTCTTACAAGCTTGCAGCTCTCCTAAGATAAGAAAGAGGTGCTTTTCCCTCAAAGGGAAGTAAAAAATTCTGCAGGAGAAAATAACATATATAAGTATGTATATAAACACATTTCACACACCACAGGAGATGCAGAATCAAACCAAATTCGCTATTCAAGTTCCCCAGGCAGCAGTCTGGTAATTCCATGTTAGTTTCCAACATTTTCTCACACTTTGGAGAATTGTGTTTAACTGGGCCCTTACTTTCCTCATCCTCACCTGGCATTGCAGGGTGAAGAGGGACAGTTATCCAGTTAGCTCAGCTTTTGTGTCAACTCAGCCCAACTAATTTCCCCAAAGAAATCAGGAAGGAAATTGAATGGAAAATCAAATATCAAAACAGACGGGAAAAAAAAGGGGGGGGAAATATAGGAAGATCGTCCTTCAGCTGTCTTGCACTCAGGAGAAGCTCTGCAAAGCAAAGGATGAAAAACACACTGTGCATCATTCTGTCTCTACTGTGTAAGATTTTCCAGGCACTGGGTTTTTTAATGCTTACATGGCAACCCGTCGTACATGGGCTGTCATCCCTGCTGGAGGCAGAGATGTGTTAGTACAACGCAAAGATTGCAAATCCATAACAGGCTTAGGCTTTGGGGCTCTCAGGCCTGAATTCTAGTTGTGCTCCTGTGCTGGGAAGGTATTAAGAAGAAATAGTCTCTCCTCAATGAAAAGCTAATTTAAATCCCCTCTTGCAGTGAACACCCAAAAAACTCTCCGCATACTGTCAGTTTTCAGGTTACATCTCACTGGCAACTAGAACATGCTCTGAAAATTAAACAAATTTTATGCTGCTTAAAAATAGAGCTCCAAATGTTTCACTCCTTAAAAAAAAAAGACAATAAAGAAATAAAGCCTCCAAGATTCAATGTGAGATAAAAAAGGAGGATCCTCTGAGGACATCACAGGCTGCCAGAAGGAGAAACAGGGGAGGTAACAACATTTTCTGCTACAGGGTATGGGGTCAGAGTATCCTAGCATTAGCCTGGTACCAGGCTGGTGTTGCTGCAGGACCTCTGGAGCCATCATGGCTCACATCCAGCTTGGGTCTGTTCGCCTTCAGCCACGTTCACATGTCCCTCATCCCCTTGAGGGAGTGGGGCACAGTTCAGTCTTTGCAAGGTTCCTGCCTGGTAGGTGGAAAGCTCTGATCCCAGAGCTCATTAATTCTGCCCTGTCTTTCAGGTCGTCAGATCCAGGTTTCCATATGGTGGCCATCCCGCCTATTGCCCTAATTCTGCTTCTCCCCTTTGTGTCCCATATGCAGAGAAGCAACGGGAACTGGCTCGGAAGGGCTCCCTGAAGAACGGCAACATGGGAAGCCCAGTTAGCCAGCAGCCCAAGAAGAACAACGTTATGGCACGAACAAGGTAAGGGACCAGGAAGGACCCTGCGCCATTCTGCGCTGCCATCCCTAGGGACCTCACGATGGGGCAAGAATGATGCTCATTGCCATGTATCAGTGACCAAACACACCGTGCACAGCGACGGCCCTTCCCAGAGCTGGTGGGCCCAAATGCTCCATGCTGTGCTCCATGTCATCCTGAGAGAGACAGGAAAAGGATAAATAAAGGACCAGTGACAATACAACCTGCAGGAGAGCAGGGGCAGCACAGTCAGGACTTGGGCAAGGGGTCAGTCTGGTTGTCTTGCATCTTTTTGAATCGTCTGCCCCACATAATCTGAGCAGCAGGAGAATGTGCAGTGCTGCTTCATGTAGCTGCTCATGTTTAGACCTTAGTTCTGACTTGACTGCTTTTACCCCAGTAGATCTTCTGTTACGTTGTTACTTGAACAAAGGCTTGTGAATAATACATCTCCATGTGCTTTGTTATACATCTTCCCTGCACTTTGAACAGGGAGGTGATACTTTGCTGGAGCTGCTTTGGCACATCTCTCTATGACAGTATCAGGCTGTGCTACCAACCACTGGATACAAAATTCAAGTTCTTGACTGAAATTAGCCAGTTTCAAATTTTTCCAAGCAAGCTTCAATGCAATAGCATATCACTTATGGACATGCAAGAGGCAGGAACCCTCCTGTGTCCACAGGAGGGCATACTTTGCACGCTCTAAAAAAGGTGGCAATTTTTAATAGAGGTCCTCACTTAAAATGACAGCAGAATCTGCATGAAAGCTGGATGTTTACTGATTAATAAGAAAGTTGCATGGATTACCATACATTAAGTAGAACCGGAGCTGCAGGTCAGAGCCTTTCTGTATGCAACACATCCAACAGATGAGGTTCCTTGTTCAAAGTAATTCCCCAAACCACAATAGCAGCCATAAAGCATGCCAAGACTTTGTCAAGTTTTATTTGTTAGTCCCTACAATGTTGGTGGAATATGTCGCATTGCTCAGCGCTCTGCATTTGGAAGTCGAGGCCATATAAAGGAGCCAGGCCCTTACTGGAAATAAGAAATTCAGCAAATGCAAGTAACTCACAGCTGAGTTTTCCATGCCCGCTGCTCCTCATTGTCTTCAAAATACAAGCTGGCTACAGGACAAAGACTTGTATTCTTTTGGCAGGAGGCTGCACACTAGCTTCCCAAGAGGAATGGTGGCAGATTTGCTGCTTGAGAGATGTAGAAACACTGAAATCAGCAGGTAGAGATGGTAAGGGAGAGAAGGTGAGATAAATACAGGCCTACCTGTAAAATTCCTGACTTCTGCAGGAGACGCTGCTGTTTAAGACCTGCAGATGGGAAGAAGAGTAATTTGGGTGGGGAGAGGCAAAGCACTGATATTCAACACCAAAAGCTTTAGAACAGCCAGTTCAGCCTTACTGCATTTGTATCTGAACACTGTTCAAGGGACATGTGGACTCCTCCACAACTGAGTTCAGCCTGCAGGCAGTAGTCCTGCTTTTCTTAGTTACTCTTCACAGAGTTTTCAGAAGCATCCTCTGGGATCCCAAAGCAGAGGTTTGCAGATGCTGCTTTGGTAGCAGATAGAGCCAAGCTCCGTTGTTCCCATGCAACTGGGAGATGTCTGACACATTGCCTTGCTGGTCTATCTCTTCAAACCTTGGTTTTCTGTGAGCCAAGCAGCACCATGGGCAGAGCCCCAAGCAATACCTCAGAGTGGTTCAATCTGTCTTGCCATGGACAGCCGAACCTCAGGGAGGCAGAAATGTCTACAAACTTTTCAAATAGGTTGCTTTCACAACATAAAGGTTGCAGTCCAGTGGGAAATACTCCACTGGGAGCACAAGGTTTGTAGTTGCTTTTTAAGTCTGATCCATTGACTTCTTCTAGTCTCTCAGGAGGAGAAAAAGCCAGTGTCTATCCCCCTTTTTAATAGTCTGCCTTTCTCATCAAGTATGTTTTCTTTCACTCAGTCCACATTGCCTCTCCTTGGCCCCTCTCCACCTCCTCCTCCTCTGAGTTTTGTTTCCTCTGTATTATCTGTCTGAACCCCTGACAGATGACATCTAGTACCAGATTCCTTCACCATTCTGCCTCCTCCTGGGATGAGGGCATAGCGGCCTCAAAGGTGAAAGGATCTGGACGCGTAACATGTCCAGCCCTCCCAAGACCAAACTAAATGTGAACAAGGCTGGTGTGATTCTGGCACGCTCGCTACGAGCCCAGGCAGAACCCACAACATCATCCATCCCACTTCCACACCGCCAGATAGGAGACTGCTGACAGAAATCCCAGCATCGGTGCAGCCCTTTGCAAGCTGGGCATCTGCCCACTAGGAACTGATCCAGGAGAACAGCTCATTTTATGTAGACCAGCAGCATGACGTTGTTAAGGGATCAGCAGCCTCTATCCTGTAGCTGACTGGTAGGGTTCATCCCTTTGCCTCTATCCGAACACATTACAGACTCTGGCCTATGTTTTTCTATTGCAGTGGATTGACTATCTTGTCTCTGTAGTCCACTCAGAGCATGTGTTGAACTCAGATTTTGTCATAACAGATTTCATGTTAGGTAACCTAAAACATCTAGACAAGAAATTTATACTAGATCATCTGCTGATGAAAGCAGGTACAAATGAAACCCAGCTTTGTTGTAAGGGCAGTGAGAACCAAGAATAAGGACAGTTAGGATGTAAGGGAAGCACTTAGATCAGGGACAAAAATAGTGTCACAGATTCTGTCTTTTGCAGAAAAAAATGAAGTTTTGTTAAGAAAAAAAAAAGTCATTTTTCAACAAAAGGATGTAGTGACTTTTTTAATCATCTAGTGAATTGCACCACAAAGGGCTCTTCTCCCAGATTTCCCAATACTGATTTGTTTATTCAAGACACAGTAACAACTGCCAGTGAACATATCTGGAGATGTGACTTGAAAACCAGAGGGTGAGCATGGAAGTCAGTACTTGTGACATTCCTGCAGACAGGCTGCCTCTGCCAGATCACAGCCTCAGTCGCTCATTCCACACATCCCTGCTTCTTGGCTTCCTTCCTAATTGCTTTAGAATTAGAAGGACTCTCTGAATGCTGTGGGAATGGTATTGAATTTTGTAAGTGGAGGTGGGAAATTATATATAAATTTTAAAATTATTTTTTAATCTTGAGTTTCAATGAGCACAGTAAGCACATGCAACTAATCATGGACCTNTATATATAAATTTTAAAATTATTTTTTAATCTTGAGTTTCAATGAGCACAGTAAGCACATGCAACTAATCATGGACCTGTACACCTACTTTGATGTAACTTCTGATATATTCTTCTCTCATGACATTTTCCAATTTTCAGTGCTTGGCAGGCCTTTATATAAATTATAATAAAAAAAATCCTAATATTTTGGGAGTTGAAGCTGAAGAGCATTGCACCTGAATAGAGAGCAGTTGGAGTGTGGATGGGATACATGGTCTTCAGGAATATATTTCCCAAACTCTTAGTGAAGCCCTTCTGCACTATTGTATGTCATTAAAGACCAGTCATTCATTTAGAAGAAAATCTTAGGTAATCACTGAATGAGATGTTCATCCTACTCTTACTGTTCCCACCCACTGAACACAGACTCTTGCTCCATTTTCCCATTTTGTTTGATCTTATTTTAAATGTGAACCCGAAGTCCTTGTGCAGTTTTATAGATGAAAGAAGAGTTCTGTGTTGTGAGCTGGATACCACTGAAATAATGTATTTTTCTTTTCCTAGAAGCTCCCAAGTCTATATTCCATTACATTACACTCTTAGGCAATTAAAGGTGCACACTCATAGTCGACCTTTGTAATGCTTCTGATGAATTGAAAGTCATTATAAAATAATGGGATTTAAAAAGTGCTAATCTGACTGGGCTCTTATGCTGCACCCAGCAGCTCATCTTTCTGATATTACTAAATTTAGGAGTGACAGCTCAGAAGTATTCTGTTGTGGGAGCTGGGTAGGATCTCAGACCAAATGAGTGAATCTTTGATTTTGAATAGCAGGTGTACCAAGCCGCTGCCTTCCCGTAGCCTCCTTCTCCCATTTACTTACTGGCTAGTGTCACTTGCAAAACAAAAAGGAGCAATCCGATGTGACAAGCAATGCTAGACAGGCAGGTTCACAAGAATGAAGCATGGAATGTCCCAATTGTTTTGACTTCCAGAGAGAAACGTGTTCCCAAGGTACATTCAGCATGCGGTCTGGTGGAATTGCCCTGAGTTAGCCAGACACACAACTTATTTCCTCTGAATTGTACCAACATAAAATCTTCACCAGTGAGGGTGGACTTGTGAAAAAAAAATGAAACAGGGAAAGCCTCACTATTATATGACTTTGCCCTAGTCTATGTATGGTATTGAGCTTTACTGTGTGGTTAATGGACAACATTTAATTATTTCAGGCTCGTCGTTCCCAATAAAGGCTATTCATCTTTAGACCAGAGTCCAGACGAGAAGCCACTGGTAGCCCTGGATACGGACAGGTATGCCAAGTGTTAATAAGATGATTATATTACAGTGACAGCAGGTTTCCATGCTAGAGTGTAACATTGAGGCTAACTCCTCCTTGGACCTCTGCTGAACCCTTTCTTGGAGAGCACTCAAACTCTTCCTTGCTGTGCCCTTAGGCATGGAACTAGTCTCTCATGGAACAAGTAGGGAGACATGAGTTAAGAGCATTTTATGAAAAGGTCTGAGGTGAAAGTTGATATTCAAACTGCCTTGGTATAAATTCTCTGTGCCTGGAGGACTTCATGGTACAAGAGGGGAGTAACAGAGGAATACAAATGTTTAATTGTTTCCTTCTTTACTGTATGTCGTCCTTCCTGCAGTGATGATGACTTTGACATGTCCAGATATTCCTCTTCGGGATACTCATCAGCTGAGGTGAGTTATACTCTCTCCTGCCATGCTTGCCACAGATGCTAATGTTAGAGTAGACTGCAAGGACTTACTTAGAGAAACCTTCTCCAACCAGAAATGGCTGCACAGGCAGTTTGGCAGTGGTATAAACTATGTGAATCTGGAAGGGGCTGTGACAGAAACTGTGTCATGCTTCTTTCTTCCTCAGTGATCTATCTGGCTCCTTTTTCTCACTGCTGTGGCACAGGCACAAACTTGCCTGCTGTTTTCGCAGCTAACTTTATTTTTTCCCACTTCTGCTCAGCCTGCGGTGTTGGCCCATGATGTGCAAAAGCATCAGCTTGCTGGTCATGGCAGCTCAGCAACTGTCTACGTGCCAGGAACATAAACAGGGGCTCTGTGGGTATGCTGTTCTTTCCAGTTCCTGTGGGGATCAGGGTCACCCAACGTACATTTACTTAGAGCAGACAGAAATCTCAGAGAGGTCTTGCAATCATGAAATCTTGCCTGTTCCAGAGAAAAGGCAGGAAGTTAAGGCTTGTCAATCCCTCTCTGTTGTCTCTGAATATATCCCCAAGTCCTCTAGTGAGTTAATTGCTCAGCCTCTGGCTACTGTTTCTACAAGATCTGATTGTACCTCCAGGGTGCTGAGCGGCCATTCTGCACACAAGCCCCTGGGAGCTCTTCCCCCTTGCATACCTCCTTTGGGCAAAGTACCATTGAAACTTTGAGAAATGGCCAAGAGCAGGAAGCAGATCAAATGATCTGGCCATCTCTGGGCCATCATGTAAAGCATTTTTTCATTCAGGTCTGGCTAAACAACTCTTGAATCTGAATCTACAAAGAACCAAGTACTACCAGCAGTGACTTTACCCCCTTTCAACTATTTCAGTGCCCTAGACTGGTGGGAAGGGTTGTCCTGCTGCGAGTCTATTTATTATCAGTGCTATTACATTACTCTTAAATGAGGACTCATCTTCATGGAAACCATATTCCAGAATAAAATAGCATATTAACAAACTGCAGCTGCTCTGTAATGTCTCACTTTGTAGATATTCCTATTCTGGAAGAAGCGAGAACATCAGGAGGAGTCCTTCAAAACTTGGGACTCTTTTGTTGGCAGGACAGTTCCTAATGATAGGTATTCCAGAATAAGTGACCTCCTTGCACTTCTGACCTGTCAGAAGGAAGAAGTCTCAAGTATTTGACTGTGTGTCTCTGTCTGTAGCAGATCAACCAAGACTTGAACATCCAGCTGCTAAAGGACGGGTACCGGTTAGATGAGATCCCAGACGACGAGGACCTCGACCTAATCCCCCCTAAATCGGTCAACCCTACCTGCATGTGTTGCCAAGCCACCTCCTCCACTGCCTGTCACATCCAGTAGTGAGGCCGGCAGGCTGTGATCAGTGCTTTCCACTATAACTGTAAAACTTAACAGCCATTGCTTCCTCCTATGGTAGGACGTGCACCTCTTTGTGTTCATGGAGCCAGGAGAAACCAAAAAATCCATTTTATGATTGGTTGATAAGTTATTTTAAGCTATGGTTAAATGAAGCAGAAGTTGCTCGAAGTGCCAGGCAGTGCCTAGCAGAACTGACTGGTCTGGAGAATGAATGCAGAAGGGCCTAAAGATACCTCCTAGGTAGACACTGGAGATGGTTTGTAAGGTGTCTCTTCCAGAATGGGAAGGATCAGATGGGGCTCCAGGTAATCCTACCCCACAAAATCAATCCATTTGCAAGATCAGGGCTGAGTCTGAAATGCCAGGTATTTTTAACCAAAGGAGGAGGTCAGCTCTTAATTCATTCACTAAACCCGATCAGTTTGTGTCAACCAAAATTATTCCATAATCAGGGCACAGGAAAGGAAACAGAGTAGGGCATCCAATATTATGGCAGGTCTAGCCAGGAGTAACATAACACAATTCTTTCAGTTGCAAAGAGAAAAAGTAAGTGGCATTTCACTCTGAGTCAGTACTAGCTAGAGCTGTCATGTCACATACCAATGCAATTTATCCTTAGTTCCACATTAAATTATCATCAATCAGATCAGATTCAATCTGTAATCCATCCATGCTCTTCTGGAATTCACTCCTTGCCTAAGAGTACCATACTCAGGAGTTCAACCCAGTCACGTTTACTGACTTCAACCTATACTTAATTCCCATGAGACCCATATTCTTCCAAAAATGTTAAACTTTGTTCAAATAAGAAAAAATGAATCCTGCACCAAAACAGAACTAGAGTTGTACAGTCTGGAGATCAGGACAGAAACAGGTAGTTGAAGAAAGCACATTTTATGGGACTCAACCATTGATAGTCTCTTGTCTTTTCGTGCCTACAGAAGAGATTTGTTAACACTGAAAGCATCTGTGTGGTGGTATCAGACATTAGCAGTTTTCCACAACAAGGGATTATGAACAGATTCAGCTCCAAAAAAAAAGTCATGGGAGGAAACTGATGTTTATCCCATCTCTGCCCTCTTCCAAGTTTTGCTTGTGTGAGAACTCTCCTCTGTAAGGAATGATTGTGTTTATTTGGTACCGGGGTAATCAGAAAACCTCATGGTAAATTAGGTTCAGGTAAATTGCTAGGTCTCCAACCATTTGCTTTTAATGCGAATTATTTTCTGGAATTAGGAAATGTGTTCTCTCTCTGGTCAGTCTTTAACCACTGTCTTCAGAATACCTGGGACTCAGGTTCTGGCTGAGCTGGCATTTTTCCCTGAGGTGAAATCCTTTGACACAGACACAAGTGTGTGTTTTCCTGCTCTTCCAGGAAGGACTGCCTGTCTTGCTTCTAGATCCTGGCGAAGGCAAGAAGTAAGGGCAGTTCTAAGTTTCCCATACAAATTTCCTCTAAAAATTCCTTTGCATCACAAGAAAGAACCTGAATTGCAGATCATCTATTTGAAATGTATACAGAGTAAGTTGAGTCTTTAAGAAGTCCTCTTAGCGATTAAGCAAACACTTATTTTTAAACATCATGGATTTTTAACTGTGCAATGCAAGGCACGGTATTGTCCATGGCAATGATTAAAAGATCAGGCATATTCACTAGTTGGCTGTGGCCAACCACTAAAGCAGTGATTCCTCCCCTCCGTAAAACAGAGGCCTTGCTGCCTCCCAGGGAACAGAGGGGACTGACCAGCATTGTTTACTAAGCATATCTGCCTCCTCATGCAAAAGTGCTAGTTATCTTGCCAGCTCCTCTGAGAATGCTCCTTAGCTGCATTTCTCCCCCTTTGTAATCACATGCTAATGCTGAGAGGGAATATTTCCAAAATGTTTCTTAAGAAGCACAAACCACCAGGTCTCCAGTTCTTGGCTTCTTCTTTCATGTGCCTGCTTTTCTCTCCAATGCTGGCTCAGGAGTGAGATTAGCAAGTTGACTGGAGGGAGGAGAAGAGCTCTCACCTCAAAGGCTAGGGAGAAAAGATAAAAGGGAAAAAATCCTTAAGGAATCTTTTTCTTAAGTATAGAATCTGGTCAAAACTTATCAGAAATCCCATGGTCAAATCAAATCCTACAGGACATGGTCAAGCCTTTGTAAATGTTCCTCGTCCTAAAGCGGGGGTGTGCAATTCAGCGTAAGTACCACACAACCTCCTCCTCGTATTTATCCTCCTGGGTCAGTGTCTGTCCCTTCCAGCCAGGTTGCACAAACTCAATCATCCGCAGAGCCTTTGCACGAAGCTTAGAGCATTTTGGCGTACCTGCTAGAGCAATGAGGCGTCCTGCTTACAAGGGTGAACTTTGGTAGATTGCAGGCCCCCAGATCTCTGTCAGATTATCTCTGTGTTAGGCAAAGATGGGGCAAGACATACTGAGACTGAGTCTTCCAAGACTACACCTCCCCTCCGAAGGACAGACCTCCCCTAATAACCTTTGCCTGGTGCGGCACTATGAAGTCCTTTTATTACCCTTATTGCTGGTTCTGGTTTTTGCCTGCCATGTGCCCTGAAGCAACCCCACAACCCTGCAGTTGCCCCCAACCCTTTGCACTGTGATGTGCACCTGCTTTTAGCATAACCCTTTAGGGTCCCTGGGAGGAAACTACTCTTTTGTGTATAGGACAGAAAGAGGTGAGTTTAAATATTAGCTACACTCAGTGCTTCTCCCAAGTACAGCAGAAGCACAAGCCAAGTGATTTTTCCTGCTCACAGAAAGAGTTGGTTGCACAAAGAGCTGTTTTGACATGACAGTACAGGACCATAAAATGGCAAATTTTTGGCTTCTCCTCTCTATGCTTTGCGTTCATATATTTTACTAGGGGAATAAAGTAGAAAGGGTGGGGAAAAGTAGTTACCTGTGTAGGGTTGTTATCAGGAAGGCTGAATGAATTAAGGTAGTGCACATGTGGCTATCACAGAAAATTGACCACTGACCCTTCTGACCTGCAGCCCTTAAGCAGGTTATTAACATGGGGTGTGTTTGTTGGCTCGCTGTGGAATACGATGGTCAACCCATCAGGACATATTAACTGCAGACTGGGTTGATTCTCCCATTCTAGTCTCATGTTCAGACCTTTACTTCATCTGGGAATTTTTCCTTGTGCCCTCAGTGAAGTTTCTGCTGCAGTGACTCTCCTTGGGAAGGTGTCTAGATACGTGGTCATTCTGCCCCTGCTCTCCTTAGGTCAGTCTGTGCTGCCGTGGCCCAGAGAAAGAATGAGTGAGGAGTGCAGCCCCAGCCTTCTGTCACAGCATTATATAGCCCTAAAGCCTGCAGAGCTTCTGGGCACACTTCTGGCTGCACACTGCTTGTGAGAAAGTAAGTCATTCCTTGTTCCAGCACTAACTCAGATGGTCTTCTCAGGCCCCATTTTTAGTTCAAAGCCCTGCAGAATAGCAAGGGGAGGAGCACAAGGACATGAAAGGCTGCATCACTGTCTGTCTAAATTACCATGCAAATAGGATAACATCTTATATTGACACTGGCACCTCCACAAAAGAATTTGGATTTGATGCCCCCTAAAGCCAAGCTGTTTTTTTTGTTGTTGTTGTTGTTAGAACCGGTATAATTTTGATCACCAAATTACCTGAGTATAAGCAAATCTTTTCTTTTAATTTTGTCCTTGAACATGAGCTGACTTTGGACTATGGGGTCTCAGCACTCAACTCATCTCTCCTGTCAGTCTGTCAGTTCCCCATTTTCAGATACCTGTACTTATGGAAGTCCGAGGGTGAATGCCTTGGTGTTGAGTGAGATCTCTAGGTGCCATGGTCTAGTCTGCTTTTCTGCTGACTTTATTATAGGATTTGTGTGGAAAAAAGGCTGATGTACAGACAACTATCCTAAAGGTTCATCTGTTAAGATACCTTATCACACATATCTTGATGCTTTGGAAGAGCACAGGATTATTTCTGACATTTCTGTGTGCCTGCGCCCAATGTGTATTTTTGGCCATTGGGTCAGCCACACTTGTTTGGTTGTCTTGCCTCCAGATGCTTTTTTTCCTGCAAAAGCAGGTGGCCCAACCTGCTGCTGGACTTCAGAAGGGACTCCAGGAAGCTGTGCTCCCTCGCAGACAGGATGGACCGAGCTGCTTCTACTTTGGCTCTCCAGCTCTTTCCCAGAAAGAGGCACCTGCTCCACTCAGCTGTGTGTTGGCTGACACATTTGTGTGAAATCCTGATCAGAATCCTTTCTTCTCCATACAGGATGTCCTTAGAGCAGCCTGCAAGCTGTACAAAGGAGTGCAGGAAGCTTGGAAAGCACAGCATCCTGTCCATGACTGAACAGAAACAAGAAGATGCTTTTGAAGAAAGGAAGGCCCCAGCTGGGCACCAGATGGGATGACAGAAGGGGAAAAACAGGCAGTAACTGGAAAGGTTGCCAAGTGCTGCCTTGGCCTAGGGCAGATCCCAGTTGTCCAAGTTAATCTATCTCAGTACAGTGCTGATACCAGCAGAGACAAAACTTGATTTGGGATGCACACACCAGAGCTGTCACCAAAGCCACAATCCAACTCCAGAGTCTGTTGGACTCCTAGAACACAGAAATGTGGTCTGGGGTTCTTTTCTGCTCTTGGTACATGGTACATATGCTGTAACCTCAGGCATCCCTGCTCCATGTCCATTCCCTTCTGTACCATGAGAGAGAAACCTGCCCTATCAGGATGCCACCCGCCCTGCATGGATGTTGCCAAGTGTGAGGCAGGCACCAGTGGTAGGATGGCTCTGCAAGCAAAATGCAGAAAGGATCCTGTGAAAGTATTGCAGATATTTTCAAAGCACTAAAAAAGAAGAGCAACACAGCACTCTCTTCCTCCATTTCCTCACTTGTGATGATTCTTGCATGTGCCAGAAGGCTGCAGGGTGGAGGTTAATAGAGAGATTGGACAGCTTTGGGGGCAGATGTTTGGCAAGGATTTGTTTCCCCATTATTTGGCAGCTGACTTTCGCACAGCTGGCTTCCTGATCTGCACGCTGCCAGAAGAAACACAGAAAGAAGATTTGATGGCCCAATAGCACCATCCCCTGCTAGCAGAGTTAAGGAATTTAAGAGTGCAAGTGGATTTACAACTGAGATGATAGTCAGTTCTAATGGGAAGGAAGAGAGCATTAAAGGACTCATTTGTGATATTTCCAGGGCAGTTTCATGCTCTTATTTTTTAACATCCATGTAGTGATTTGATAGTATAAACAAGCCATTTTCTCCAGGCTCTTCTTTTACTGTCTATTCTTCCTTCAAGTGCACCTGGGATATGGCCACTCTCCCCTAGAAGGAGATCAGCTTTGTCATGTAAACGCTACTTGTGAATTTACCCTGGCTTTGACCTTAATCGCCCTGTAGAGATGATGTTTCAGAGCACCCTTCTTTTTGGCTGTCCAAGTCTCAACAGAAACATCTGAATAGTTGGGAAAGCACGCAGCAAAAGTCCTTCCCCTGGGAAGGCATGGGACAAGGTTCTTTTTAAGGTGCTTTTCAGCTTGTGGCATCCCTGCCACTTACTTTCAAGGCTTTCCTGTGCAAGGGTTTGCTTTCAACTTTGAATCGCATCTCATCAGAGAAACCTGCCTGTGTTACAGAGCCACACGCACACCCTGAAGCAGAAGATCCAGCAATTTAGGATGAAGGAAAAGTTGTGACCTGGGATGAAGATATAAGAGATTAATGCCAGGCTGGTAGGGTGCAGGATTCTCACAGGAGCTGGCACCCACATTTTGCAAAGCTTGCAGCTTTGCCCTGCAGCCACAGAAAGCAGCTCTTCCCACTGCTTCCCACACCCAACTGCCAGCAGAAACTAGTGAGGGGTCTGAGCCCTTCTTTTCCTCAAAAAAAAAAGCTGCTTCAGCAAAAGCTGTC
>VWPW01000861.1:3013-13518 GCA_013389825.1 Crypturellus undulatus | reverse complement strand
CCTCGCAGCCCCCTTCCCTCCCCTCGTCCCCATCCCGGTGTCCCCTGTCTGGGCCCGGAGCCCCCCCCAACCTGGGGGCTATTAATTAACTGCTCGCCCCCCCCAGGTCTCATCCTCCAACCTTCCCCTTCCCCCTGCTCTTCCCTCTCTTGTCCATCCCCAACGCTGGCCCGGGACCCCCACCGGGGGTCTCCGTCCTGCCCCGGAGTGGGCAGGGGTCACCGTGCTGGGAAGCTCCTGCCCCGGCCGCCCTCGCGCTCCCAGGCCCTTCCTGCTCTGCCTTGAATGTGTCCTAAAGAAGTCGGGATCGGGCTGCAGGGCTGAGGGTGCTGGAGCCGTAGGAACGCGCCGGGTCGGTGACCGAGAGGCCGAGGGTTGGGGATGTTGTCGGGCACCTGCAGCACCGGGCCCCGGTGCTGAAAGGAGCCTGGGTGGGGGCCAGGGCGCCGGGTTTGGGCACTGCCCCTTCTGCCCCTAACCGCTGCCTGGGTAGGGAACTGCTCTGCCAAAGCTGCCCTGTTAAAGTGGAACTGTCCACCAAACCTGGCTTTTCCAGAGGTACTTTGGGTGTTTTTATTTATTTATTTATTTCAATGTTGTTTTCCCCAAGTGTTGGAGCTGGCTGCCAGCCAGCCTGGAAGTGCTTTTGTGAATGGGAGAGGGTGACAAAGTTGGAGGAGTTGGGAGGAATTGCGGAATTGCCCGGTTGGGAAGCGCAGGTGTCGTTGGCCTAGTGCCAGCCTGGGAATCCTGCACAAATTCCTGGTAAAAGGGGCCTGAAAGGTGTTTGCAAAGGGAGGAGAAATCCCACCGGAGCAGAAGGCGCTGACGCCTTGGGGAGAATCCGAAGTGAAGGCCTGTCTGGAAAAGGCAGATTAATGTGGAGATATAGGAGGAATCTGACATGGAAACAGCGGGTAAAGCAAAGCAGAGACCCAGAGACAGAACTGCTCCAGATGTATGGGGCCGAATTCCGTATCCTGCAGCAGGGTTATCCTGCGGCTCCGCAAGGACCTGTGTTCCCACCTGCCTGGAGCTGGTGACTTCAGGCCTTTATTGTCAGAGTGAGAGGCTTTTTGGTTCTCAAATTCGCATCTTTCCCCTGCAAAATCAGCCCTGGAAACTGCAGGGGAGGTTTGAAGCGTTCTTCGTCTGAGCAGCGCTGCCATTTCCCGTTGCTCGTTAGGAAGCCGTGAAACTTGTGGGATGTTTCTTCCCAGGCTGGGACGATATCCCAGTGTCTGCTATCCCGGTGTCTGTTCATGCTCTCCTTGCAGCGTCTCCCGTTCTCACTCCCCCTGTTCTCTCCGCAGAGCCCCTTGCCCTGCTGGCTGTGGCTGCCAAGCGCCTCCCACTCCCGCAGCCCATGCGCGCGTGAAGAGGCAGCGGCTGGAGCGGTCCCGCGAGCAGCCGCTAAGATGGGCATGAGGATCAAGCTGCACAGCACCAACCACCCCAACAATCTGCTGAAGGAGCTCAACAAGTGCCGCCTCTCGGAGACCATGTGCGACGTCACCATCCTGGTGGGGACGCGCTCCTTCGCGGCGCACAAGGCCGTGCTGGCCTGCGCCGCTGGCTACTTCCAGAACCTCTTCCTGAACACGGGGCTGGATGCCGCCCGCACCTACGTGGTAGACTTCATCACGCCAGCCAACTTCGAGAAGATCCTCAGCTTCGTGTACACCTCGGAGCTCTTCACAGACCTCATCAACGTGGGCGTCATCTATGAGGTGGCTGAGCGGCTGGGCATGGAGGACCTGCTCCGCGCCTGCCATGCCACCTTCCCCGACCTGGAGGGCTCAGCCGTGCCCCGGCAGCCGGTGCCGGGCGAGGGGCCTGCGGGCGCCCCGGGGGCTGCTTCGGAGCAGAAGCAGCCGCCGGGGGAGCCGCGGGGTGGCCGGGAGCCCTTCGCCTCGGAGCGCGGTTACGTCCTGCCTGCCGAGGTGGCATCCTACAAAGAGGATGACCGGAATCCTGGGAACGAAGTGGGTCAGACTCTTCCCCTGATGCTTCCGCAGCCTCCCAAGACGGAGCAGGAGGCGGAACACGGGCAGTTTGTCCCTGCAGCGAGCGGGACCCAGCCCAGCCTGGGCGCCATCAACGTTGTCCTCCAGAGCGCGCCGGGCTCCTGCCAGCAGTTCAAAGTCCAGAGCAATGGAGACTATGGCAAGGGCGGCTTCTTTGCAGCCGACACTTCCCTAGACATCTCCATGGGGAGCAACTCCTGTCCCAGCAACAGCGACCACTCCAAAGAGCCGGGGTTTGGGCACATGGATGAGCTGCAGCTGGAGGACCTGGGGGAGGATGAGCTGCATTTTGAAGACGCCAGCGAGGAGCTGGGCCCCGCGGAGGAGGTTATAGAACTGAGCGACGACAGTGAGGAGGAGCTGGCATTCGAGAGCGACAGCCGGGACAGCAAGGCCATGCCCTGCCAGGTGTGCAAAAAGATCCTGGAGCCAAACATCCAGCTGATACGGCAGCACGCGCGCGAGCACGTGGACCTGCTCACCGGGAACTGCAAGGTCTGCGAGACCCACTTCCAGGACCGCAATTCCAGGGTCACTCACGTTTTGTCCCACATCGGGATCTTCCTCTTCTCCTGTGACATGTGCGAGACCAAGTTCTTCACACAGTGGCAGCTGACGCTGCACCGAAGGGAAGGGGTGTCTGACCACAACATCGTTGTCCACCCCAGTGACCTGCTGCCGGGGAAGGGCCCCCCATTCCCGGCGGGAGCCGGCTCAGAGCTGGCGTGCGCTGCCTGCGGGAAGCCCTTGGCCAGGGATTTCCACGCCGTGCGCAGCCACGTCCTGGAGCACGTGAACGTGAAGAGCCAGACGTGCGGTGTGTGCGACCAGCGGCACCTCGGCCTCTGCAGCCTCATGTGGCATGCGCTGGCCCACGTGGGCGTCCCTGTGTTCTCCTGCTCCGTGTGCGCCAACAGCTTCGTGGAGCGGCAGCTCCTGGAGAAGCACCTGGCCGTGCACCGGAGCTCTGAGGAGGCCGTTTTCCGGTGCCACTTCTGCGGGCAGAGCTTCAAGTTGGAGGCTGCCTATCGCTACCACGTGAGCCAGCACAAGTGCGGCGGCAGCCTGGACGCACGTTCCGCCTTTGGCGACCGCCTCCAGCCGCAGGGCCTGCCCAAGAGGAAGATCCCCGAGGAATTCCTGAGCGAGGACGCGGCCCTGACGAGCCAGCCGGGCAACAGCAAGTACAGCTGCAAGGTGTGCGGCAAGCGGTTCGCCCACACCAGCGAGTTCAACTACCACCGGCGCATCCACACAGGCGAGAAGCCCTACCAGTGCAAGGTGTGCCACAAGTTCTTCCGCGGGCGCTCCACCATCAAGTGCCACCTGCGGACCCACGCAGGCGCCCTCATGTACCGCTGCACCGTGTGCGGCCACTACAGCTCCACACTCAACCTCATGAGCAAGCACGTGGGCGTGCACAAGGGCAGCCTGCCCCCCGACTTCACCATCGAGCAGACTTTCATGTACGTTATCCATTCCAAAGAGGCCGAGAAAAACACGGACAGCTGATGGGGCCAGGGGTGGCGACGGAGCGAGTGCTGAGTGCGGAGGCTGGGAGGAGTCAGCGTTTGGTTTGTTGAGCGCTGCGGCATCCCAGATGGAATCCTCCTCGTTTATTCCTTTGGATTTTGGGGCCTTAGGAAGGTGTTTCTCATTGGCATTGTACAAATGAACAACGTCAAGCGGCATCACCCCAGAAGTCTGTTGTGTTTTCAACCTCTGTTCCTGTTAGAGGACGTCGAGTTCTGTCGTCTTAGCGTTTCTCACTAGGTTTTCCATCTAGATTTGGTTTTTGTTGTGTTTTTTTGCCCTTTTAGCCTGTTTGCCCAGGCCGACCCCGCGTCTGAGCCACCCGTGAGCTGCTGCTGCTGCTGCGACCGCGAGCCCTGACCTCACGCACAGGGACGGGGCCAGCGTGAGGCAGCGCCGGACTCAAAAAAATAACTTGAAAAGGAAAAAAAGAAGGGACTCGTCGTGAGCACCGCTGGGCTCTGCTGCTGCCCAGGGCTGTGCCGCGGGATTGCCCTGGGAATTGGTGCCCTGCTGCTGGGGGCAGAGGGAGCGGTGGGAACGATTTGGCACGAAGGGGATCTGTGATTCCCGCCCGGAGCCTCCCGGGTCCCCGCGACTGCCCTCGGCCTCCCCGAGCCCTGTTGGGATGTGAAGGAGTCGCCGCCTCTCAGAGCAGCCGAGCGGAGGGGGTGGCTGCTTGGAAGGAGGGAGGTATCTGAGCTGAGGAGCTCGGAGAATCCCTGGAGAGGGCGGGGGGCCACTCTGCGCTGCCCCTTCGGAAGTTGTTTTTGCAGGAATGATCCCGCGTGGCTTCTGCGGCTGCTGCTCGCGCGTCCCGGGAGTGTTCCCGCCGGGAAGGCGGGATCGGCATTTTCCGCATCCCTCCGCTGCGGCGTGGAGAGGCCGGAGCTCTCCAGACGGCGCCGGGGCTGCCCTCGGGGACCCCAAACTACCTCACGGCCGGGAAGTGCGTGGGGCTCCAGGCGCTCCCTGGGGCTCCCGCGCTTCCCTACGGAAACACTGTTAGAAACCCAAGCTCGTGCTGTGCGAACCCGGCACGAGGTCCTGCTGGAAGTCACCTCGCTTCCCCGCTCCGGAGGGGCCGCCCCGCGCGGAGGAGCAGCCGGAAACGCGGCTCCCGAGCTAGGAATTCCCGGGGTCTCTGCCCTGGCTCCGCTGTGGCCTTGGGCAGGTCACTTCACCTCTTTGCCTCAGTTTCCTCGTCTGTAAAACGAGGGCGGGAACATTCGTGGTCCCAACCTACCTCCCCAGAATGCCGCAGGGATCGCTGGCTCGGATCCACACGGTATTCCCGCTCGGCATCCCAGGGCAATCGCAGCCTCCGTCCTCTCCGGCTCCGTTCCACTTCGGAGAGGGCCGTCCTGCTCCACTTGCAGCTCGGGAGGCGGGAGCGGGCCCGGGAATGCGACTGTTCCTGCAGCCTTTCCCAACCCGGGTAAACATCCGCGCCAGGGAGGCCTCCAGCCGGGAATGCCGCTCTGGCTGCCCGTTTTGGTGCCTGGAATATGTTTACAAGAGGAGACAGGGCCGGGCAGGAGGTCGCGGGGGTGTCCAGGTTGCCGCTTCCCAAATGGATTGGGAAACCACTGGGCATCCCCAGGGATCTCTGACTGCTCCGTGGAACCTTCTCGAGCCAAGTGGTTTAATAATAATAATAATATTGATAATAAAGAGATGCAGGGGCTGCGCCGTGGGCAGGCGGCAGCAGCTCCCTGGGAGCCCGGGGGGCTCTGCCCCTTCCCTCCCGGTCCTGCTGCCCAGGTGGCTCTGGGGTGGCTCCAGGGTCTCCCAAGGCCTTTCCTGACCTCCGGGACCGCTCCGGAGACGGCTGCGCCCTGGCCCCGGCCAAGCTGTGAAGCCTTTTGTGCACGTGAACCAAAAAGATAAGTTTTGACACCGAAACGTGGCCGGGCCGAGGGAGCCCCCGGCCGCGCGCAGGGCGGGAACACAAAAGCTCCGAAGCGCGGGATGGGCTGAGGAACCTGCTGGGCTTCATCCCAAATCCAGGACGGCCAGAGAGAACGAGCGCCGCCCGCAGTGGCGGGAAGCGGCCGCATCCCATGGGAAGCGGCTCCCAGCTTTGTGGAGGGGAACGGGGGCGCCCCAGAATTCCTACCTCACCGGCTCCAGCTCCCACTCCAGGATCCTTGGGATGTGGCAGGGGCAGCCCTCGGCCCTGGGTGCCCCCCGCTGCGTTCGGCAAACACAAAAAATCTTTTCTGTTCAAAAGAAATAAAATTTTCTTTTAAAATCCAGTTCTGGGTTTGTTCTCCCCTTTCTCACCGGATCCAGGGCTCTCCGAGTAACGAAGGAGAAGGAAGAAAACGAGTCGAGTTGCTGTCTACCATTTCCTTTACGTTAACAGTAGGTCCCGACCTCGGGTATTTAAGTGTTTACTATCTATTTGCTGTAAAGTTTTGTATATTTTGTAAACTTCCCTGGATAGTAGATGTCCACGTTGTACATCGGGTTCTTTTCTACTCATTGTTCAGCACAAAGTGTGGTTTTTATTTAGAATAATAAAACAGAAAACGGTGAGTGCTCGTTCCGAGCTGCTGTAAAGGGAATGTGTCTGCAGGGGGTGGGTGAGGAGTGGGAATGGACATTGGATGGGGAGCGGGAAGGGGCACCAGGCGAGGGCAGGGAATAGGAATTGGGTGGGGAGAGGGAATGGGCACTGGATGAGGAGGAGGAATGGGCACCAGGTGAGGAGCAGGAATGGGCACGGGGGGAGAAACAGGAATGGGAAATGGATGAGGACTGGGAATGGGCACCCAGTGAGGGCCGGGAATGGGAACTGGGCGAGGAGCAGGAATGGGCACCAAGGAAGGACTGGGAACGGGCAGTGGGCGAAGAGTGGGATTGGGAATTGGGCAAGGAGCAGGAATGGGCACCGGGTGAGAGCCAGGAATGGGAACTGGGTGAGGAGCAAGAACAGGCACCAGGCAGGTTCCAGCTCCGCCCGCAAGTCCCTGCTTGGAGAGCGCCCAAGGAAGCTACTCTGGGAACAGGTAGCGGTGGGAGGTGCCAGAAGCCTCGCGGGGAGGAGCAAAAGGTCCTGAGGATCCGTGCGGAGGACATGAGGGGCGCAAGGGGCCATCACACAACGGGTCCGGCGTGACCTGTGGCCGCTTGGCCCGGGGGGCTGTGAGCTGCGGTGCAGGGAGCTGCAGACGCAACGTAATATTATTATATAATATTATTATTAAAATAATAATAATAATAATAGAAGGAGAAGAAGTTGTTAGAAATTGTTAAATGACAGGTTTTAGATGCTTAACTTGAAATGGGTGCCCCGTTCTGCCCATCTCAAATGTCTTTTTTTGGGTGTTCGGCTCCGATGCTGCCGTGGAACGAAGGGCAGCGGCGAAGACGGAGCTGACGCGGTTGAAGGACTCGCATGGACCCCACTGCGCCCTGGGGGGTTGGACACGGCAGAGCCGCTCCAGCCCTTCCCATGGGAATTGCGGCGCCCTCAACCCCCAGACGTGGCGGCAGCCCAGGACATCCTGCCCTGCGCGCCCCCGCGGTTCCGGCATCCTGCCCCGGCCCCTGTCCTGCTTGTTTACGCTCCTCAAAAACGTCTTCCTTGAGCAGCTCAAGGCCTTTGGCAGATTTATTGGCTGCTGGCGCCTGCCGCTCTGTCACCTCCCTGACGAGGTCCTGACCTGCCGCACGTGACAGCAGAATCCGGGAAAGAGGAACTTTCTCCGGCTGCTCCGGTTTCCTACAGAGAGCGGCTGTCCCGGCGCTAGGACTGGGTGCTCGTGCACCGAGGCCAGTTTCCGTGGACGGATCCTTTCCGACAAAACCCGAGCTGGGGAACGCACCGTGGCCCTGGCTGGTGTCACCAGTCGCACAGGAGAGCTGGCTCTGACCCTCCTCCTTGTCTGTGGGTTTGGAAAAACTGCATTCAATGGGCATGTGTTAACGTGTGGATCCCTGTGGAGCTGTGTGTGTGTTAATGCACAGATCTGTATGGAGCTGTGTGTGTGCTAATTCAGGGATCCAACTCTGCACGTTAGCATGTGGATCCATGCAGAGCTCTGCACATGTAAACATGTGGATCCGTGCAGAGCTCTGCACGCATTAACACGCAGATCCACACGGATCTGTGTGCGTTAACACATGGATCCACACGGATCCGTGCAGAGGTCTCTGCATGTTAATGCATGGATCCGTGTGGAGCTCTGCACGTGTTAATGCATGGATCCGTATGGAACACTGCATGTGTTAATGTATCGATCTGTGCGGATCCATGCAGAGCTCTGCATGTGTTAACATGTGAATCCATGTGAAGCTCTGCACACATTAACGTGCGGATCCATGTGGATCTGTGCAGAGCTCTGCACGTGTTAATGCATGGATCTGTGCAGATCCATGCAGAGCTCTGCATGTCTTAACATATGGATCTGTGCAGAGCTCTGCGCACGTTAACACATCGATCTGTGTGGAGCTCTGCACATGTTTACGCATGGATCCATGCAGAGCTCTGCATGTGTGTTACATGGATTCGTGCAGATCCGTGGAGAGCTCTGCTCATGTTAATGCACATATCCATGCGGAGTTCTGCACATGTTAACACGTGGATCCGTGCAGAGCCCCACGCACGTTAACGCACACGTGGGCAAGCAAGGTGTCACGGAGTGCGAAGAAGCTGCGACGGGGAACAGGACTAGGGTGCAGCGCGGCTTCGCGTTTGGGCTGAAGAGCATGCAGAGGAATATGCTTTATTGCTCCAAACATCCCCTTTGCAACACAGGACACCTCTCTCACTGTTTCTTTGGCTAAATAGAGCTGATAGAGCAGCACGGCAGAGACGGGACACCGCGACTGCCCGCACGGTCGCACAGCGGGTGTCCCCTGCCCATCCACAGGTGAGGAGCGACGTCTCTGCGTGTCAGAGGTCCCGCAGGGCTCACGGGGCGCCAGGAGTTGGATGCTCGGCGGGCGCCGCGGCGCCGTCCTTGGCGATGACCACGGAGTGCTGCGTGCTCGAGGAGGAGCTGCCAGCACCGCGGCGCCCCGTGTGCTCCCGGGGGATGTAGCGCACCACGGCGGAGACAAGCCTGCTGCGGAAGCTCCTGCTGAGGAAGTTGTAGAGGACGGGGTTGACGACGCAGTGCAGCAGCGTAAAGCAGTCGATGATGTCGTAGAAGAAGTAGAGGAAACGGGCGAAGCCACAGTGCAGGACGATGTGGCTGCCGTCGAGGGTGAGCAGTGTGAGCACCACGTGGAAGGGCAGCCAGCTGAGCAGGAACATGCCGATGTAGGCATAGATGAGCAGGCAGTGCTTGCCGCTCTCCGGTTTGCTGCGCTTGATGTGCCTGGCCGTGAGCACATTGAAAACGGCAATGATGGGGAACGGGATGAGGAAACCGATGGTGGTGGTGGCTAAGCTGACGGCCAGGGCCCAGTCGTCATAGGTCTCGAAGGGGGCCAGGAAGATGCAGATGGGCTCCCCGGTGTTGACCAGCTGCATGTGGGCAACCTCCAGGAAGGGGATGGTGGCCGCCAGGACCCAGCTGCAGCCGCAGGCAAAGCGGCGTGCACGGTGCTGGTGCTTTCGCCAGAAGGTGGAGGTCGTCGTCAAGGACACGTAGCGGTCCACGCTCAGGCACGTGAGGAAGAAGATGCTGGCATACATGTTGGCAAAGTAGAAGTAGTGCGTGAAGCGGCAGAGGAAGCTGCCCCAGAGCCAGGTGTAATCCAGCATCACCTCCAGCATCCAGACGGGCAGCGAGAGCAGCACCCCGAGGTCGGCGATGGCCATGTTGATGATGTAGAGATTCACCAGGCTCTTGTTGCGCCGCGTCTGCCAGTTGACCCAGATGACGAGGAGGTTCTCCACCAAGCCCACCACGAAGATGACCAGGTACAGGATGAAGAGGACGACCCGCTTGACATTCTCGTCCAGGCTGAACTCGCAGAAGGTGAAGGTGTAGTTGAGGAGCTGGAACAGCTCCGTCCAGTTGTGGTAGTCCCCGTGCTCATTTGCAAGCGTGTGCGTCTCGCTGGGGGCTGTGGTCACCTCAGCCATCCTGCAAGCTGCAAAGGAGGGGACAGGGCTGAAACGGGGAGCAGCAGGGAGCGGTGGCAGGTCACCTGAGCCCTCTCTGCTTTGTCAAACCGGCATCTCCTCTGGAGGAGGGACGGGCTTGTTGGGAAAGGCCTGGTGGGGAGCCAGGGACACGCGGACACCTGGGCGGGTCTCAGCATCTCAGCCACAGCTTTGGTCCCCCCACACCGCAGGGAGAGACCGTAATTTGGATGCCTCCCCGCTCCACCACACATTCACATATTCCCAAGGGTCTCCAAGCTCTGCGCTGCTCCTCTCCCACAAGACCCCCTGGTGCCGTTGGCCCTGCGTTTGCCGCCCTGCCTGCTCCCCGCCTCGGGCTGCACCTGATTTCTGCGGCTTTGCAGGTCCCTTCCCACGCGTCCCCAAGGCACCGCTGGGCTCTCCTAAGGAATCCCAAGCAGGTGTTGAAATTACAAACTAAAGGGAAATGTAATTGACCTTAAGGCCCTTTTATTGCTGCAAGTGGGAATACTCTCTGACGCCGGTGCAGCTGCATCCGCTGCACCAGGACGCGCGCGACCCGCTCTGTGGAGGTGCCGAGAGTCTCCTCCGGGCCGGGCGCTGCAGGACCGTCCCGGGCGGTCTCGGAGCCCGACCCGCTCCCCCAGGGCATCCCCGGCTGCTGCCCCCCGCCCCGGCCCGAGAGATCTGGGGAAGGGTCCGACCCGCCGCGCTGGAGCTGCAGGTGCCGAGGGAGGGAGGAAGCGGCGGTACCTGGGCGGGAGCCGGGGGTCCGCGCGGGGCGAGCGCCGCTCGGGGCTGCTGCTGCTCGGAGGCGGCGCCGGGGCCGGTAGCGGCTCCCGCAGGAAACGAGCGCGGCCGCCGCTTTCCGGAGCGCGGCGGGGACGCCCTTGATGTGG
>VWPW01000849.1:0-51902 GCA_013389825.1 Crypturellus undulatus | reverse complement strand
CACATGCACTTCCATTCTCTCCTTGTGGGCAACCCTGCAGCTAGAAGGTTGCTGGTCCAAGCTAGTCCAAGACTAGGGTTTTCTGTCTGCATAAGGTGACATCCTAATTACAATCACTGCTACATTATCAGCGGTGAAGAGCCTAGTTGGAGGCCTATAGCTAGCGGTGTCCCCCAGGGGTCAGTCCTTGGTCCAGTCCTGACCTGGATCAATGACCTGGATGAAGGTGTGCCTCAGCTNGGATCAATGACCTGGATGAAGGCACAGAGTGCTCCCTCAGCAAGTCTGCTGATGATACGAAGTTGGGAGGAGTAGCTGACACCCCACAGGGCGGCGCTGCCATCCAGAGGGATCTGGACGGACTGGATAACTGGGCGGTGAGAAACCTCATGAAATTCAACAAGGCCACGTGCAAGGTCCTGCACCTGGGGAGAAATAACTCCAGACACCAGTACAGGCTGGGGACCGACCTACTGGAGAGCAGCTCTGCTGAGAAGGACCTGAGCGTCATGGTGGACGACAGGTTGACCATGAGGCAGCAGTGTGCCCTCGTGGCCAAGAAGGCCAATGGCATCCTGGGGTGCATTAAGAGGAGCGTCTCCAGCAGGTCGAGGGAGGTGATTCTGCCCCTCTACTCAGCCCTGGTGAGGCCACATCTGGAGTACTGTGTCCAGTTCTGGGCCCCACAGTACAAGAGGGATGTGGAGCTGCTGGAGAGAGTCCAGCACAGGGCTACAAGAATGATCAGGGGCCTGGAAGATCTTTCCTATGAGGAGAGGCTGAGGGAGCTGGGCCTGTTCAGCCTGAAGAAGAGAAGGCTGAGAGGGGACCTGATCGGTGTCTCTTAAGTACCTCAAGGAAGGCAGTTGGGGGGTGCTGCTGGCCTCTTTTCAGTGGTGACTACTGATAGAACTAGAGGAAACGACCGGAAACTAAAACATCAAAAGTTCCACAGGAACTTAAGGAAAAATTTCCTGACAGTGAGGGTGAGCACTGGAACAGGCTGCCAAGAGAGGTTGTGGAGTCTCCTTCATCTGCAAGACCTGCTTGGATACAGCCCTGTGCCACATGCTCTAGGTGACCCTGCATGTTCAGCGGGGTTGGACTAGATGATCTCTAGAGGTCTCTTCCAACCTGACGCATTCTGTAATTCTTTTACAGGAATTAAACAAGAATTAAACATATTTACAGGAAGTAAATATTTACTATGAGTCTATAGTCCAGTGACTACAGGACACTACCAATGGAAAAGTTGGATTAAAAATTATCAGTGTTACTTTTTTTGAATAAATATTTATTTGATTTTTTTTATATGTAAATGTATTTTTGACATCCAATTTTAAATTATAGAGGGTAGTATTTGTTTCCTGATGCTTTGCAGTGGAGTTTTATCAGAGTAATTTTGCTACCTGTGAAAAGACTAGACAAGTGAGAATGATCAAAGTCTTTCTAAAGCCTTACTCTTTTGGAAAGTCATTTTAGGGGTTCACAAGCAATTCATAGGGGAGTAATTTATTTTATTTACTGCTTTTTCCTTTCTTTTAGACCTAATGATCTACATCTGAAAGTTTTCTCTGTACAGCTGTTCAACACTGGATAAAGTTGATGAAATTGCGCTTGCTCCAGCAAATGTAGGAAATCCATACCTGGAAGTCTCAGGGGTAAGGATAAGACAATTTTGATCCTGTGTAGAAACTCCAGGTTAAAAAAACAAAATTCAGACAAACATCACTCTTGAGACTTGAATACACAGTCTACACATTGGCTAAGACTATTGTATTGCTTCCTACATATTGTGGATCAGCATTAATTTCGTTACAAGTAAAGAAGAAATTCATCCAAAAATGACAGAATGAGGAAATTATTGATTCCCTCTTCTTTGAAATATGCCATCACTCTTAAATATTTGTTCAATTGCAAATCTTCCTGCCTTTCCATCTTCAAAAAAGCCACAGCATAATCAAAGATTGTGCTTTTGCATAAACGGATTCCGTTATGGAACATTGCTTTTAACATTCTTTTCCATGAAAATTCAGAGACATAATTTATTTTATTTTTATTGTTGTTGTTTTCCTTTAAAGATTCATATGCCATGTATTTCTGATGAACTCATGGAATCTGATCCTACGAGGGTCTGTTTCTGTGGATTTCAGAAGTTCATGAAAAAATTCTTTCAAAGTACATAATTTGAAAAACCTTATAAAGACTGAAGATGAAAGGCAAAGAAACTTTAATAAACAACAAGGGCAGAAAATAAATCAGTAAACTCACTGTCCTGAAAACCTTAAGCAAGCCAGTCTTAGGAGGTACATGAAAAAACAGAGGATTTCAGATATCTCCAAGTTGGTATAGACAATTATGTAGAGATACACAGAGATAAGGGTTCAGAGGGAGCAGCCATCAGTTTTCCTGCATTTAGACCATCAAGGAAGTCCTCTGGTTTTCCTTCTGTTGCTATCATCAAGATTACAAAAGGATCGACAAGACATTTTGTTGGATGCTAGGTCTTCCCTTTAAGATTATTCCTTCTTGAGGAGGCCAGGCCAAATAGCCCAGAACTGCAGAATGACAGCATGATTAAGGTTGGAAGGGACCTTTCATCTAGTCACTAGAGTCACCTACTGCACATTGCACAGGGTCGCATTCAGATTGGTTTGAAAGATCTCCAGAAAAGGAGACTCTGCGATGTCTCTGGGAAGCCTGTTCCAGTCCTGTGTCACCCTTGCAGTCAAGAGGGTTTCTCTTGTTTGCAGCTTCCGGTCTTGCATACATGACAGGTTACTGATGGCCCTCAACCAAAGTAGTCCTTTTTCTGTTTCTAAAGCACTGGCATATGGATCTTGATTTCTTTCTGCATATGTATCTGCAAATATTAGCAAGTCACATATGCAGTGAACCAATCAGCTTTTCTTGTGTCAGTCTGCTACCTTGGACTTCTTGATCTGTGAATGATCATCAGAATCAGAAGGACTCTTCCATTTATATAGAATTTCTGTTGAATGCCTGACATTTTTAAGAAATGAAAATAGAGGACCAATAGAAAATTTGTAGTTCAGATATCTGGGCAAGTAGTGATTTACGCTCAGATCCAGAATTCCAGGACATTTCTACTGATAGTCTTGGAAAATCTTCAGTATGACAAATAAATGAATAGGACATACCTAGGATTAGAAGCCAGGCATTTTTTTATACTTGTGCAACTTTGCAAGCTATTTTTATATCCTTTGTCTATCTCTACCTATTCTATTGATAGTGTATGTTTTCTAGCAGATGACCACATATTCTATATTAGTATAGAAAAAAATAATATTATATTTGCTTAGCTAGCTACCACAATATGATTTCTCTTTCAGTACAATCAACTGAAGAATAATCAGAAAGATCTGATACATCATATCATTATTTTAGTTCTACATAAAAGCAGTTTTCTATGCATTGTAGGATCTTCCAAAGCCAATGAAAACTAATCTCTATTGCAAAGAGTAGTGCATGATAGAAATTGTCAGTTTTAATAAGCTTTAATTGAGTTTGTCTGAGCATTTTTACTTTTTAGTATAAATTGAATTTACTGATTTCAGCCTGTCTTCCTGAAAAAGAAGTTTGTATCTGACATGTAGATTTTGTAGCTTGCTTTCATTTAAATACAGTTTAGTTTCTCAATTTGTCTTGCTTTCTTTTCATTCCTTCCTTAAACATTTTATCCTTGTTTCAAAATCAAGTTTGACCATGAAGCACTTTCACACAGTTGTATCTTCTCAGAAAGAGGTGACTTTTTTAAAGATCCAGTTTGTCAAATTCTCCTTTAACAAGATATCATAAATGTCTTCCCATGTACACTTTCATTTTAAGATGTATTTAAACTGTATTTGAGCAAAATAAAATATGCAGAAACTGTATTTTAGCAAAATATCCCAGGCCTTTCTCTGGAGAAATTCCTGTTATAATGACCCCGTGTAACAATCTTTATAATTTCACTTTTGATATATCCAGCTGAAAGAAAACAGCTCCAACAGGAGTACAAAAATAATAACAATAGCCCAAAAGCTCAGCTACCCTAGCATCCTCTCTCCAGGGCTGGCTAACACCAGTAAGGTGTTAGGGCAAGCATGGAATATTTTCCCAGGTCATTCACAATCATAGTCCCCTACAATAATAGATTAATACTGCAAAAAAGTCAACCTAATATGGAGATTTTATCCTCAGTGGTCATGGCTAGGTGATTCACCTGTTTCTTTGTTGTTCAACTGCCTTTTATGTAATTTCTGTTTGGTTAATTACTATGTCTGTTGAGCACTTAAGTGAAATGGAATGAAACCTCAGGTGTCATAGACTGTTCGCCACAAAACAAAACACCCACCCTCAACAAGACACGCACACTCCACATAGATTCTCTTCACTAGTGATAGCAAGATTATTTTTAGCCAGGTTTAATGGAGTTGCTGTGAACTTCAAATAAATTGCTGTAATATTCTGAGGATCTATGGCCAGGTATAGTGTATTATTTGTATTGTCTACTTAGACCACAGGACATCTTAATAATCTGTGATTAAAATGCCCGCAGGACTGTGATTCAAAAGACCATTTTAGACAATGGGATAAAATAAGTGTTTGTGAGGAACAGAATGAGGCATTTTAGGCAGCTTAAGTGAACTTAAGTAGAATTTCCTCTTTGATGACCACTCTCTAAAGAGTACCAGCTTCAAAAATATTCATCCTTTATGAAAATCAAAGGAGAGTTTTCCACCCATTGGCTTATGACACCTGTGTGAATTTAATGTAATATCAAAGATTTTAAGTAAAATGGTTTTCGGTTATTACTGTGCTTTGCTTTCATGAATCCCCTGTCTTTGTGAGCTTATTTCTATTTGCTGACATCTTGTCCACTTGGGCAGATTGATCTTCAGTGCAGATGAAAATTGACTTAGATATTAATAGACAAGTACAAACCATGGATCATTTTTTAATAAGGTTTTGCTGTGTGCATTCCACTGGGAATGTGCTAGTGATGGGAAAGGCAGATAAAACAATTAAAATGAAATATTTAATAAATTTCTGAAGATTTTATTTTCATTGTCCTTTGAAGCTGACCAGGTGGGAAAACACTATATTATTAAACGCTAATTATTCCTCCCATCAATAACTTTTTAAATATAAACTTTAGAAGATCTGTTCACTTTAACCTTCTAATATGGTTTTGTCAAGCCATCTATTGCCTTCAGCTTACTACCTAGTAAGCTGACTATTTTTTTTTGGATCCGATGCAGGTTATAAGTCCTACTTGTAAGTCCTACAGCTCTTTTTATGTTAGTGCCAGGATTATTGACAAGATGCCAAAACATGGGTTAGTCCTTTTTTAAGTTTTTAATATTGACTTTATATGCCCTAACAACAAAGAAGCAACATCATAATTGTTTCAGTTCTCAAGCCAATGGGTTATAGAGTCCCAGTCAGCGAGAACCTGCAAGACTCTGAGCAGAGCAGCAGAAATATAGCAAAACAGCTACCTTAAAAAACACAGTAAATTGTTTATGAATGATTGTATTTCCACAAGGAGTTTTAGAAGAGTACAGATCATCAAAGTTTCTGAAATATGCCACTGAATAGCTTCAATTTCTATGATATACCTTTCAAAATAAATAGTCTTTATAATTCCTATTCCTCCTCTCCTTCTCTGCAGAAAAGACACTCTTTATCTCCAATTTGTAACTTAGATACTGGATGTTGAAAACCTAGTTGTCACAGATCAACACAATACGCTTGAACTGTTGTGTCTGCTCGTATCTCCTAGCACCCACCAACATCAAGGACACTTTATATAGCAGTTTAATTAAAAAAAAAAAACCAACAAAAAAAAGATGGATCCTTGGACATCCATCCAAAGATGGACAAGAGAACAAACATCTGGAAAAGCAGAATACTTGGATCCTGGATGTATCCAAAGATCGAAGATTCAGGACTCTTTCCAACTTTACTTACAGTACTCAGATTCTCTCTGGATGCTGGTAGTGTTTGAACTATCTGTCACTTGACTACCTTCTCTTCCAGGTAAAAGGGAAAAAGAATGAAAATATCTGTCATGTTCCCTTCTCTTTTTCTTAAAAATAGTATCTTCAAGTCCTCATACTGTGACTATTTTCCTGACCACTTTGGTAAATGTAAAGGAGGGAGAAGGCTGCCCGTTCTTGGGCCAGGGAAAGCGCTGACTGAAAATGTCAGTAGCTGGATAGCATGAAAGACTCACAAATGTGGTTATGTAGGCACCGGAGGCCCAAGTTTAGGTAATACCAGCTTCCTTATATATGAATAACCATGGGTGACTACATATTTTGTGCTTGACACTGATGTGCAGGCTAAAGTGTAGCTGTAATCCTTATTAATCACTCAACTCATTTCTGGTTTCTACTTTTTAGAACAAAACAAAAAATTGTTCTCTCATTTTATGTAGTTCAAACATATACTGGAAAATATGATGTATGTGCTCTGCTAAATCACATTGCACATACTATTTTAGGGCTAATACATTGCATATCCAGGGTGCCTTTCTTCTGCAATATCTGATCAGAGAAGTCACATAGCACATCACAATTCCTGCAAATTCATGGACAGCGTGAAAGAGATTGTTGATTTTTTTTCTATTGTTTTCATTTTTCCTTTTGGCTATATTATGTTGGCTATAATTTAAATATGATTTAAAGAGAAATATTCTGAAGCACAATATCAAAAATTGTTTTTAGTTATCCAGAATGGGGCATGTGTCTTTCAAGTACTCAGGGCAAACAGTATGACAAAGATTTCACTGGGAATTCATGCAATTAAATCTTTACAGAGGATCCAGATTTTAACATAACTTTAATAAAGCTGCAGGAAAGACCTACAGAGTCTTCCTCATTCCACGTGGCTAAACTGCCTGCCACGTAATTTACAAATTCATTTTGTGGACACCAGAGTTACAAACACCTTTTTCAAGAACAATAATTTTGGAATGGATTTCATCCACTATTATCCCTTCACTCAAAATCAGAGACAGAATTAGAAGGGGCTATTTCTGGGAAATTATGTTTTTCTCACAGTATATTCAATTAACTCATATTTGGTATTATAACTCTGACAGAAAACAAACAGATGGGAAAACAAAGAAATCTTGGGACTTGATTATATTTGTTGTTAACAAGATGCACAAAGAAGCATCAATAAATATTTTTGAGTTTGTGCATATGAATGTAGCTATGTGGCAAGTGAAAGCAGCTAAATCAAAAAAAATGGAAAATAAAATCTCCTTTTTATCCTCAGACCAAATTTTTCCAAACTCTTCCTAGTTCCTTGCTAATCTATCTGCATGATAACCTTGTGGGCTGAGTAATTAGAGGGAGAAGGTAATTCTTTAATCTGTGTACTTAGGCTATCAGCAGTAGCTTCATAGTGATTTGGGCCTGACCCCGCATTGTAGGGTGAAATGAGATTATCAAACAGCAGTTTGGTGATGGTACAATCAGCATCCCATCAGACCTGGAGATTAAAAGCTTGATATTTCTTCTCCAGCCCTATCAATTTCCTCAAGGACAGAGTTCTGAGGTTAGACAGAATTTTTAATGAAAATGACATTTTGGCAGATTTATTTTGCTTTTTCATTAGATCTAACTGCCACATTTAAAATACAAGCCTGAGTTGCCTAACTGGGATCTGTTAGTTTACATAATAGCTGCTGTAACCCAGGGGCAATAATAATATCATTCCAGCAGACAAGAGCAACTTACTCAGCATTCCTTAAAGGCAAGAGAGGAGGAACAGGGAGCTGACCTCAAATGCTTTAAAAATACTCCTCTAAGCAGAAATTCACTAAAGTAAACATAGAGGGAGAACCCTCTGAAAAGGTTTCATCAAGGACCAGTGTAATAACTGAGTGGCTCCAGTTAGGGCTAATTAAATTGTTTTAATTACCAAGGGGATGGGATTTACCAGCTGTGTGGAAGCCTCAATGGCAAACCTGTGCAGATTCTTTTCCCAATATTTTATCTGTACACGTTCAAATATTATTCTTGCTCCTGACGACCTCATCAGATATTTGGCTTCCGAAATGCTCTTCTGGCTGCAACAGCCGTGCAAGCAAGGAAGCTGAGTGAATTAGATGGAGAATCCAGTGCCCCTGACAGCATTGTTAAACCCTTTGAAGTTCAGTAATTTGAGGAGTAGTTAGAAGTGTTGGATTCCCCCCTTAGGTGCCTATCTGATAAATTTAATACATCTTGGAAATGTTGCTACAGCCTCTCTGTTCTTTGGAGGTCACTCATTAGAAGCAAAAACAATATAAAGGATTATTTACTAAAGGTGAACTCTGCCATCTAATGAAGTCAAGAAGTTTATATGGATAAATAATGGTCACAACTCTTGATTGTAAAATAAATGGACAGACCTGTAGCGCATAGAAGAGCTAAATATATATACATACACATAAATATAGAATTTAATTTCTAATATCTTTCACCTTTTTGTTTTAGTCACTTAGCAATTTTACATAAATTAAGAGAACAGTGAGTCAGCTGTGCTTTTCGATGCTACAGACAGTGATAAGGTTTCATTCATGGTGGTTACTAAGACTTCTGCTGTAAATTGGCTATTAGCTGATAGATGTCCAAGATAGGCAGCTGCAACTTTACCTGTCTGCCCACTCAGTCAGAGAAAAGGCAATACAACTCTTTAAAATATGACTTACACTGATGCCGAAATGAATATGTACTTATGGTCAAAAGCAACCTGTTGCAGTATACCCACATTGCACAAAAAACCCTGCCAAAATGATAATTGATAATTTTAAATCTGTTGGAGATATCAGGATGGATTGCTTTAGAAGCATCAAACATTGTACTTATTGTAGAATCACTGATATAGCTGCTCTAACCCTACCCCACTCTGTAATTTCCTATTAAATAGACCAGCAACCTCTGCTAGATACAAAGTGTGGAAAAACTTTTTTATTTTCTGTTTCCAGTATGAACAAAAAAAATAGCATAAGCAAATGTCAGTGAAGAGCTGAGTAAAGAATTTGCAAGAAATATGTTAGGTTAGTTTAGTTTCTCTTGTTCCTCACGGAGTTACACAACTGTAAGTATTAATGAATGGCTCGTATATTCTGACTCGTGTCTAACCCACAGCCAATATTTAACTCTTACAGACTGCCCGTGAAAGCTGAACCTGGAATCTGTTTGGGTCTGTCTAGTTCAAGAATATGTTTCTGTCACAAGCTTTAGAGTTTTATTCACAAAAGTTGTGTTCAAGAAATAGAAATCCTGAAAATTTACATCAACTAATTGTTGAGAGTAATTTTTTGAGCCAAGTTCTTGCAAAAGAATATTAAAAGATGATTTTTTTGTTTGTTTCTTTGTTTTTTGTTTTGGGAAAGCTCAGAGAAGCTCTGATAATGCATACTAAGGTTTGGACCCAGAAGAAGGTAACTGCTATCTACACTATGGATATTTTTTTAATTTATGTTAAGAGGGAAAGAATTTAAATAAAGAGAAGCAACTGATATAGTGGAATTTAGACCATTTCTATATCACTGCAATGACACTGTTTTAAGTATACTGGATATTTACTATAATTATGTATATATTTATTTATAAATGTGAAGGGAATTCTTCAGTGATATTTGTATTTTAGGGTAACTGATACTGACTAGGCACATAGGGCCAAACAATTCCAGTTTAGCAGGGACATCCCACCAGAAGCACGGCATCTTTTGCTCCTTAGAGCCTGTTCTGGGGAATCACTCTCTGGAAATGCTTCTCGTTGCACAACCTGGGCAGGAAGCCTCACTGAAGCGCCTGAAGATGCCTGAATATTCTGGACTGAGCTATTTATTCTACTATTTGAGTAAGTATCCTAATGAGTACAGAGTTGCTGCTGGTACAAATGTCCTTGTTTACAAAGGCAGTGTCAGATTGCCCGGTTATTCTCTAATAGAAATCGCTGTTTATGAAGGTCCCAGGCAGAGCAAATATTAGTGATATTTCTACTATGGGGATTTTTATAGATTGCATGGTTATCACATTTTCTGCTTTGAGTTATTGACTCATTCCTGTGTCTTTATTTTATTGGTCCAGGATTGCCCAATGCAGTACAAATAGCCTTCAGTAAGTAAACCCAATCTCTTGAATATATTTCAGGGTGTTTTTTCCCAATTCTTTTGCATGTGAGCTTGCCTTCCCTCTCTTGTTTCCATCCCTGCTTTAAAATCAAAGAGCTGGTCCTGAAACCCTGGCAGGGACCCAGATGTGTCTACAAAAGCTTCAGAGGTGGCCAGCTACACAGAGGCTTTGACATAGCCGTCTGTTGTTAGATTATGACATGATAAACATTTCCCAGATATTCGGGAAAAGAGGATCCTTCTCCTAAGAATTTTGAAGTCTAACAGCAAATGTGGACAGCTGAGGAAGGCTGAAAAGCCCCTGGGGAATTCCTCCAACATTGCTATATGATTCAGGAGTGGGTCTTTCAGATCAGTTTAGCTAACTATAAATAGGACCGAGAACCTTTTGCATGATAATTTAATCCTAAAAAGAAGTTTTGCAGGAAGGCGGGAAGCAGTGTGGATGCAACAGAGGAAGTCACTGCTTTGGTCAGTAAGTCAGCAGGTAAGGACGTTGGCTTTAGTTTGGGGGCCTGGCCTTTCCCAAATCACTAGCCAGTTCCAGGTGAGCCACTCTGTCTCCAGTAGCATTTCTGTCCCTTTCCCATGGAGCTGGAGGCCACCTGTCAGATCTCCATGAGCTCCCAGGAAATGAAAGATGGAAACAGGCAGCTGGAGATAAGGCAAAAGCTTAGACAGCAGAGGATGGGGAAGAAACAGACTTCTCCACCTTTATTTTTTCTGTAGGTACATTAGGACAGTATTTGAAAGGAGTTACAGACCAATTCACATGTCATTTTGGTTGCTTTTATTTTATCAATTAAGTGCATCAAGGAAAATAAGTAAATTCTCAAACTACCAGTGAATAAAACAGAACACACTGAATTTCCTGAATAAATAAAAAAGGCCCCGATGCACTTCTGTTGCTTAATTGCATGTAGCGATACCGCCTATAAGTATCCCAAACCACCAAGGCAGTAGGAGTTTCGCTGATCACCTTTGACAGTACAGTAGAATTTTTTTGTAAGAAACTCTTGCTTGCCAAAAGCTATGTTCCTAAGTTTCTTTCAGGTCCCGGAAAAACAATCTGAAATAAGTTATATGGAATAGAAAAACTGGAAGGCCCAGATGTAGACCTCTTAGAAAAATGGAAAAAAAAATTCATTGCATTAACATCAATATAATGAATGTGTATCACACACTCGTGAATAAATTGCTTTAGCTGTAAGAAATATAAGTGCTAGAAGGTTCCGAAATTAAAAATATACAGCTTTTTTTTTTTTTTTTTTGAAATGTAAAAACATTTAGTTCAGGAATCCAGAACATGTTACTTTTCTCCATTCATAGACTATGTATCATAAACAAGACTTCTTTCTGTCATCTGCAGTTTGTCCACACAAATGTATTTGTCAAGTGTGGTAAGAGTTACAGATGAGATATGCATTCACTAGCCCAGGAACCTTGCAAGAACTTAATTCCAATTTATTTGGGGAGTTTCCTGTATTCATTGAACATTTTTATACTTATTTATTATAATTGTATTTTGAGGGAAATATAAAAATATATGTACTTCTTTATGAAAAATTAAAAAGGTTCAAAAATGTTATTAAAATGTATGATTTATGTAATTGGTAAGAGATACTACTCTTCATAGGAACTACAAAGGAAAAAAAAGGGAGAAGTATTCATGTTTCTGCAGTACTTAATGCAATAGGAACTAACACAGAGTTGTCAAAAGCCATTAAACATTGAAAGTGCTTCAGGTTCTTTTGATGAGGATCTTCAAAAATTGCACCATTTTCCCGCTGCATTGCAGACGTCTTCTCATCATTTCTAATATGCCCAAGCCAGTTCACTGCTCAGCGCCAGTGTCTGCAGGGCTTGAGAGAAGGTTTTGGCTCTGAATCTCTGCGTCTCAGGTTGGCCACGATTCAGGTCCTGGGAGCGACCTGTTTAACCGCTGGCAGCGGCTGCTGTTTCACCGCTGGCTGCCAATTAGGCAGCCCTGAGTGGTGCTGCTGTTATTTCTGAATCAGATGTTGTTTTCTGGTCTAGCTGAACGCTGAGCGTGCAGAGAGCCAATGCAAATGAGTCCATGGGGCTGCAGCCTGTGATATCTTGCAGAATCCTGCTGGGCTGAGGAGGGTGGGAGCAGAGCAGCTTCAAACTGCAGTCTGAAAGCCTGGGGTGAAGTTTGTAGGAGAGATATTTCAAGGCATGATAAAAATTGCCATTAAAAGCCAGATTCTCTGGGTCCTTGAGGACTCAGGACAAGACTGGAGGAGCTTTGTGCAATATTTTCACCTGCCAGATTTTCTACCAGCTCCTAGAGTGAAGCAGGACAAGTGCAAGGACTATAGAGAGAAGGAGAAACCTGAGCATTTCAACATTCTCTGGTGGAACAATTTCCCTAATCCATCCTAGACCTCTTTATCCTCCTCAAACAGGGCGAAGAGGAAAAAATAGAAATCAGATTTTTACCTTTTATCTTCAAAAGTACCCAGCTCAAATCTACTTCCAAAACTGTGACTAGTCCTTAACAAAAGGATTCGAGAAACATCTTGGTCCTTCCTGAAGAATTCAAGGCATCAACGAGGGCTGTGCGTGCTGTATTGTGCTCTTCTGCAGAAAAGAGGAGCTGTGCTCTGAGAAAACTAATTGCAACCCTGACTGTTACAGTCACAGGTGAGATGATCCCATCCACCTCACTTGCATGCTATACAGATGGAAAATGCATTAGGGTGAAGGTGCAAGCCTTCCTTCTGTCCACAGTTAGGCCTAGTGAGAAAAAATGGAATTGGAATCAAATAGACCTGGATAACAGACTTATGGCATTTTGTGAAGGACACCCGTGACTCATTAGCTTATCACTCTTCACTGCAGTACAAGATGTTTCACTTTTCATACTAGCTATTGCTTAGCTGCCTATTATGTTGACATCTAAGCACTATGTTTTAAATAAGGGAGTGCTCATGCCTTATAAAACAGACAGCTAACAAACGTCTTTCAAATAATTATAGAATTACTTTACAATGTTGTTGATACTTTGCACTGCGAAGGAACTATTTTCTTCATATTAAGCAGATGGAGACCAGAGTCAAAGCTTTTCGGTGTAATGAACGCTTCTTTGGATAGCATCCCCTTAATACTTAGGCATAGGAGGAAAAGAAATATGCTTTTGTTCTTGGAGAAAAAATGTCATTGCCAATAAGACTCCAGCTGTCCTGTACTTGTGCTATTTTGAGTTTCTGCAAAATACATATTTTACCTGTAAGTCATAGTGGGTAAATATGCTCTGTGCCACATTAGTAAACTCAAAAATGAAATTAGGTGTCAGTTTTGAGCAGTGTACTTCAAGAAAAGTATGAACGTACATGAGAAAGTTCACATGAGACCAAAAGGAATGACCAGAGAAAATACTGAAGGGCCAAAAGAACTTTTGAAAGAAAAGAAGATGGAGAAATGCAAAGACAACAGACTTTTTGGTCTATTGCTGCTGCAAAACTTTCATTGTATCAACAACAATTGAATCTTCCAACTACAAAGAAAAATGACTGGAAAAAGAAATTCTCCAGAGGCTAATAAACAAGCCTAGCACTTCTGAGTTAGGAAGTTCTTAGTCACATATCACTAAGGTGAAGGGATATCCTGGGGAAGTAACACTGGGCTGGACCTACTATTTTCCTCTTCTTTAAGCATTCTCTGTTGACATTACAGGACTAGGAGATAGATTAACATTTAGTCTGACCCTGAATGTTTGTTCTTAAGTTATTTTCATTCACTGCCATTGCCTGAAATGATACTTTGTGATAACAAACACAATTAAGCAGCTTATTGCTTCATCTATTACTGAAGCAGCCAAAAGATTTTCTGCAGTAATGAGTGGTTTGTGATGATGAGATCTGCACTCCAAGATTTGTGAGGAATGTTTTACATTTTTAATTTCTCTTTTGGTGCTGACCTGGCTTACTTCTAAGTGTATCACATCTACTCACCAAGATCTCCAGATCTTGGAAATCTTCAGTGCTGTTTGCCCTTATTCGTTATCTAAAATTTCCAGATACAGATCTACAGGTGTATATTACAATAGGGAGAATTTCTTTATTCAAAATTCTGGATATTGCAATTTGACTTTCTGTGATTATGATGTGCCCTTGGATAGTTGTCTCATTTTAGTCTTCCTCATGTACTTCAAAAAGAGCTTGGTCTGTACACTGGATAGTCAGAAAGAAAAACGCAATGAATATTTGTAAACAGCTGACTTGCAAGTTTTATCTGATTCTATCCAGATCTTTTCTTAAAAGGAGTATATAGACTCATTGTCCGATGGTTTCAGTGTTTTCAGTTTTTATATTTCTGCAAGGGTTACAATTTCTTATTCTTATTCACTTGTCTTTCTCATAATGATACAATTTTCCCTGGATAAGTTGTCAGTAATTGCAGTCCTTTTCTTGTAGCATATGTCTAAAATAATAGTGCTGCTCTTTCAGAGTGTGGGCTGAAAGCATTCTGCAGTGGCTTTTAAGAAATGCCTTCCAGTGATTTATAGTCACGTTTTACTTGAATGGTTTCCTTCTCCTGAAAGTGCTGGTTGAACTTTTCATACTCGTTACAAGGCATTTCTTTCAATTTGAGTTTGTCTTTATGCTCTCCATGTTAGTGTCACTGAGACAAAAAATGGAGGTGGTTGCTTTCATAGAAAGGTGCCTCAACTCTTGTCCTGTGTCATCACTGTTCTCTTTACCTTTGCATTCCTGTCATAAATTTTAGGATAGGTCACCAGTTCTCTGACATATGGGATATCTGCACCTTCTTGAAGAAACTGTGGTCATTTGAGCCTTTGGTCAATCTGTGCCTCAAAGTTGCACATATTTGAGAGTTATGGAAAATTTACCTTTACATTTATTTAAATTTACATTTACCTTGAGAGTTGTTATAATATGCCTGAACTGATTTACTGTTTTTAATTGGGTATTTTAATCTTTGTCTCTCTCCAGGGTAAGTATTCCAATATTTCCACAAATAATTTAAATTTCATTTTTATCCAATTCTAGATGTATTTACTACCCTCTTTCTAACTGATAGAGGGATCTGTGATCCCAGTTTTCTGTGCTTCTTCCATGGTGTCTTCCATCTGCCCACTGGCATACTCTGGGCAGTGTGATGGATGTGATCCTTCCCCAGCTAAACCTGACTCGTCACACCTAGGCTATTCAGGTGCTAACCACCAGCAGCAATCCTGGTAGTTCTCTCCCTGATTTCTTACCCCACTCAGACATTGACCATCAATAACAGTCCTGATGGCTGCATCCTGTTGGAGAGATAAGGCTAATTGTGCATACACCAGCCAAAAGTGGTCTGAAATGAAAGAATGACTATAAACCAATCATCTTATCCCATAAATATGGGGATAGCCCGACAGCCCATTGAGCTCTTCTTGCATCGCAGTGGGCTGCGTGCCAGGATCTCCCCCTGAGCAGCGAGCCTCTCAAGGATACTCCTCAGGGCTGAGAGATCCTTGCCACGATAGAGATAGACTTGTGGTAAGTGACTATAGGGTGCTCCCTTTTTGAACTCGTAAACTTGACTTTGAAACTGTGCACAAAATCCCTTGGTCATAACTGTTGACCAGGTCTGGGACTAGGATTGGATCCAGTCGCAAACAGACTCCTCTCAGAAGGACTTTGGAAAGCAAGAGGGTCCAAACTGAACCCCGTGACTCAACAGGAGGTTGTCCTTGGTAATTCTTTGTGTATTTTGAACCTCCATGTAGTAAATAATGTGACCTTTATTGAGAATGACCACTGTCATTATCAATAAAACTTTTTTTTTCACACAAGTGAAGTACATTGTGTTGCTCACCGCCCCCACCACCCGTTCCGTGACAGGTTGTTACACTGATACACTGATCAAGCTCATCTTGTTGACTGCTCTTACCATCCTCCATTGTCCAAAGGATAGAGTTGGCTGTACATGTCTGTGTCCATGTCTAACTGTTACTGCCCATACAGTGGTAACTACCTCCCCTCTCTCTAATACATGTCAATATACTTGTCATGTTAAAGGTTTAAGAATTTTTTTGACCTTTCAGAGCTGAAAGTCCTGTTCAATTTATTCATCAATGACCTAGATGAAGGCACAAAGTGCTCCCTCAGCAAGTTTGCAGATGATACGAAGCTGGGAGGAGTAGCGGATACTCCAGAGGGCTGTGCTGCCATCCAGAGGGACCTGGACAGACTGGACAACTGGGCAATCAAAAACCTCATGAAATTCAACAAGGCCAAGTGCACGGTCCTGCACCTGGGGAGAAATAACCCCAGACACCAGTACAGGCTGGGGACCGACCTGCTGGAGAGCAGCTCTGCAGAGAAGGACCTGGGCGTCATGGTGGACGACAGGTTGACCATGAGGCAGCAGTGTGCCCTCGTGGCCAAGAAGGCCAATGGGATCCTGGGGTGCATTAAGAGGAGCATCTCCAGCAGGTCGAGGGAGGTGATCCTCCCCCTCTACTGAGCCCTGGTGAGGCCACATCTGGAGTACTGTGTCCAGTTCTGGGCCCCACAGTACAAGAGGGATGTGGAGCTGCTGGAGAGTCCAGCGCAGGGCGACTAGGATGATCAGGGGCCTGGAAGATCTTTCCTATGAGGAGAGGCTGAGGGAGCTGGGCCTGTTCAGCCTGGAGAAGAGAAGGCTGAGATGGGNGAGGCAGTGAGGAGGATGGGGCTGGCCTCTTTTCACTGGTGGTCACTGACAGAACCAGAGGAAATGGCCACAAATTGAAGCATAAAAAGTTCCACGGGAACTTAAGGAAGAACTTCTTGACAGTGAGGGTGACAGAGCACTGGAACAGGCTGCCCAGAGAGGCTGTGGAGTCTCCTTCTCTGGAGATCTTCAAGACCCGCTTGGATGCAGCCCTGTGCCACGTGCTCTAGGTGGCCCTGCGTGTGCAGGGGGGGTTGGACTAGATGACCTCTAGAGGTCCCTTCCAACCTTAGGCATTCTATGATTCTATGAAAATCATGCTTTACATTTTATAGTCATCTTTTGTGTTTGTGCATTTTCTTTTGTGCCAGTTTAATGCATTTCTTTAAGATTTTCATATACCTATATATGACTTGAGGATCTGCCTCTGAGACCTACTCATTGATGCTCTACATTTGGAGCGGAGCTTATTTACTTTCTCTGCCTATAGTTCTTGATCAACTTATCATGAGGTGTCCGAGCATTCCCATTTGAATTCCCTCATTCTTCAATGGCATGTTTATCACAAAATCAGTTTGCATGTTAAGATCTGATCATTGCATTAGTCAGCCATTTTATAAGCAATAGCTAGTACTTTCCTTAGGAAATTTTAAACACAGCCTTTAAGTGAGCATTTTTATTTGTCACTTGTCCAGACTGAAAATACTTTTGGAACACTGCTAGGTTTTTCTGATACTTCTAGTTTATTCTGAAGATGTCCAGATGTTGTTAAAGAATAAGGCATCTTTCTCTGTTACATTTAATAGTATAGTTGCTCTTGCTTTGTTCCATTTCTGTGTTCGGTCAAATTTCATAGTTTCTGTTTTATGCTGCAAAAAAATCCATTTGCAAAATGCTTCCCTTTCATAGCTGTGGAGTTGGGATTCTAATACAGCACAATGATTATATGTTGAGTAATTCTTGCGTTTTTCCTCTACACATTTACCCATGGATGAATGGATGATGGACAGTGCATTCATCGTCTTTGCATTTGCATTTTTCTGCAGGAGCTGACTTTACAAACTAATTTTACTGTTAAATTGTTAAAAAATAGGAATCCAGGAAAGTTAGCATCCAGGTTCTATTCCTTGCTTTGTATGTAATATTCTTTTTAAATTCAGGAAGAATGGAGGTAAATATTTTTAATTCTTATCTAATATTATCTGGCTTACTAACACAATATACAATATAATATGAGTTTTTTTGTAAAGTATCTTTTATAACTTGATTTTGTAGACTCAATTTTAATTGAGGAAGGTTGACAAACATTTTTTCAAGACATATCTCTCAGCCTTTTCCCCTTTGTTGCTCCTAAATAAATATTTATTTTCAATTCCAAACTGGACACGGTTTCTTTCCCCCAGTAACCCCTCTCCTCCCACATGCCCTTCTTTCCAGACTGGCCTAAACTCTGCAAGTGAAATCAAGAAAGGCATTTGTGTTCTGGAGAGTTAGAGAGGCTAAAATCAGTCAGGTATGCTGGATGGTCCAGCAAATGAAACAGCAGACCCTAAGATTTTAATATTTGGGCATATGGAGAAGGAAACCAAAATTAATTGAGAATTATTACATATCAGATAGATAAACTCTGATGCTCAGAAATAAACATTTAAAAAATGCTTTTCAACATCAGTAAATACTGGTTTTGTACCAAACCCAACATTGTCCAACTAGGTGTTCCACTACTTTTGTTTAACTTGGATTTTCCAGGCCTGCACTGTCATTTTACTCTTCTGTGAAGAGTAAAAAGAATGGAAAAAGTTGACTTAAAGTCTGTTTTTATTGCTCAAAATAATTTCTGGTATGCATGACAACTTTGACAAGTTAATTTTTGTATATTTTAATCAGAGTTTTATGTTATACAGGCACCTATGATTAGTATGTCACCCTGGACACATAAATTACATAAACTTAAAATTTATAGCACTCACTTTAACTATAATTTCATCAAACTTCTTTAAGAATCTCTCCAAAAAAAGGCTATGACATATATTTCTGAAGATAATTCTAATACACATCCCTATTAATAGGAACACTACAAAAATAAATTGAGGCCATGTTGAGCTATAAGACAACATTTAGATGACAGAAAATTGATTTTCTATGAAGCTGAGGGATTTTATAAAAAGGCAAATAAAATCTACAGTGAACAATTTACAAATGAAATATGTGAAACTGGATGTCACTAAGTCATGTATCGATTTATTTTTCATAAACACATGTGCTTGTCTATATGGTAAGTGATCATTGCTCAGTCTTTTTGAAAACATGAAATAGGGTGAAATACAATTATAGCAACAGCATCATTAGGGATGGACCTTCTTGAGTCTGGAGCTGAAAAAAGCTCCCTCCAGTACACAGGGTTGGTTTGGGAGCCTTGTGCTGTTAAACTATGAAGGATGAGGGTGAGACTGTGTATCAAAAAAGATTTCCTACTGCCCACTCTTTTCTTTCTCATTGTGCGGAGGCTGTGAAAAGGAGAATCCCATACTTCTGGCCTGGCTATGGTGATCTATGCTAAGTTATACTACAGGGTGTAATAAACTTCTTTCAAATTCAGTATGAAGACAGGACTATCTATCCATTTGGTTGCTGAGGTTGCTGAAGTGTATTTATCAAAAAGACTTTTTTTTAGAAAGCATATCCATTAAACAATTAAAGTTCATTTGAACACTTTACTCCAATCAGCTAGTGCCAATTATTTTAAGTAGCATCATCATCTTGAAGAATGTGAAGCGAGAGGCAGACTGGTGTGGAACAGGCATGCAGGGGTATTTGATTTTTACTGGAAATTATTTCAAGACACAGTAGCTGCAGCTAACTAAGAATGCAAAAGTCATAGATAGCAGAGTTATGTAATACATTTGTTAATAATGTACCTTAAGCATTTCCTTCTTCTCTACCTTAGGGTCTATCTCCCCTAGGAGTTATTATAATTTTAAACATCTGAGAATATAAGGAGTAAGGGGAGTCGATGAGAATGAGTCCATCTCTCCTGCAAATGCAAGATTTTCTCCCCAAACTTACTCCAATCTAAGGCATAGCATGCATGTGGATAAGTCTAAACTGACATTTTCTTAAAAAAATGGTCACAGTCATGAAATTTTTGGAGGTTTTTTGCTCTACAACTCTATCAGTGAGACCTATATCCTTTCAGAAGATGTATTTTTTTCACCTTCTCATTTTGAGACTCAGATAGCCTTGATAAAGTGACTATTAAAGCTCAGATACCTTAAAGTTTATTTAGCTTAGCTGCCTTTCAATACTTTATGCAATTGAATTCTTAGTGAGTGAGGCATATAGCTTTATGAAATAGGAGTTAGAAGCTCACTGTTTCAAGCAGATTTTCTATAAAACTCTGAAAATCTGAAACACTATTAGAATGTTTTTTCTAACTTTCTGGTACAATACTATTATCAGCACAATACATGCCACCATAATAGCTTTATCAATATGGCTATGTTACATTCTAGAGAAGAATGTCGTGTTCTTTTGCTCTGAGAAGAATGACAGAGGTAGAAACCAAAAAAAGATCTGAAAGTGATAGAACAGGAGATTCTTCCTATGAAGTGAGAGACACAGAACAGGAACTACTGGAAGAGAGCGAGCTATTTTCTGTCCTGCATGTACAAGTACATGCCATGCACAAGATGATAGGTTAAGATTGGACATTCTGATGAGGAAAAGATCAGATCGAGACCTTTCCCTGTTCAAGAAGTGCTCTTGAACTCATAGGTATGAACACCCTGAAGTTGACCTGGTAAGACATACCATAAAAATCAACACATATTGAAATAGTTTCCAGCATAGGGACACTTCTTAGGAATGGGTCCTTACAGAAAAAGTACATCAGAAAAGTAAAATATGCTAATTTAGTTGGAGATATTCTTTAAAGACAGATGAATGAGTGATTTGGATGGAGCAGAAAAATCTAGTTCTAGAGAGAAATTGATATGTCCTACAATGTTTGAAAAGGTGGCAACTTATACATTCAGAGATCCTCACTTTCACACCTGACCCATGTCAACTGCTGAACTGTCAGAGGCCAATAGGCATTTATTTATAGAATTTGTAGGTTTAAACAGATTGAACATGTTTAAAAAAATAATCTTTAGAAAGTAAATTTTGCAACACAGAGCTATTGGGTTGCAAATCAAGTTAAAACACATTCAGGAGATAACATGCTTGTCGTACAGCCTTGTCCCTGAACGGCTTTGTCGGTGTCACCTTCCATCTGCCTTATGGCTGTAGGCAAATCCAAGCTCTAAGCAGAGCGGAGGGAGCCATCTTGCAGTCCGTCTCTGTTTTGCATTAGCAAACCACAAATGCTGTTAAACGTTACTTAGCTGCTTGATCCAGATTGTCGGGGGCTTGGAGTGAGAAACTGAACAATGTACTAATTTGTGGTAGATATTGGATAGCAATTCTGCTTTGGCTTCTGGGCAAAATAACAATTGTAAAAACCTACAAAGGGATCCCTCTGCCTCATAAATCTCACAAAGGAAAAACAGCAGGATTCCAGTTCTCTTGCAAAAGCATTTTCCCTCCTACATTTTTCTCACTGAAGTATGTACCTCTAGTATACAGTTAATGAAAGACCTGTGTGTGGTTTAGTCTATATATAAGGCAAAGATTTACAACAGATTTCAGAGTGGATTTCCTTTAGCTCTAGCACTAAACCTCTGTCTATTCATTTTATTAAACATATATGTGCTGTTTGGTTTAGAACAACTTCAAGCAGATCAAAATTAAGAAAAAAGAAATCTTCCCAAACCCTTAGTGCTACTAATGAGTGAAGCTTTTCCAGATTTCAATGTTTTAGCAGGATAACTGAGGTGATAATGTGAGAACAGCAGAAGTTCTCCAGTGAGAACAAAATTAACTGAAGAGAGAAGCTGTTTAGACAGCTACTTAGGCAGCTTAGCACTTGTCTATAGCACCATTAAAATCACTGCCTTGACATTTGTCATCCTACATGTGTATAATACATTTGTTGCTGAAATGCATGTGTGTTACAGTGCTGCCCCATGCAAAACAGACTGCAAATCAGCATCTCACAGGAGAAGTCACAGAAATTGGATGATTGTTCTAAATGTACCTTGTTTATTGTCATTATGCACTCCATCTGAATGCGAATATTTACTAAATATTCCTCTTTTCCACAAATTCTGAAATAAATGCTGTTGCGTGCTTCCAAGAACTGATTCTGCGCCAAAAAAAGGAGAAAAAAAAAAAAAAAAAAAAAGACTAGGAAGAGGTTAAGAAGAAGCAAACTGTTTCCCCATGTTTCCCCAGACAGCATCCTAGGAGCGAAGGGGATATGCTGAAGACATTCCTCCTGGGCAAGAAAGAATCCCATCCCCAAGATATTTTTGGTGGCATCTGCGTTAGAAACCAAATAGTGCCAAGGAGCTGGCTTGAGAATTTCACCAGGACCAGAGAAGGTGCCCTGATCTTTTAGTAGTGGTTTATTGGTGTAAAGATGGACTTTATGACCACATGCCTTCAGATCCCAGTCATAGCATCCTGGGATAGCAGAGTCCTAGCAAGAGGGATCTGGACTCTGTTGTGTGGTAGACAGAGAAGACGAGATATTTAGAAAGAAGTGGTGTGAGGGGTCTATGTTGAAATGGAAAAAGGAGGAGGCAAAGGGAATTTGGAGGGAATAGTGTTGTCAATGGCCCTTGCAGCAGTACGTATTATTCTTGTGATTTCTACTTCCACTGGACAATTTGTGATGTTCTGTTATGGGAGGATATGATGCATCCAGATCTGAGCAGATAGGCTGAAGTGCTTTGCATTTCTCAGGTTCTTCTGTCCAGATTCATGCAGAAATTTATTATGTTTGTCAAGACAAGGAAAAGGCACATTTGAAAGCTTTTCCTTTCACATGCTTTTCGTTATAGTGAAATGCAAAGTGAAGGATTGAGAGTTGAATTTACATGATCAAGCATTGTGTACATGTTTTTCATAGACCAGCTTGAACCAACTCTGAAAAGAACAGACAAACAGAATACTTAAGAACAAAAAAGACATCACATCTATACCACTGGTACAGAAGATACCTTTATCACTTCTTAGATTAAACCATCATCATGAGGTAGAAATGAAATGTTGTGTTATTAATCAGATGTCGAATCAAGTTGCGAACAAAAAATTCATTAAACATTTTTCTTCTAATACCCACATGTTCTTACAGATCTAATAATTCCTCTAGACTCAAATTTCTTAATAAAAGATATACTGAGATGTAAATCAATAGCTTTGCTTTGATCAAAAGTTTCAACTGTGGAAACTGCGTAGCCCAATACTTCTTGAAAAAAATATCCATTTTTATATTCCACACCAGCTACAGTGCAGTGGAAAATCAAATCACTAACAACTGTTTTATTAATTTTAATGTGATATAGACAAATTTATTATTCTAATTTGAAATCATTACACTGATTCCCTCTGAATTCCCTCTGAATCTTCTTCTTCATTCGTTGTGCTAGCAAATGTGCCAAGCTCTTTCATTATCACAAATTAGAGCAAGTATAAGGATTTGTACATTAATAAATTTTCACAGATGCATGAAATTGCATGGCCAATAATTGCAGCTAGCCCAGTTGTTTCAACAATTATCCTGTGTGCAGAGGAAATTAAAGTAAACCATTGCAAGCTTTGATCTTGAAGGATTTCCACAAGCTAAGCAGCGTCCTGCTATGCTCAAATGAGAGCCCTCGAGAGAAAAAAAGAACTTTTCTTTTTTTGTTTGACTATTTGGTTGTTTGCTTTTTTCTGTGGCTCTGGAAATCATACACCAGTTCAGGTCTGGCTCAGTGTACCAAGAGATACCGTCTTTTATCTCTATACAACCTTGAGTCACTTAAGGACCTCTTGAGGTCCTTTGAGAGTTTTCAGGAAGTCTGTATTTCTACAGCCTCAAGTAGCATGTTTGTATTCTGTTCTCCCAAAGTTTTCTACCCGAGCATTTTTAAATGTGCGTTGCTACTGGCTACATACGGCTGATGTGAACTATTAGCCAGCTGCCGTACATTCCGCTTGGGAGTTTTGCTTTTATTTTGATACAAGTGAACCACAAATTCTTACAATTAACAAACAAAACTGAATAACAGATGAAAATGCATAAATTAGCCAGGCAAATAAATGCAAAGGAGGACTGCCCAGCCATCCTGCAGAAAGAGAGACCTGCTCACTCAGCTGATTCCAGGCTCCGGGTTAGAACAGAGAAGATCCCTCATTCACCAGGAGGTCCTGACTTTCTCAGGCACCTTCCTGCAGCACCCAACACCCTGATCTCGGACACAAAACAGTGAGCTCATCAGCTGGATACATATTTTAGCCAGAGGTTGTAATTTGGTTGAGCAATAAGAGATACCCATGTGCATCCTGCTGTCCCTGGGCTGTTGGGACTGTTCCCCATGGCTATAGACACAGACCCAAATGCTCTCTGGAGCAGACTCAAGCCCTCTTTGCTTATTATTCCTCTTGCCTGCAGCTCAAGTCAGAGACACAGTATGCAGGCATTAGTAATGAACCAGCTAGCCAAATCTGTGGTGTAAACCAGCCCAAGGTTACAAAGAAAAATTATTTTAGGGAATGTAGAGAAGGCAGACAAACTAATTAAAAATGGAAATACAACAAATATGTGGTAGAAATTGTCAGAGAATCATGTGCTGAAATGGAACGAGCTGAAACTGACTGAAATGGAAGGAGCCCATTACTGCTTTTACATGTGCTTCCACCTAGCTAGGTGGCTTATCCTGAATTAGGTGATAGGACTGCAAACTTCTGAGGACACTCAGTGACCTCAGTGAGCTCCCCGATCTTCAGAGACAGAATGAAATTGTTGGTCTTGGTCTAAGTGTTGAAGGGCCCTTGGTGCCAAGGTCAAAGCCAAGTGTCCATGGTAAGGATTGGTGGGAACAGACTCTGGCCAGGACAAAGATGAGAACAACAGGCCAAGGAAAAACAACAAAGAAAAGAAAAGAAAAACAACAAAAATGAGTGAGTACTGGGAATAGAATAGATAAATGCTGTTCCAGAGATTTTACCAAGGATAGATCTGTGCTCCCAAATATGTAATTTTTCCTTTTCTGGGAGTGTCACTGGCCATACCACTAGGGATAGAAAGAATTAAGGGACAGCAAGTTCTCTTTGCTTTCAGTGCTGTTCATATATTTTATTCAATGTCCCATATATTCAAAAATAAACCATTGCTGGGACCAAGCTCTGCACTCTGAATTGTTCAAGTTCCCAGGGGAATGTCCTATCTCTAAATAGTCATAATTCCACTTGCAGCTTGCCCTCTTCTATATCTGGTATCATATTCTTTGATGAAATATATATATTTAAAATAAGTGCATATGTATAATATACATGTATATATACATACATATTTAAATAGAACAAAGTTTGCTTCAAAGTTCATGAGCAGATGTAAATGAAGACATTTAAAAAGGAGTATTGTGAAAAGGAAACATTTGTGCAAACCTGCTCTCACAAGGGCCTCTGGAACCACACTTCATTGCAATAACTTGGCATTCTTTCTTAGATAAGGTTCCTGTACAGCAACTCTACAAAGATAAATGAACCCTTCTAATATCCATAAGTGATTTATTGTCTCCACATTCACGCTATGTTTTAAAATAGACGAAATTAGGGTTAAAACAAGGTTATGTATAATTGCCATCAGCATTCAGCAGAAGTACCAGTTTTTCCCACCTCTGTACATCAAACCTAGTGTTTTAAAATGTAATTAATATCTGTCTGATTAATAACTGCTAACATTAATATCAATGGAAACAAAATCTGAGTTAAGATCAAAATATATTCTGCCATGTTTTCATTAATTTCCATTTTCTTATCTATAGGCCCAAATTAAAAGCCTTCGTAATGTTAAAGAAGACTTTGCCAGAATATAGAATGAGCATCTCTGTATATCACCTTACAACTATGGCTTTTGTAATTGCAGATAATGAGATATAATTGAGAATCATATTTCAGAAAGCAAATTTTTCAGTGTGTACTGTGAAATCTGTTCCTCAACAATCTGTTCTCTAATTTTAATATGAGATCTCAAATCATACTGATTGCTGATGTCTAGGCTTATGAACATAATACTGGAGAAATCAGACAGTATAATTAAGTCTTACCTCTGAAAACTGCAGAGGTTGTTCCATTTAATAGGCCCAGCTCCTGTTAGGATCCCACTGAAGTTTAGTACTGCATCCTGATCCAGGGTCATGCTGATAGCTTGAATGGAGGAAGGTAATTCACTAGGATGAGTAGCATATTCTTTCTATTTAGGCTGTTTCTGTAGTGAAAGCACAGTTAGAGTCCTATCCCAGAATAGATCTGTGAGACTCTTAAATCAATATTCTTGCAGAAAACTCCAAACAATAGTGTGCTCCAACACTATATTTCAGTTCTTATTTTTATTTCATGTTAATTCAAGGGCCCTGCTGTTTTAACTTTTTGAAATTGCTTATTCAAAGTTACATATTATCTTGCATATTGCATGTTTGTTCCCTATGTATCTGCAGGAGATTTGTACATGCAATGAATGATAAACTTGACAAAAATGAGAAGATACACATTTGCATTTGGGAAGATCATCTTCCTTTTAGATTGCTCCTAATAGGACCTATAATGATTATAAGCCTTATAGGAAAGTTTGTAAAGATTTGTATTTTAGAGCAAAGCGTAACACCCTGATGATGCTTTCTAACAGAGAAGAATGCACAGGAAAAATTCAATCTGTATCAAATGGAAGGTAAGAGAGAAATGAGAGAATAGAAGATATACCAAAATAGGAAATAAACCCACAAAGAATAAATAGATTTATCAAGATATAAGGATTGCAGATATAGTAGAAGGGAACAAATGTACTACAGATGGGATTGATTTGCCCTGACCAAGCATTTAAGCATTGAATTCAGTTCATATTTGTTATTTGTATGAAAGTAGGAATCTACACACAGGGCTCCAATTCAGTTGCCTACATGTTATTGTGTATCACTCTCTGAGATGCACTAGGGAATTGCACAGGTTTTTTGACTGCTCCTCCAAATATACTCATGTTTTCTGCAGGTTTTCCTCATATCCTCCTACCACACATATATGGATATTCTGTACAAGGTAGGACATCTCAAAAAACACCAGGCATCTATTTTCAGGCACGGAATTTACCTTTGATCTTATATAAAAGTCTCTAAGTTCTCACTAAAATCTGATGACAGTAGAATCAGATTTATCCTCTATTTATTTCTGCACTACCAGGTTCGTTTATGGTGAGGCATAAACATACCATACTCCTTTCCCTAGGCTTACCACAGTCTACTGGCAGTTAGTGAACTGCTTTCCCAAGGTTAGGCTTGTCTTAGTGTTTTTAAACCATTTCTACTTGTGAGCAACTGTCAGACAAAATGATTTACAACCCCCTTTACCCAGCCCATGACACATTGCCACATATCCTTTGCCAAGGCTTCCTGACCTTTTCTTATTTACAATGCCTAGGGCTGAGGGATTACTTTTGTGTACATTTTGGTCATCTGAGATAAGAGCCCTGACAATTTTGTTCACACACTACTAACTTTATTGACTGTCCCCTGTGCCTTGGTGTGCAGCATGTGCTATGAGAAGGACACAGATTGGAGAAGAGGAGTTATCCTGTTTTCTCTAGATTGAAACTACATCCTTCCAGATTCCTAAAGAAAAATCACTTTAAATTTTGTTATTCAGACTTGGGAACTTATAAAAACTAAACTAGACAGACTTTCCCTTGTCTAAATCAGCATACTCCCACTGTAGAAACTGCATGAAATTCATGTTAGATGATGATCTGATTCCACTTTATTCTCTCCTTCTCTCAGCCCAAACCCAGAGTTTGGTTCTCTGGAGACAGAGACAGGGGAAAAGCTAGAGAGAGGGAAAGAGAAAGGTCTTTTGCTGTCATTAAGGAAAAGGAAATCTTTCCAAAACAAGGCATCTATGTAAAAAACTTTGTAGGGAATATATTCAAATTTCCATACACAGCATGAGCATTGTCCCAGCCCCTGAGCTCGAGGAATGGCAAAGCTTAGAGGAGCATCCACACTTCTGTGACCTGGCTTCTTTTCACTGAGCGTATACTACTCATGTCCGCAGTACTTTTGATTCAAAAACTAACCAAGCTAGAAGAGGATGAGTTTTATGTCCTGCTGCATGGCACGAGCACACAACTACAAGAACTGCACAGTGATGCGAACCACAACCTCACTCAAAGGCAGTAAAACCCAGAAATAAACAGAGACACAACTCTTTCCCTTCGATGTGAGGGAAAGGAATTCTCAACAGACCTTGAAAAGATGCAACTTTTTTCTCTCTTTCTTTTCACATATGAGCCTTGCCAGTTGCAGTGGCTGGTGTTAAGCTGTGACAAGAATGTCACCCATTACATTGCCTGCCATCTATATATATTTCCTGCTCTTAAATGACCTGCTCTTAAATGAGAGAGAGGAGCATAGGCACAGCCAAATCAGAGGTAGTCAAAATCTTACCCATATTGATTCAGTGACACCTTACTGCATACCACTTCACTGATATTTATAGAGACCTAAATCAATAAATTCCTTCTGGGCAAATTTTCTTCATGGTAATACCACTCTTAAAAAAAAGCCTTTATTTATTGAAAAGAATCTCCATGTTTTTTATAGCTGGTCCCTGCGATTTCATATTTAAAAGTAGGGGTAAATGCAAAAATAAAATAACACTCATCTGTAAAAGGGTTTGGTTTTATATCATTTTTCTGGGCATGAGCCAAAGTCTACCCTAGCAGAATAATAATCTATCACGATAATGTTGGCTGGAGGTAAGTGAGAGAAGAAAGACTGAATAAGGATGCTGACCTATACTAATAAGACTTTAGCTGTTAGCCTGTGAGCACAGAAGTTCAAGCTCATATAAGTATATAGTATAATCATCTTAACGGTATCTGTCATGCTATGCTTTGCAAGGGCAGGGTATAAAAGATCTGTTTTGCTGGTTTGCAAAAAAAAAAAAAAAAGTCAATTCTTTATAGTCAGCAGAATTCTTTACAAAACTTCCCAAGGAGAAAGCAGATGCTGAGTAGCACAAAATTAATCTTGTAACATACTAGCTATAAAATACAGTAACACAAATCAATATTGCAGCCCTACACTATCAGCAGCTGAGCACAGAAACAGTCAGCTGTATTGTGTAGGACATATGCTCTGCTGTCTGTTTTTTCACCACAGATTTCTTTTTTAGGACCTGAGTCAGTGTCTATTGGAATCAATGACAGAAACATGGCTTTGGATCAAATCCTGAGCTACAGATTTATACTGACCAGTAACCAAGAAATACCGCAATTGAACCAGTGCTGCAGTAGAGCACTTATACTCTCTTCTGCTGGAGCCAAATTGCTCTGTTAGAAGAAAGCCAACCACTTTTGAACTGCATAACTTTAACACAGCAAAATTTAACCCTGCATTTGTAAAACTGCACCTGGCAATTATCTCGTTCTATCGGAAACAAACTCACAACATATTTAATGCCTCTGTTCAACAGGAATTGGGTTACATCTGTAGCTGACTGTGTAGATCTGAATGCAGCAAAACCACTGCATGTAGCAGCTATAACTTATTCCTTCAGCTGCAGAAATGCAGCAACAAAGCTCATCAGACCAAGCTCAGGTAAGCAGAATTTGCTGCAAGATTATTATTTCCCAAGTACTGCTTGCCCTTTTTTGTTCAGAGGCAGCTTTCTTCCATTCCCATGTCTTCCAGATGAAGACATGAACTGGGGGTTCAGCATTGAAAATGAAACAGCCCAGCCAGGCAGCAAAATATCTTCCCTGAACTGAAGGGGTAATACTTGCAACAAGAAAACACAATAGATAAACACACGTAAGTCACAGCTAGGATTCAGTTAAGTAAGTCCCCTTGGACTTGGCGCTGGCCTCAAGTCCTGATATGCTCAGAAACACCTTCCATTCGGCCTTCTTAACATCTTCATGGTCTCCCACACTGTTTGAGGATCTGCTGTACCCTTCAGCTGCTGATATCTTCCGTGATGACTCATAAAATCAGTTAGTTATATGAATTCAAAGTAGAAATTTGAATTTCTAAGACTGCTGCAAGTCAGCATAGCCAATGAGCCTAGCCACAGAGTCTCATTGTAACGAAAGTGCTATTTGTAGCACAGTAAATCAAATAAATCATCACGAGTTGCTTGGTTCGACTTGTCTAATGAACAAGGGTCTAAGACATCTGTCTTTCAAAGGTTATGTTTCCACTGATCTCCACAAATTCTGGGGTCTTAGCAGTCTCTTTTTTTCCCCATCAGATTTATTTTAGACTTAAGATTGTACAGGACAAAAGGACATTGCAGATGCAACCTTTACAGCTGCTGAGGTAGAAGCACCCTAATGAAGCAATCTACCTCATTTATTTCTGCCTTCTATTACTTCCAGAGCTTCGCATTTTCTTTCCATTTATATATTTGCTTCATTATACCTTTCCTATATGAATCCTTTTCTGATAAACTAGTAAAACTAAATTTTAAATGGAAAATATATTAAGCTTTCATAGTAATAAGCCTTAATCAACATCTGCTGATGATTTTTATATTTTATGACATTTTCTCAGTTTAGATTTACTTAACATATCCATAAAAATGGCAATAAATCCTGCAAATGTTCAGTACGCAGATGAGACTTGTTGTGAATCCCAAGATATAGCTCCTGAAAATATAGCACACAGGAAGATGACGGATGCATAAGTAACTCACTGGAAAATGGGAGCCATACTTGGGTACATATTTTTTTGCTCTTTGCATCAGTGATATGCATAGGCAATTATGTTTATTGGTGCTTTATCAAGCACTTTGGCAGAAAGATTCACTATGTTGGAAGAGAGGTACTTCATTTGTTGCTGGTACCTGTCTTTCAAAACATTTCAAGACCCAAAGAGAAGTTTAAAAACATCTTATTTGCTTTTCCGTGATACATTATAGTATTTGATCTATAAAAATAATTGATTTTATAATTCAGTGGTTTAACCTAGGGAGAAAAGAAATAATATAGGCTGCCACCCTTATTTTTCTTAAGCTTTCATTTCATTTTTGGGGTTATAAAAGTCTATTTTTTTAATCCTTACAAATACCTGCATCTATATTGAAAAGAAAGCAACATTTTGAAAGAAACATTCCCCCTCATTACCCGCCCCTCGAAAGAAAAGAAGATACCCCTGCATTAAACTCCAGGGCTCCAGTACTTTCTCAGCTTTACTTTGACTTGGTCTTAAACTTACTTAGTGAATTCAAAGGCAGTTTGGCCAAGCGTGTCCGTGCGTGACAGCGGTTCAGGATGTTGGACACCAGTGTCATGGCCAGAGGAGAGCAGGACGTACCTTTCACTCTGTTTTCATTCCAGCCGTTGCTGTTCCTGGTGTCTGCCCACCGCTTTGGCCATGTGCCCTGCTTGTCACCGGCAGCAGCAGGAAGCACAAACAGGTCTCGGATACACTTGTCTCTTCTGCACTCCGGCTTGGAACTTGGATGGAAGCTGGGGAGGTATCACAGAATAACCACTGAGATCTAATGTGCAGTTCTGTCTCTGTTTTGCAAGAACATCGCAGACAGAAGTGCACAGCTGCACACCTCTAATTTTGTTTAGTCTTCAGAATGTTACATTTTATTGACCCTTTCTTGTTTTTTAATAATATATTCAACCTTGCACTTGCATGGTTTTAATGCAAACTGGGAGCATTTGAAGATGAAAGAAGGGAAAAGGGGGGGAAAAAAGGGAAAACAGATACCACCACTTGATCAATGTCTGTCAAATTAAGTTGGTTACAGACTATTTAACTGGAGGACAGCTCTTATTACTACTCTCAACCATTCATGCAGAATATCCCATTTAAAATTTTTAGCTAGCTGAACATAGAAAGTATAAAGAATTAGGTGTTAAGAATTTAAATGATGAGCTGTTAATTAGACATTCCACAGCCAACCTCACATAATTAATTATTTTTTCAATCAGCCACCCAGTCATAGCTACTCAAATTGCTACTGGGAGTTTTGTTTTTATTCTAAATACGGAGGTATTTGTGGCATTATGATTCTGTAATGCAGCTCAAATATCTAAGTACAAACACATTTCTACTTCTGTGACAAAGATGCAGGCAACTAATATCACACCGTGGAGAACTCTGGCCACATTATTTCAACAACCGATGTAACTTGACAAATGCAGAATAGTTTCTGGACTGTCACATTCAAATAGCCTCATACTTAAGAAATATGTAGGCTGACGATGGCTAAAAGCTGAAGGTGTTAAAATATATAAGATCTATTATTAAAAGACATCAATTAATTACTATGTAAAATTTCAGTGAATACGTCTTATTGTTCGAGGCTCAGTGTCTATTCACACTACCATCATTCTAGGTTTACAATGGATGTCTGAAACAGCAGGCTGACAAAGCAGAAAGGCGTGAGATGCTTTTACAAACATTATAGAAACAAGCATGCTAGTTAGCATTTCATCTGCAGTCAGCTGTCAGAAAACCTCCCTATAGACATAAGCTGAGTAAGTGCCCACCCCCTGCAATGGTGTGTTTTTTTTCCAGCTAGTTGCCACTTTTTCACACTTTTGCAGTTATTTTATCACCAAGCTGTTCCAGAGGTGGGGCAGGACTCTGAGGTCCCAGGCACTGTGCGAGCCCAGGTGACAAGCATGTCCTTGGGAGCTTTCAGTTTAATTCTACCTCCTCCATAAGCACTTGGCCAATTTTGTGAGGGACACAACACAGCCCCTTCCTCAGCCACACGTCTTTGGACACCAGAGGGGACTCTCCCATCTCATCACAGGTCTGGGGTTCAGTTTTCCATTGTTCTCAGTAGTACATGATAAGTAAGTCCTCAAGAGCAGTCTGCTTTCCTAGTCCGACAGCGGAATGAACNCACCAGAGGGGACTCTCCCATCTCATCACAGGTCTGGGGTTCAGTTTTCCATTGTTCTCAGTAGTATATCCTATATGATAAGTAGGTCCTGAAGAGCAGCCTGCTTTCCTAGTCCTATGGTGGAATGAACCCCTTCATGTCAGGTTCTGCAGAAACTGCTATTTTTGCAAGTACAAAAAGAAGAGGGTATGAGCAGTGAAAGCCAAGCTGGGACGTCAGGCCCTCGTGAGGGATTGCAGCATCCCAATGTCAGGAACAACATCCTCCCAATGTGCAGGCTGGTGTGCCAGCATGGATGGGCAGCTGTCCTTTAGTCCATCTCCAAAGCAGTTTGCTTTTGATGGTCAGATACATCAGAGTTAAGTGTATTCTTTTTAACAGAACTCTCTGAAATATCCATAAACAAAGGGTTTATGGAAATATCTAAACCAAGCAAAACTGCTGTCCCCCCGTGGGTCCCTAGTTCCACTGGACAGATGGTACAGGCTCTGCAGGCCACAGAAAACTGAGGCCTGGTGGCCTTGGCACTGTTGGGGTCACAACAGGGTACATTTCACTGCACAGGATGTCAAAACCAGCTTTTCTCGTTCCACCCAGGGCGGGTAGACATGTCTTGCACCAGCCTTCCCTAGGGCTAAATTTCGCCTCCAAACACTGGATTCATTCCTCGTTTGCCAGGACTGACAAAGCTCTTTGAGCCTGCCCTATGCCATGTGTCTGTTCAGAAGTGGCTGGGGGCAATTATGCCCCCACTTTTCAGATGAAAAATAATCAGCAAACCAGACTACCATCTTTCAATTAATTTACTTGCAAAACAGATCTAGGTCCTAGTAACTGAAAATCATTTGCTCCTCACAGATTACCCAGAGATGTGGATGGCTGCGGGGTATTCAAGGATCGATACCAATTCACAGAGGATGCTACCCAGGGCTTGTTGTTAGGGCTTTCATTTCTGCCTTTAATGAAACCTATATTCCATATTTTGATCAATGAGATTTCTTGTAACAATAAACTTACAATGTGCCTCTGCTGTGGGAATAGCAATGCACTAAACCCCATAGCTCATTACTTCATGGGACCAGACCCAGGTTATTGAGATATGCACTAACTGCAAAAGTAATTATTGAGTAGTCATTTAATAACTATCAGATATTTTAAAATAAATATATTAATAAAAATATTCAATAAAGTAAATGTCAATATTATTAAATATCAAGCCATTTTTAAGAATGTCTCATAGTCTGTCTAAAAGTGGATTTTTTTTGCTTTGTGCTATAAGGCATGAACATGTTCAGATCTTTTGTAAGAGCAAAAACGCAATTGCTTTCAGTTTCATAAGTTGAACTGTAAAAATTCATCTTCTTATATCCCACTTAAAGCTGTCATCTCATTCCTTAAACTCAGGTAAATAAAAGTACAAGATTTTGTTTTGATAGAATTTGATTAGGCAAGTCCAATTCTACCATTCTCACAACTGAAAAGCCATGCTTGATCTAGAAGCTGAAAGGTTAGATTATAACATAAATATTAAAAGTTAAAAACATGTGCAAATTGACCAAGGGAAAACAGTAGCAGGATGTGTTGGCAGTAATTAATTGGCTTATAAAAAAGCAGAGTGATGTTGAATATTTATTTAGTGGGGTGTGCAAAACACTAATTAGGAGTAAAGGGATATAAAGAGGAAAGATGATGTGTTGGACAGTTATCAGGACGTGTGCGGAAGCATAATTCATTAGGCTGTGAAAAAACCCTGGCATGTAACGTCATAGAATACTAATAATTCCGAAGTTAAAGATGTGCTAGACAAAACACAAAAATACAAGTTCAGGGAAACAAACTGAAGCCACTGTAACACCATACTATCATTTTTTCCTTGTCATTTCTTCTTTATACCTTTAGCAGTATAAAATATCACTGAGGAAAGCAATGAAATCATACATGTATATAAGAGAATAATATGAGATTTTTGTTATAAAACTGGAAAAGACCTGTGTAAAAATGACTGGAGAAAATTTTTGTACTCAAAGCTCAGAGGTGCTTGGATATTTAGGCCTAGATTATTGCGCTCCTTACTGAAATTACCAACTGCTCTTCAGCTCCCACCTGCAGAATTGCTTCTGTTCAGCTGCCATTTGAAATTCAGGCACAAGCACTCTCAATGGTAATTAATGACAGCACTCCATGGAAATGCCTTAAAGCAGCTGTAGAGCCATGTCTGAGAGCCAGGAGAGGTGCAGGTATTCATGCTCTGCTACCCAGTCACAACCCAGGGGAACCGGTCCAATTTAAACAATCCCAGATCTATAAAAATTGAGTATAGGAGGGAAAAAGTCATACTACACAGGAGCTGATCTTGTCAGCTCCTCTTCCACTATAGGGGTTTTTGCCAGCAATGAATCGAAGAGAGAAGATGGTCATATTTTTTCTTCCCTAAATAATGCATTCAGCAGAAATTCTATTTCAAAAGTAGTAGAGAGGTACTATTTAAATGAGGGAAAATGAAAAATGTTAAAAAGAACTGCTTCAGTAAGAAATATCTTGTTTTACTTTTATAAAATGAAAGATTTTTTTTCTTTCAAAGCATTTTCAATTTTAAATTGGCAGAAATTAGGAAAAAGGGTTTATGGAAAAAAATTAAGTAAAACTTTCCATCCTTTATTTGTACATCTTGAGTTGTCCCACAATTAATATTTTGTTATTTATTCTGCTTAAATTGTGAATTATTGCCTCCAAGGAGGATGTGCCAAATTGTGCTAACATTACTTTTCCTAGTATGCAGGGAAGATCTGGTTGTATGTCTACGAAATCAATCCCTTAAGCAGCTTTATCCTTTGTCACCTTGAAAAGTCATCTGTGCCAAGCATAAGCCAAACATTTATTTTCCATAAGTAATAAACTTGTGATTATGGTGATCCTACAAAATACACTTTGCCTTTTCACATTTATCAAGGGGAAAGGCAACCCTGTTTTGTATTTTATTAAACAGCACCACTGCCTGCTTTGCGAACAGAAAGGTTTAGATGATCTGAACACACCTGGGGATATATTCATCACTGGCCTTGTACTATTTTACCATTTCCAGCTCTATTTTAAGTTTTGAGTGTATGCAGAAAGCACAATATCATTTCTGTGGGAAAGTCAGGGTACCAGATTGATGGGAAGCCTGCAATTTTCTAGTCACTCCTTTAGCGCTCTGCTGAGTGTAAATTGGCATAGTTATGCTCCTAGCTGGAAGTGCCGCTCAGAAATGAGTTACAGGGAATGGTTATAACAAATCTGTGGTACTTAACATTTTGTCTCAAACATTTTTCATTCAAATTCAATACTGTTGGCTTTAGAAGGTAAGGGATTATCTCAAAAGCATTCAGAACTGGATGTGGAACATCTAAGGGGTCCCACAGATATTATTGGTTATTTATTTATAGAATATAATACAAGCAAGGAAAAATATGAGCTCAATATAACATTGAAAATGTTCTCATAGGGAAAATGTATTTTGATTGAAATCCACATTAAATTGTTTTGGTATTTGTGTAAAATACAAAGAAAAAAACAGTTTCTTTAGCATCTGCCAATTAAAGTCTATGTCTTATAGTAAATAATAAAAAGCAATCTGCCCATTCACTTCAAGTTAACCAGACAGCAGTAGCTTTAGGATGATGTATGTAGGAATAAAATTCATCAATAGCACTCCACACATAAGCGCTTGAAGTAAATTAACATTTTAAATTGACAAAATGAAACCATAGTCAGTTTGGCACTATCACAGGAATTTCCATTTGTTTCTGCAATGAGGCATTAAACACATTCTCAAATTAGAGCAACCACAAAGCTAAATTACCTGTGCTTTTGACCTATCGTGTTCTTAGTCCTTGGAAAAAATGCAGAGAGATAAAACCAAACAGTACATTAGGAGAGAAGTCTGCTTCGTGCTCAGCCTGCACGTACTGCCTTTCTGACAACAGCTCAGAAAATGCCAAAATGTGCTTATTTTATCCGCATGTGTGTGTTAGCAAATAATCTAGTAACAACAGATGTACAATAATTATGACTGAGCTGATTAAACTTCCAGGAAGAAATGACTACTTTTCCTGTAACAGTTATTTCCATCGTGATTCAATACTCAGTACTGAATTCAGTAGGAGTCCCGCTATTTACTTTAATAGAGGAAGGTTTGCATCCTTAAGTAGATAAAATACATTGCTAATTGCTGCTTGATGTGCTGGGGTTTAGCAATGGCCCAGGCTGGGCGGTGTGCAGGCAACCTCTGCCTTTGCCTGCGACAGAGGTCGTAAAGCCAGGCGGCGTGACTGTGCGTCAGAAGAGGCTGCACACTTTGATAGCTAATAGGAGCTTTATGCTTGCCAGAGTATTTCTGCTGCAGCAGTCGAGAGCGTGGCTTGGCAGTTCCTTATTATTCTCTATTAGCTTCTGTGAACCTTCCCCATAAAAGCAAAGCTTTCTCAGCATCAGCTTCTACCGGTGCAGTTGCACAAAGACGACCAGAAAGAGTCAAAGCTTCACCTTCTTCAGGCCACGACACAACATGAGGCTTTTCAAAGAACCAAAGCAGAAGACAGTGAAGCTTTAACACTGACAGCAAGGGAGCACTGGCCTATTCCTCAGCCTCTTTGCCCCATTTTTAAGCAGTGCATCACAGAGTACAGACCTCACTATCAGAGGTTTTATTTAAACATCGTACTAGTAGTTTCGTACTCACAGAGAGTCTTTATCCACTGTGGTCCTCAAACCACAGGAGAGCCCTCACTGAACAGTGAAGGCAGACGGGCACCTCTATGGGCAAGCTTGGAAGCCAATATTCAATTTGCCAGTCCTTCCCGGTAATACAAGTAGCACCAAAACTGACTTTCTTCTTCTTTATAACCTGAACACATTCACAGCATAACAATGGTGTACGTACACAGTGGTTGCTCTAGTTTGCTAGGAATTCTCACCAAATTCTCACCAGTTTCAACCTCACATGAGCTGGGCTTAAAAATCTTCTCTCTGATTGAAGAGACCTAAAATACATTATATAAATTCTACCACGGAGCTGCAGGAATGGAAGCCAAGGCCAAGGGACTGCAACATTTCTGTGCTGCCTAACTCAAGGCAGGATTCAGTACAAGGCTGATGCAGATACTTGTCCTTTGCAGGGATTTTCGGATCCCTCCATTGCATTTTGTTGAGAGTGCCACAGGGAGTAAGGAGTGATGTGCATGGATAGAATGATCTTGTACTTAAAATATTGCTTTCAGGAAAAAAAAATAAAGTAACCAACAGAGCTTATGAACTGTATTTCTGAAATATATTACATACCTTGAGGTTTTATGGATCCCTATTGTGCTTTATTTTAAGATTAGTAGGAGCTTTTCAGACAGAGACTATGAGAACTGTGAAGATAGTGGATTTTTTGAGAGTGGTAAATATAACTTTTCTTGTTTAAAGTGACCCACTAGTAGGAAAACAATTTTTAAAAGAAGGTTAGGATTTATTTTAATTAAGATATATGAAATTACTTTTCATTTTCTTTTATAGGTTTACATGAGATACAAGAAAGATGGGAGAAATAATAGCTACTTTACATTTAAATATCTGTGTTCTCCCCTGAAGGGATTTCACAGCATTTTACAAGCCATCCAACTTAGTATGCCCTAGGGCCCACTTGTCTGAAATGCTGTCTCCTCTGGGGTGGAGTCAAGCAGGCATTTTCTTGCACGCAGTAGCAAGAGGACAGAAACTGAGAAACACTTTCTCCAGATAAAACAGCATAAGGGAAGCTCTAGTCCACTATTTTTGACACCTCTTCTGTTTATACAAGAGACTTAATGCCTTGTACTTACCTTATCTTCAAGTCCATGGGAGCCACAGCGCCTAAGTGGGAACCTGTTTCAGTGAGGTCCTTTCCCATGCCATGGTGCAATGGGCCATCACACTGCCTCTTCTGGGATGGATCAAGACAGTTCCCAGCACTGCAAGAAACCTGCTACATAATATTCATCTCTTCATCTCTCTGTGTCTCAATCTCCTATCCCAAAGGCACAACTTTGTGTTGTGCCTATACAATTTGTCAACCTGGAGGATAACTTCTACCACAATGAGGTACTTCTACCCTAGAGCCAAATACTCTCAAAAGATCTCTAGCATTTTAATGCTTTTATAATGTTTCTAAAATGTTTCCTATTCTTATGGCCCAGCAGAGACCTCCTTACTCTTCACCTGCATATGCCTTCCGTTTTCTTGATCTGAGTAGTCTCCAAAGAAGATGCTCTAACCTTTATTAACATTATATTAAAATTCCTTCCAGCTGCAGATAGACTGTGAAAGACATGAAGCTACACAGAGACACTAGGGCTTTGGCATACCTTGAATTCAGCAAGGTAACTCAATACACATCTGCCTAAGACTGGGATGCCGTCCTTTCTGCAAAGTAATGGACTCCTTCCTCCCACCGGTGGGTGGATGGATATGGAACCGCTTTCTCCCTCTATTAAGATCATTGTAAATAATTTTATTTTCAGAGAAAAAAAATGTCACTTTTTCTCACTTCACCTAAAAACCCAGAACAGCATATATATTTTTTCAGGAAGGAAACTTCTAGAACATTTTATTTTAGAATATCTTATAAAAAATCACCAAAATTCTTTATTTTGACAGTGTCAAAATAGTTCATGCTTTCACTCTAAATGGAACATACAACAATTACAACTCAAAAATCAATCAAACTTTCAAAATAAATGTAATAGGAGTTTCAGTGGACCAAAATTATAAAACTGAAAAGAAATTTCAATTTAATTTCAATTTCATTGAAATGAAATGTTTTCTCAGAAAGATTTCATTTTTTGTGAAATAGCAATCTTCAATAAGAAATGATTCCACCGGAGTTTTTCCTCTCCGTGGTTCCTGTTATTCAGAACTCTGTGTAGTAGGTGCTTTCTAACAAATCCCAGAACGGATGAAGGAGTTTGAAGAGGTACCAAGAAGAGATTATTTTAAGAGTCTTCTAGATCATTTCCAAAACACTTTGAGAATTATCATAAACAGTGAGATATTCAGATCTGCTTAGGTAGTATAACCGAAATAAGAAAAAAAGGAAACTATTTTTGCTTCTGAGAAGTAGTACTTCCTCATTCCCTCTGCTTGAAAGTCCTACACGCTACTGATTTACATCCCTAGAGGAATGTGTGCTGTCAAAAATGAGCCTCTGACAGAAATGAGCAGCGGCACTTGTTGAATTCTACAGCTCTTTTATGTAGTTGAAAAAATAAAAGTAATACCACTGCGCAGCACAGTATAAAGCAGTGAAGACAGACCTATCTGCCTATCTATCTGACCTATCTGCCTATCTGACCACACCTCAGGACTGCTGGGTGTGCACAACCCAAAACTGTGCGCAGGGTTTAATATGCCTAAGTTGCATCCCTACTGCTAGATGCTTAAATGCCTCAAAGAAGTCAACCATAGCCCAAACAAACTGATGAAGAGTGGAAAGTATTTACACTGATCAGGTCTAGCCCCATTTAAACAGGCTCAGGGGTGGATTTACCTAGGTAGTAATTGTGTTGCCCAAAAAATCATATTTTTTTTCCTGTGGGACTTATTTTTTAGCACAGTTTAGTTCAAATGTGGAATGAATTGTGCTGGGTCTACTTAAATGAAGTTTTTATAACCTTGACCTAAGGGTGTGTGTTGCATGTCCTGGAGTGTCTCAGGAGTTTCCTTGCTTTTCCTTGCTGTTGCTGGAAGACTGTGGAGGACCATGGCCAAGGGGGGCTCTCCCCAGGGCTGCATGTGAGTGTTGTCTTAGAGGTGCCAGCTCACTCACTCTAGAATAAATCATCAAGTCAAACTAACATTCACACAGTGCAGACAATAAAGGCACAGGATCCACTGACTGAAATGACCTCATAATCTATATTATTAGGTAGTTTATATGAATCTAAGAGGAAATTAATTAAATGGCTAAGGTATTGGTGGGTTACATGATCACAAGAATGGAAAGGAACAGTAACTATGGACTGCTGACAATGTTACCATGGGTTTATGGGTTTTCCAGTTTTCAAAATAAAACTTTTGTTATTTCAAACATAGACTCAGGTCTTATGAATGAGGAAATGATTTTTATTGAGAATTCCCCAAGGAGGTAAATTCTGATCCCAGAAAGTCAGAGTTATATTTCTTAGGAGCAATGTTCTGCTGTTTGACCTAGCTCCTTGTGGCTATTGTCTATCCATCGCCAAAGGGTTCCTGCTCTTTAAATAAACAGAAAATTTTGCCATGACATTTGTAACTAAGGAAGATATTCATTTATATTCCAGTGTCTGAAAGTGATTGCTTCTCTGCATCTATGTACTCTCTATAATCAGGGGAGAGACATGTTCAAATCAGGTCTCTAGACTCATGCCTCTACCTATTGGCTCTAAATAGAAAGTTAGAGGGCTGATTTAGGCTTCATGTTGAAATTTTAGAAAGTTAAAACAGGTGAGATGAATCATTATCTGGTATGATAATGAATTCTCTTGAGAAAAGTAAAATAAACTTCTGTAAGTAGTTCTTTATGTAAAGTGCTTAAGCAAATATGTATCATGACAATTTAAGGGTGAATGAAGCTTTGTTTTAAAGTGTGACATTTCCCAATATATAAACTAGCTTGATAACATAGATTAACTAACTCCCTTGAATAAATTTTATACAGAAACTTCAAAGAGTAGCATTATTAATAATTAACCCTAATGTATTAAGGATACTTTGGGGTCTTGCAATATATGCTTGCTCTGGAGATAAGGCAAAATTATCTCTTTCCCTATGGTATCATCAAGGACACATCTGCATAGTAAGCAGCAAACTAGAGGCTATTCAGAATTCAATGGGAGTTCAGGCATATTATTGAAGGACTGGACTAGAGTTTATTAACCTCTCAGAAAGCCTTTGCACATGGCTTATGCACACTGAGTAAATTATGCGGTTTTGGACTTTGCCTTGTTTGCCTGTCTGCTCAAAACACCATCAGGCAGCCCCTAACAGCCCGGAGAGCTGTGGAGTCTGTGGCAGAAAGCAACTCCTTTTGGGCATGTGGGCACAATGGCACCCGCTTCTGAAACACGACAGCAGCCACATGGCCATTCACCTGCAATCTTGTAACCATGGAGGACAGTTTCTGTTCAAATTCACAAATTTTCTTCCATATTTTCAGAAAATGAAAAAAAAACCCCACTTATATAGCATTCTATTCCACTCCTTGCTTGCTGCTTGCCTTAAATGATAAAGGGTTGTTTTTCTTTGCTTAAACAAAAGCAAACAAAAACATATTGTGAGGGCATTTTGCTGCCTTTTTACAGCATCTAATGCATTCTGGGATCTGATATACTGCAACCAGTAAATAATAATAACAATAATAATGATAATAATATTTCTTCTTTATAGACTGATAATTCTAAGATATTAGTTCTTGTTTTCTTAAGTAATGAGATGACTTTCTTAAGTAATGAGAGAAACTGCATTTGTTAACAGAGTAACAACACAAACATTATCCTTACCTTCACTGGCATTTTTTATAGTAGATTGCATTTTAAAATGCAATTCAATAAGAAATAGCGAGTACAGACTTGACATACTTTTAGTTCTGCTAACAAGGTTGATTTTTCTTGCCCCAGCTTGCTATATCCTGCTGACAGTTACTCCCAGTTAAATATATAAATAACATTGCATTTGTTGTTTAATGTATTAATATGTTCTTAAGGTATTGAATGTGCTAATATGCTCTTAATTTAAGGTATTAATATCTTCTTAATAAGATGTAGTTCAGTTCTCTAGGTGCTATACTTTCCATTTTACCTGTTAAAACATTGGATTCAGTAATCTTCTATGACTGCCATAAACTTTATAGCTAGCTTCATTTCATACAGGGCATTGTCTCAAGTTTTAAGTATTTGTAAACATACATGGATTTCAATCCAGTTCAGTTTGGCATGGCATAAAATCTCCATCTCAATTTGAGGTGTCTATGCATGTGTCTTACCCAGTGTTACAGAACGTATTAGTGTGAGAGTTACCTGAACTAAATGTTGTTTCTAAATTTCCCGCATTATCACTTGGTCTCAAACTAGAAAAAGGGCATAGCCAAATTCATGTACCATGATTTATTTACATGAGTGGCAAGGAATGTGACTCTTCAATTAAAACCATTCCCTACAGAGCTGCAGAATCTCATTTGCTTGGAATGCAAAGCCTTTTGCTTTTGAACTAAACTCCTCCAGATTTAGGGAATGTACTTAGTAGTCCATAATACTGCAGCTCTGTTTTCATCCCATACTATGCTTTTATCCCTTATGCTTCCTCCTGAATAGTCAGAAGACGTACGCGAATTTTTATTAAGGCATAAGCCGATATAGTTTGGTCTAAAATTCCTTAGTAAAATGCTAGTGTGTGCTTCCAAGCAAATAGGACTTGAATCTCACTTAAACTTTTGGCATCGTGAAATTAATCTTAATTTCCACTCATATCTGTGAGTACTCCCTCTCAGATATCTGCTCTCAAGGCTGTAAAGTCAGGCAAAGATCCCAAATGCATTTTCTCATGAACCTTTAATCACACACTAAATTTCTTTAGAAAAAAACAAGTCTTTACTTTCAAGAAAATATCGAGCTTTTCCCATATTTTCTAATTGACTGCAATCACCCCTTTGTCACTCTGGAGTAATGGATAGCTCCTTTCTCGAGTTACACTGATGATCAAATGCTCACTCTCTCATCCAGTTTGGGACATATTTGCATATATAACACATGCATGGGAGACAAAATCATTCATTTTTTTAATTCCTTTTTTTTCCTTTGGCAGATGAAATGGGAACTACCCATATTCCCAAATGGAAAGGGATATTGCTGGCTAAATGAGAGAAGCAAATGAAAATAAGTCACAAAACTGCCTGTGGGCGCAGGAAAGTATTCTGAATGTGTACCTTAAAATATCAGAGTTTACAGAAGTGCACAGACTGTGAGAAAATTTAGGATCGCCGTGAAAGACCATCTAAACACATCCTAATAAGTGTTATCAGATGCTGAGAGTATATAGGTTTGAATCACATCCGTCTCTAAGATTCTGCAAGGGTTATATGTAGCAGTGGTTGGATGGCTTATATGGAGATGCAGCTGCATAACATATGTATGGATTATGGATAACATAATCCATAGTGAGTGCTCAGATATTTTGATATAGATCTGGGAATCCAAAACATTTAGGGATTAATATAAAAAAGTAGAAGAGATATTTGTAAAGCCCAGGTTGCTTCTGTGTCGAGAGTTTGAACAATCTTGGCACAAAATTTAGGAAGGGTAAGGATAGATGTCATTTTTGCACAAGGGCAATTTCCTTGCTCTGGGCTAAAACAGTGTGCCGGGGAGGTGGGTCCTGCAGAGATTGGGCGAGAGCAGCAGAGGCAGTAGGGTCGCACAACAGAATAGATATCCCTTTCATTCAATCCTGAGGGCACATTACATGCAGACTATGCAATGGTAGCAGAGCACCACTGTCCTAACCCTACCTTTGAGGAAATTCTTCACTGGATTGCAATTAGTTGTCTTGAGCTCAGATCTGAATGGAAATGTTATAAAGGAGGGTTTTTTTGTCTATTTGTTTGATAAGATTTTTGATATATTATTCCATAGGAATATTCGTTCATATAAGGAAACCAGAACAATACTTTTCTTCTCCTTGCTACCTTCCCCAAGAAGCAACATGGTGTTAGCAGGTGACTTTTCTTTTGTGGAAGAACTGGAGTTTGAGCTTCTGAATGAAGATAAAGAGGTCATTGCCTTGAGTAATATTACTCTCAGAAAAGAGCATTATGCTTTCAGAGTGTGCTATGGTGTTCATTAGCCATCTGACAGAGAGTGAGGTTCAGAAAGCAACCAGAAAAAAAAAAGTGAGGGAAAAGAATTGCTCTTCTATTACTTATAACTGAGAAAGACCAGTCTGCTGCACATAGTTCTGTGAATGGCCTAACATTACAATTAAAAAACATTTTTAATAAACTAGAGTGCAGCTTCAGGCTTCTCTACCACTATCAGGACCACAACAGGTGGGGCAGATGGGTGAGTGTCAGGAGCTTCAGGAGCAACCAGGATGCCCAAGAGTCCCTTAGGCAAGAGATTATTCTTTAGAAGTAGTTTACATCTTGTGATCTCTTTCAAACTAGTTGAACTTTAAGTGATACAGTCCGTTCTAAGCTCTCTGACAAATATCATCAGGTTTGCAACAACTACTGCTCTGCTTCAGTATGCAACCTTATCAGTCCTACTGCTTCAGTGACAGACAATCCAGGCAGATGATTTATTTGCTTGTTGAAATTTCTCACTCCAGATTTTAGCAATCCATTAAAAAAAGCGCATTCCTCATAATTTGTAATGCATTGAAGTTGCCATCTGCTTTTCTCTAGATATCTATAGGGTTTCACTGACATCTGGAGCCCATAACTTCTGGTATTGACAGCCACAGCCCCACTCCTTTGTGTCCCCTTTCCCTGAAATCTGCATTGTTTTCTGCAGTTTTGCAGAAAAAAAACAAGTCTCCTCAAAATTGCTTTTAAATCTCTTGAGCATCATTAGTGAAAAGAACTTCTAAAGTGTGAAAATAGGATATTAAGAGGAGTCTGAATCTTTTCTTCTCACCACAGAAAGGAGCAGGGATACTGGCAGATGAATCCTCCGCTTCAGAAATGTGGCAGTTGAGACAAAATACTGTGAAGTGGGTAAGGAAGATATATGCTGGGTTATAACTGCATGTTGCACACAGCCCAGCTGGCACACACCCGATGTACTAGCTGGCTCTAGACCAGCATTGATCAGAGAAAACATTTAAGATGCCTATTAAACTTTTGGCAAAGGCAATCGGAGCAGTTATGGGACCCCTTTGCAATCTCACACTGTTTCCTTGCAGAAAAAAAAAAATCCACAAACTGTGGCGTGCAAAACTGTGGGTGCAATAGCACCCAGAGGAAATGTCTGGATGGAGTCCAAGGACTGAGGGATGTATATGATAAGTCTACCACCTCTTCCAGCTCCTCCCTCCATGCGGATAAGGGTCTGCTGGATGTTCACAGCTCACACTGGCCATCCTGGGATCCCTGCCAAGTGCCCCTAGGGCACAGCCCTATGTCATGCTCTGAGTGCTGGTGGCCCCTTACTGCCCAAGAGATGGGGCAGATGATTTGCCCTGCCTTAGTGTGTTCCCAAGAGCAGCAGCTTCCTTGGATAGCCCAGTGAGACACATACAAAACAGCTCTGGAAGCCTTTTCCATAACAGTGCTTTTTTCTATGCAGTTTTGAGGCAGAATGATGCTACAGTGTGTGTAGGGGGGGAAGAGGGACATATGCTCCTTGAATTATATTGTTGTCAATCAAAGGCAAATCACACAATAAATTCAGCAGTGACACAAATGACAAATCATTTTAAAGGAAAGGAGAACCAGGACTTTACTACCTACTCAGTACTTTTCCAGGAGACAGACAAAGGACTTCATATACTTATGCTGTCAGGCTTGCACCGTTTACGAGCACTGACTTAACTAAGAAATTTTAAAACACTGGAGTATGCTGATAAATATAGCAGCTATTTTATCTGTAGCAGAGGAGCACTGCATATTTCATGTAGTCTGTTTAATGATGTTTTATCTATATTCACTGCCTATTCCAGGCAACAACATATCTTTTGTCTCTCTCCCTTTCCCTTCCTTTCTCTCGCCCCAGAGGGCTAAAATGTTTACTGAGGCAAAATGCAGTACAAAGAGAAGTCCTGGACTGTCATATGACCTCTCTTCATTTTAAACAATTCTTTATCCTAGCTTGTTAACATTTCCTTCAGCTCCTATATTTCTGAAAGAAAAAATATATCTGATATGTTACCAGCTGGATATTAGATGCTGTTGTACCAAAATGATCCTTGCTAAAATGTTTCCCATTTAGATCCATTAAAAAACAACATAAATTATTTCAGATCTGCGAAATAGAAAGGTATTAGTCATCATCTAGAAAGCTGCAATAATCAGTGTAATAAGGTAACAGTACTGTCAAGTGCATCATTTTACATTTATTTTACTTATAAGATAGTATTCATTTTTTCTAATATCTTTCAACCATTTCACACAATGGTGCACAACTCCATTTTAAAAACTCTTCTGTGGACTCATTCAGTAAGAAAATACCATTGAAGCAGTAGAACTGTGTTTTGTACAAGTATGAAAATATTTCATCTAGAAGTACTTTGTAAAAATGGAGGTCTCTCCTCTGAAACTTATCTAAAGTGTCTGACAGTAGTTAATACTAAAAAAGAACGTTCCTTATCCAACAATCTTAGTCAATTTCCTAGTGAAAAGTGCCCAGTTCAGATAGGAAGCTATTGCAGCTATTGCAGCAGTGTGGTCTTATACCCATGGCAAGCTCTGAAATTCAAGGATTGCAGAGATGTGCACCTCATGCAGAACTCTTCCTGTTGGATCTGAGGTGTCCCAGTATCATTCATATGGGGAGATCACAGTTTGTTTAAGGCAAAACATGAATTTGAGATTTTTTTTCTTCCAATGAATTAATTTTCATTAAATGAATTGCAGCAGAAGTATGTACTTAGTATATTATTAATATACAACTCTGAGACAATGTAGATGATTATGCAAAGAAAATGTTGCTGTCTTGTAATGCATATAGCTGTATTCAAAGCAAAATTTCTCTGTATTAGGAAATTTTGTTGCTTTAAGACGAGTTATCTGGTGAGGCTGCATCTCAAATATTGTTTTCAGCTTTGGAACCTTCACTACAAGAAACAGACTGAGGTACTGGAGCATGTCCAAAGAAGGGCAGCCAAATTGGTGAAGGGGCTGGAGCAGAGACCTTAAGGGAGGAGTGGTTGAGGAAGTTGGGGTTATTTAGTCTGGAGGAAGTCAGGGGAGACATCACTCTCTAGAACTGCCTGAAAGGAGACTGCAGGGAGGTGGGAGTCAGTCTCTTCTCCAAAATAACTACCAGTAGGACAAGAGGAAATGGTCTCAAGTTGCTCCCGGAGAGGTTCAGGTTACATATTTGGAAGAATTTCTAAGAAAAGAGTAGTCAAACATTGGAACAGGCTGCCCAGGGAAGTGGTGGAGTTACCGTCCATGACAGTGTTCAAGAGAGGTGCAGATGAAGCACTTAGGGACATGGTTTAGTAGTAGTAGTAGTATGGTGGTGATGGGTTTACAACTGGACTTGATCTTAAAGGTCTTTTTCAACCATAAGGATTCGATGATTACATGAGTCTACGATCTATGTAAGGAAAAATGCAGTTGCACCATCACAGAAAGATTTATACAGGCATATATCTTCCACATCATGAACTGAAATAGCTTATGTCACTGTAAGAGACAACATGTTTATTAACAAAGCTACAGCAGTAGAAGGAACATACAAGCACTAATATACCATAAATGCATTGACAAACCTACACAGCTGTGTGACTATGTAGCTAGACCATGTAAGCCAGACCTGAAGTGCTGCTAGCATCTGATGATCTTCAACAGTTTCCATAATTGCTGTGGATTAAATATACATATAAAGAAAGGGAAGCTGTCTTTCCAGAAAAAAAAAAAAGTGAGATTTTTCTTGCTTAGTGTTTTAGGGTACCTTTTTAGAATACCATGTCTTAGTCACTGCTTTCCACTATGTCACACCTGCTTATGCCATTTATGACATGTTACACCACACAACCATAATGCAAAGTGACTTATCTAGTGTAACACAAAGTGAGGCATTAACAAATGCATAAATAGCTTTAGGAGAGAATTGGATTTAGCAAGCAAATTTTGATTGCATCAGACAGTTCAGATTTTGATAGACTTTTAGCCGGTTTGCCACAGAAGTCTATATGTTTGCATTATTCAGTGTAATTTAAAATGAATTACAAGATGAAAAATGTAGAGAGACATTCTGGTACAAATGGGTGCCAGAATATGCTAAAAAAATATGGGAGCTTTACTTACAGACATTACACATTTAACTATCACTGAAGAGATCATGACCGAATCCTGAAAATACTTAAACCTATGAATAATTTAATACATCACAGAATCACAGAGTGATTAAGGTTTGAAGGGACCTTTAGAGATCATCTAGTCCAACCCCCTGTACAAGAGGATCACCTACAGCACATTGCACAGGATTGCATCCAGGTGGGTTTGGGTTATCTCCAAGGAAGGAAACTCCACAACATCTCTGAGCCACTTGCACTAGTGTTCTGCATCCTCACGGTCAAGAAGGTTTTCCTGTTGTTCTTGAGGAACTTCCTGTGTTTCACCTTGTGGCCGATGCCACTTTTCCTCTCACTGACCACCAGTGAAAATAGTCTGGGCCCCCTCCTCTTTACACCCTCCTTTAAGACACTTGTAAATTACTATTTGAGTGTTTTTTATAGAATAATTTATCAGTAGTTTCTCTGATTTTAAAGCAAATATACTATATGTGCATTTATGCCTATGTAAACAATGCACAAAGAGTCTCAGACTTTTCCTCACCTCATGTTTTTTACTTTATGAAAAAGTCTGCTTAGTAATTAGGATAATAAAATAAAGTTTTAAAGTATGAGAAATATCTGAATTATGTAAACAAAAAAAAGTGCCTTACTATATCATTAGGCTTGACTAGACAAATACAGTTATATACACAGTTCAGTTTTATTTTTTGTTTATAAAATAGATAATAATTAGAAAATTAAAACAGCTTCTTATGTCAGTTTCTGGAATAAATAATTGTAAACAATTTTCCACTGTATACTTCCCTTCTTTTCAAAAGATATACAAGAAAAGAAATAATTAAAAGAGTGAAATTTCTCATGAAAAATAGTTTAGAAGAATAATCATTTTTCATTGCGTTGTTCTTCTGATGAAGAGTTTCCACTACATTAAGGTATGTATATATATAGAGAGATATTATCTCTTAGGAGCTTCGTGATATAATTGGAATATATAAAAGCATACATAAGGATACAAGATTAGTATAAGCAAACTTCATATTGGACTTTGTGATTTAAGACTTCTTTATTGGACCATGCTTGTACTTCTTTTATGTAGTTATGGATGAAAAATATATAATACTTTTAGAGCTCTTCTTTGATTACTCTGATATGCTTTACAGGAAAGCATAAATTCTATCAGTAAATGTAAGGGAAGCCAGAATGTCCTATTCATATCTGAAGTGATTTTTAAATATTTTAAATTTAGGTAACATGGTAGCAATGCTTCCATCCAGTGAAAATTATGCATATATTTCTGCAATGCACCGTTCAGAAGTGACTCACAACACTGGCTTTATAATTTTTGAGGTACATTATGCATCAAGGCAAAACATAGGAACTATTCTGCAGTCATCAGCAGCACTCAGTCTTTGCAACAGGACTGTGTACATGTAAATACCAGCTGTCTTCAGACGTAGATTAACAGTAGTAAAACATGAAAAAAAATCTTTCAATATTCTCTTACCTAGAAATATTTCAGATTTAGCAGTATGATTGTGTTTTAGTAAACCAAAATTAACTGCAAAAAAAATCTCTCTCAGAAGCTATGGATTACCTTCACTACCTCAGAGTACCTTGTCTGACTGACATCAACACTGAGTATGTGTGTGATAAAATGGAGACTCAGACTGAATAAAAGTAAAGAATAATTTTATAGCTTTGAATTCATGATAATTTAATTTTAGTATTTTTGAATGTAAATTTCTTGTTTATGTTCATGGAATTAGCTGGCTGCAGCAATATACATAGAATCATAGAATGCTTAATGTTGGAAGGGACCTCTAGAGGTCATCTAGTCCAATTCCCCTGCACAGGCAGGGTCACCTAGACCATGTGGAACAGGACTGCATCCAAGCAGGTTTTGAAGATCTCCAGAGGACACTCCACAACCTCTCTGGGCAGCCTGTTCCAGTGCTCTGTCACCCTCACTGTCAAGAAATGGAGCAACTCCACCGCCTCGCCTTCCCAGCCTGCCCTTCCTAAAGAGCACATAGCCTTCCATGGCAGCGCTCCAGTTGTGCGAGCTATCCCACCACGTCTCTGTGATTCCAATGAGATCTCCAGAGCACACAGATCTCCAGATCATCTTGCTTATTCTCCATGCTTCACGCATTGGTGTACAGGCATTTCAGGGAAGTACCCGAGCCTGCAGGTTCCCCACGAAGGGTGAAAGAGTGCCCTCTATAAGCATTTCCTATCCTCACTTCCCCACTACCATACTCCTGCTGGACCTCATCTGACCTTGGCCGTGTGGTACTGTTCGCCATGTCTGTGTGACATTCCCCTTCCTCCTTCTGGTCTAGTTTAAAGCCCTCCTAACCAGGTTGGCCAGCCTTTTTGCAAAGAGACGTGTGCCGCTCTTGCTGAGATGGTTCCCATCATTCCCCACTACCTGGTGGTGGTTAAACAGAGTTCCATGGTCATGGAAACCAAAACCCTGTCGCCAAACCCAGCGGTGCAGCCAGCTGTTAATCTGCTATATCCGCCTTCTCCTCCTTGAATACATCCCCCTCGTTGTTAGGATCAAGGAGAACACTACCTGGACTCCCATACCTTTGACGGCCAACCGTAGGGCTCTGAAGTCATGCTTGATATCCCTCAGTTTGCCCATGGCATCTTTTGTGCCCACGTGAAACAGAACCAGTGTATAATAGTCAGACTCATAGACAAGCCTTGGGAGCCTTTCTGTAACATCCTTAATTCGGGCTCCTGGTAAGCAGCAGAGACATGAGACAATTGAAGTATAAATCAAATGTAAATTACATTTAAATAAGCCAAAACTCTAACAGAGAGTTGGATTCAGATCAGTTAAAATATTTCAACATTTTAAAATATTTCAGTTTTGACCGTTTCCTTTTTTTTTCTAGCTTATTTTTTTCTAGGAAGTTTTTCTAGGAAAAAATTCTTAACAGTGAGGGTGACAGAGCACTGGAACAGGCTGCCCAGAGAGGTTGTGGAGTCTCCTTCTCTGGAGATCTCCAAAACCCGCTTGGATGCAGTCCCGTGCCAAATGCTCTAGGTGACCCTGTGTGTGCAG
>VWPW01000846.1:0-31952 GCA_013389825.1 Crypturellus undulatus | reverse complement strand
CTGATGCATGTAATGCATATCATTAAAAATAGTTAGCACAAAGAAATGGTTGTTATTTTGCTTAAATTGAGCTGGACTCAGTAGCTAATTAAGTGCAGACTTTTTTTTCCATGGTTATATGCAGTTTTCAAATTCCTATAACACAAACTGTTTTAGAGGATAAGTTAAATACAGAATGCATTGAGTTTGGTAGAGAAAGTTTAAAGGTCTGCATTTTCCCACCAGAGCTATTTGATATCAGCTACAGAGTGGGTGTGTGTGTGTGTGGAGGGGTTATGACCTCTTTTATTTTTACAACCATTGCCATGATTTCATAATACTGGCAGCAGTCACTTCAAGTGAGGGACTAGACGTTATTACTATAATTGTATGCTAGAATGTGGGCATAAAACAGAAAAACTTTTCTATAGATAAATGCCAGTAGCAAAATCCTTTTGTCCAACAAATAGTCCTTTAGCAGTGTTATGAATATTATATTAACCTCAATAAAAACTATGCCAGAAATGTCTACTGTACATGGCACAAGCTCTATATTCTTATACTAGCTTTGTTCTAAGAAACTGAATATACTTGGGGCTTTGAGTATGCAGTGCCTTTCCTCTGCAGAGCACATTACAGATGTCCACTCATTAGTCAACACAAGGACCCATTGTAGGGGCATTAGCATCATTTTAAGTATGGGGAAACTGAGGCAGAGAGGGTAAGGTTACATGTACTGAGTGTAGATAAGTGCTCTTAGTCCAATGGGATCCTGGCTGCATCACGAGGAGGGTTGCCAGCAGGTCGACGGAGGGGATCCTGCCCCTCTGCTCAGCTCTGGTGAGGCCGCACCTGGAGTATTGGGGGAAGTTCTGGGCTCCCCAGTACAAGAAGGACATTGAGCTTCTGGAGAGGGTCCAGCAGAGAGCCACATAAATGATTAAGGGACCAGAGCATTTGTTGTGTGAGGAAAGACTAAGCAAGCTGGGCCTGTTTAGTCTGGAGAAGAGAAGGCTGAGAGGAGATTTGATCAACATGTCCAAGTACCTGAGGGGTGACTGATGGGGCCAGGCTCTTCTCTGTGGTGGCCGGTGACAGGACGAGGGGTAACGGGTGTAAGTTGAATCACGGAAAGTTCCACCTCCATGTGAGGAAGAACTTCTTTCCTGTGAGGGTGACAGAGCCCTGGAACAGGCTGCCCAGAGAGGCTCCTTGTGGAGTCTCCTTCTCTGGAGATCTTCCAAACCCGCCTGGATGCCACCCTGTGCCACGTGCTCTGGGTGTCCCTGCTGGAGCAGGGGAGTTGGACTAGAGGATCTCCAGAGGTCCCTTCCAACCTCAATGATTCTGTGATTCTGTGTGATTAGCCTAAAAAGCAGGCGGGTTTGCTGTTCTCCCAGCCCTGACCTCTACCTCACACGGGGGATGAATTAAATAGCATATTAACTTGCAAAAGTAGATTGATTCAGCTTAATCTCAGTTATCACATTAGCATGGAATTAGTAAAAATACTTTTTGTGAATGTTTAATAGTGTCATTTTGAGTACTTTCCCTATTTGTTAAAGTAATGATCTGATTTTGACAAAATTATTTTTAGCATATGAAAACAATGTTGATATATGGGTGATTCACAAGCTGTTATTAAATATTTGTTATCAGACCTACAAGCTATGTGGGTATGCAGTATGTTCAGTCATCTGCTTGACTGACACTTTTATAAACAGAAGATAACATATAACAAATCAAGTTGTTTGTGATTTACATTTCAGCATAACCATTTCTTTCTGCTACATTTCAAGAAACACTGATATTCACAGATTTAAAAAGTGGGAAGTGATGATGAATGTATGTATGTATGCATGGTAGTAGTATGATCCTGCCACCACCAGTCACATTGTTGTTTATACTCCTGTAAATATTCACATAATAAACTGGCTGATTTAAATACATATAAATATTGTTACTCTCCAATGACATATGCTAGCATCAACTCTTATTTCAAAAGTATATTCAGGTTTGTAAAATTGTGGTGTTGATCAAAGCTGCAGTGACACAGCTTTTTCAAGGTATGCAGACCAGTAATAAATATCTCAACGGGTATGAGCTATATGCTAGCTGACTATGTCTAAATCCAAGGTCAGGTGGAAAACCAGCAAAACTGCAGGTAATAGGGACCCTGGAAAAGGAGAAAGAGTTTGAGGGCAGAACCGGAGACTAATTCAAAGTGAGAGATGTCGTTTCCTGATCACTGATGAAGAATGATCACTGGGCAGTTCAGCCACGAAGTCCCAGTGCTTTGTGATTTATTCATCATGCTTTAAAATAACATTGCAAGAAAAATGAGACTGCAACTCGGAAGAGCATTCTGGTTGTGTGGGGGCATAGGGACAACTGTAGCTCCTCTGCCCGATCCATCTGCTGCTTCTCATATTCAGAGCAGAGATGGGGATGGTGCCTGTCCCTGCAATGGGCTCCTGTGTGGTTTCATCTCAGTTTGTCTTCAGACATCCCAGGAGTGCAGACGTTAGACACAGAGGCTGTGCTGTGGCTACTGATAATTTTCATATCATCATTGGTTTCTGTCAGTGTTTGACAATGATGAAGACAATGTGAGCAGCACAGCCGTGCCGATGACCTGCATTGACTCTCCTCACTGAGTATGCAGAGTTATTCTGATTATAGGATTCTTTAGGTGCTGAAAACTCTTCAGTGATGTTTAGAGTTGTGCTAAGTTGTGCTTCCTAGGGAATTCAGCCTGTCATGTGAGTGAGGATCATCATTACTTCTGTGACATACTTCTGGAACCAACCCTGCTGTGGAGAAGGAGCTGGAGGATACAATGTGTTTGTGACTGACGATGAGGAGGTAGGCGACAAGAGTGCTACCGGTCATGACTGAACACAGTACTGTGTGACTCAGTACTCAAGTAAGGGCACTGAAATCCTCATTTACTCACCTGACAAATATTTTTTGTCATTGCTTTGCTTTCCTGGCACAGTCTTTTATAAAGTTACTATTCACCCTCACAAGGCTCAATATTAGGCCTTACTCAGTTAATGCAACAGATCTTTATTTCTCATTCACTGGAATTAACAGAACAAAGATAACCAGTGTTCTGAGTGATCATATCTGGATTGCTAGTTTGGAATGCACAAAATTAAATTTCAAAATTAAATAAGAACAGAGATAAGATAATGTTATTTTATTGACATTTTAATTAGCATTCCAAACTCCCACCCAATTTTAACTTATTGGTCTTGCTGACTTGCTCCGTACCCTGTCTTGACGAAAGACACGAATCTTCCTTATTTATGTTAGGATGCTGTGGACAACACTGCGTCTCCCAAGAAGAGTAACCCAAGAAGTATTTTACAATTATTATTTTTGTTAAAAACTACCTGAAAGTATTTCCCCACATAAGCAAACCTTTTGCTGCGCTATCCTGAGCTTCTAGCGAATGCTGTTCATTTTATTCTGTTTTGGTGAAAGACTAACACCAATCAGGGAGTTGGTTCAGGTAGGTTTGATGTTGCAGCCCAGAGATCAAGTCCTTTGTTTCCCAGTCTGCAAGGAAATATTTATGTGTGAACTTTACAATTTTCATCCAAAATTTCTCAGGAAAATAATAAAGTGCAATGCAATTTCTCATAATATCGTACTTTGCAGAAACTGTTTACTACTCATCTGCTCTTTGAACTATGCAGAGATGAGGAGCCTCACATACCTCACATGGGCCACTTTTTGTTCCAGACACTGGATACCAAGTGGGACCATTTACATTTGCAACTGCTGACACATATGCTAAAATTAGAGTAAATAAAGAACAGCAGCTGCATGGGGACAAACAAACCCAAATTCATTTACAGATGAGAGAGAGCCTGAAGAACTCAAGCTTTCTATCTAGACTCGATGCAGAGGCCGGTGCAGTGTAAGAGCCCCGTGCCCACAAAGCCACAGTAGCTGATATTGGTCACCCAGAGCCCTGTCCTGTCCTGATCCTTTCCAGGGAAATCCTTTCACAGCCCTAGACTCTTTTTGTCTTTTTTTTCCCCCCCTTAACATATGTTACAATGTCTCATTATGTAGGAACACACTTCCCTTTAACATGTCTGTCTTCTCCTATCCACTCAGCCTCCCCCACAGACTGGCCCTGGACAACCACAGTCATTGTGGCCAATGCCAAGAAAAGCCCACTCTCCATTTGTACCCATGTTCTCTGCTTGCTTCATGCCAAGACATTGACAGAGTGCAGGGTCTTTCTCCACAGCCATGTCACAGACTATTTTTTATAGGATTCCCTTTCAAAATGCTAGTGCAGTGGAATTTTGTGACCCCTTCCACAGCAACTCTGTCCCATGCATTATATTCAGATAAAAGGATATATTGTGACTTTTAAGGCACAGTCTGTGTTGTGGCGGAGAGGCTGCAGAAAGGCCAGATTGCACGCTCCACATTCTCTCTGAGCAGTCAGATTGCACTTTCCCAGGGCAGAAAAGACCAAAAATTTCAACTGTTTTTCATAGCTAATCTCAGAAAAAAAAAATCCTTTCAACAGCTTTTATTTAAGTGTGCACTTTATTCTTTATTATGAAGGATCCTTGCTGGGACATCCCCTCATGGAAATCCCAGATAAAACAGGCCCTGCAGGATTTCTAGGCAGTGTCTAAGAGATATCCCTGTGACTTGCACAGAGTCAGCTCAGGCTTATTGCCTGCCCTCCCCTTTACTCCTCTTTGCAGGCAGGTTGCTTAGCTCAGGCTCCTCCAAGCATGGTGCTCCTGACCCTGTTTGGCCTGAGCTTCCAACAGACCAGAGCTGCAAACACATCTCTTAACCCCAGGTAACGCCAAGGACACTGCACAAACCAAATTCTGGTGCCAAGTTTTCAGGCAACTCTATTTCTCTACTTACGCAAAGTGGAAAAGTGACTTTACTACCTTAAGAGCGTTAAGCTACATTTTTCTCTCTAGCTTTTCTCAGCCTCCATTTAAAGGCTCTTCTAGGACACTGCCTGCAGCCACAGCACCCAGCGTCCCACTCCCTGCCCAGGGCGGATTTCCAGCCCGCACTCTGCCTGCCACGGTGCTGCACCACCTGCAGCATGGCCTCAAACCTTCGAGGACAAATTCAGGGCCTTTTCTAGACAAGGCCTCACGTCTACTATGGAGAACACGGCACCCAGGCCCAGGCTGAATTTTTAAGCGTTGTCTCCTACCCAAGATTCATCCCCTCTCTCCTACAAACAGTCTTTTGCTTCATCTTTTCTTCATTTTGGGTCCACCTTCAACCAGAATGCAGGACAATGTCTTCCCATGCTTCACGCGCAGGAGCTGACTGGAACCACCCCATGACTCCCATTCCAGGGGCTCCCTCCCACAAGGGAATAGCTAGGGGCTGCACACAGAAGCATGAGCACTGCACAGTGTGTGTCAGACTTGGGCATGCTAAGGAGCAGAACTGGATATATCTTGTGGCTGCTGCATTCAAGAATAACAATATTGGCGATTGCAAGTTTGTTCCAAGGCATCACAATTCCACTTACGCCTTCCTGTAGGCAAGTCCTCCTCTTTCTGAGACTTAAGCATCTTCTTTAATGATGGATGACCTTGGATGGCACAGCAGCAGACAGAGGGGCAGTTTGAAAGCCTTCACCCTGGGCCAGCCCTGAACCACATCTCAAACCCGTTTAGTGCTGTGTGTGAATGAGGCCTTTGTTAATGACAATGAGTAGGACATTCAGAGAACTTGGGAAAGTATGCTTGGCAAGTAAACTCACCTAACCAATAACAGAAATGGTCTTGAAATTTGCCAGCCTTCTTTGCCCAAGGCGAGCACAATTTAAAGTCAATGAATTGTTTAATGTGAGGAAATAATAAGAGAGGGAAGAAAAAAAAAGCATACTGTTTGCTGATGCTGGTTTAGAATTTCTCTACTGCAGATCCCCCTCTGGATTGGTGATAAAAGCCCTTGGCATGCATCCTACAGAGAAATCAAGAAGCACAGCAGAGATATATGCACCTATCAGAAGCTACAGCCTACCTCAGGGGAGGGACAGACTCTGAGATCTAAGGCATTTTTCATCTTTAGCTGGGATGAGCCTCTCTCTGGCAGGCACATATTTGATTTTGGACCAGTTATCAAACCGGAATGCTTTCATGGGAGCACTCCCAATGACATGGAGAGCTGTTTCAAATATCCTGGCAAACTACAATCCTCCTCCACAAGAGGCCTGGAGCAGGTGGTAATTGCAGGATGGGTGTAGCACATACCTGCCCGTGATGTGAAAAAAAAAAAAAAAAAGAGCCTGAGAACTGCATCTCCAACCAGCTCACTCTCTTCTGGGTAAAATTAGAAAGCATAAAATATTTTTAATGCTTGAGAAGAGGCACAATCCCTGCAGACAAAGCAGGGGCTTAATTCAGGAATCATCCCTGTGTCCTGAACAACATTTCCACCTTTTTCCCATCACTTTTCACTGTCATCTCTCATTTTAAAGCATAATAGCCCTGATCATTTTTAAGAGGCAGACATCTTCCAAACACTTGCAGATTAAAGCAAGCACCATATTTGTTAAATAGATATGGTGTTAATCCTGTACTTTGGGAAGTCCTCATTAATTTTTTTGGAGCTCCATGTCTTAAACGGGTCCTTACTATGGATTTTGTACGTTTTTCTTAGATGATGGGTAGGTAATCTGGGTTTCTCAGTAGTAGCATCTTTTATTCTGTATTTCCTAGTTAATCTGCCATAGGTATTTGGTTTTTAATAGAGAAGAAGAGGAGAAAGCAGAAAAATTTTTAGCTATGCCTAACCTGCAATTTTCTGTTGTAGAAAACAGTTACAAGGACAAAATTTCTATGTTCTTCTGGTCCAAGCTGTTTGTCAGGGTTCAGAAAGAATGATATTTTCGCCAAGGCATAAGGGTGCACTATGGTGCAAGATCATTACAATTTGGAATAAAGACCCGACGCTTTGTGTTGAAACAAGCCAGTGGCTGAGTTGTGCCCTTGTGGTTTCACTGCTAGCTAATTATTTTTGGGAGCAAAGAGCTCAGCAACACTTCGGTATGGGCAATGGAAGAGAGCAAGATATGATGGGATATTTCATGGGACTGAGTCACACCGCAGAGCATGCCAAAACCATAGATTTCCAATCTTTGGGGCTGAATTTTATCAGAACACTAAATTTTAAACCAAAACAAGATGGGAAAACTCACATCTGCTGTGTGAGATGAAAGATTAAAGCACATTTTCCCTCTTTGCAGAGCAAATCCAAACCCACCTCTGTTGCAAAAACTTTCAGAAGCTTCCTGAGTTGCAAAAATCTCCAGGCTGTCCTCTCTGCCTCCCTAGGAAATCCATATTTTCTCCATCAAAGCTGGGTGTGGGTCTCTGCTCTGCTCTCCTCAGGCCTCCTTCCAGGTGGTCCTTCCACCACTCCTTCCACTCCTTCCACCGTGCTGCCAACCCACCCTGGGAGCCCGAGAGCCAGGCAGCTCCCCACGTGCACCCGCAGCCTTCCCTTCTTCCAGCCAGGCATGGCCAACGAGGCAGAAGCTCTCTCTGCCACGCGGGATCTCATCTCATGCAGCAGGAGGCTGCTTTACTGGAAGGTTGAAGTCTGACTGCAGAAGCACCCGGGAAGTTGGAGACTGCACTTTGCAACCCTAAGGGAAAACTTTGTTGTAACTGCAATTCAGTGGCAGCCCTGGTGCCTCCCCTCTTCCTGCTCTCCCTCCCAGCATCCTCTGAGGACTGCCAGCACTAACGGCGCAGGAAGCACGCAGCTGGGGCCTCCATGCATGACACGCGCGGCAAGTTCCTTGCCTCATGTTATCGCTGCCAAGAGATCATTCATGGGAGAGGACGGAAGAGGCAGGCAGCTAACACCGTTTGTGGGGCTTCTCAATGGCACCACTGTTTCTCCTTTTGCTCATGAGGGTTGTGCATGTAGAGAGCGTTGTGCATTCCTTGTGAAGATATATTTATGTAGTTGGCAGATTGCATCCTTATCTCCAGGCAAGCTCAGGGCAGGCTGAAGGCTTCATTTAGAATGAAGGAAATAACAGTTCTTCCTCTCTTCCCTTCCTACCCTTTATTAAAAACCTGAGCTCTACTATCCAGGGAAGAAGGTGAGGCAAGGCTGAATTTCACATGGCTAGAATAACTCGTGGACCTGTTGGAGCTTGTGAAGAGAGCAGAACTCCTTTAATCACCCTGTTTCAAGCTACACTGCATACTTAGGTTCACTATTTATGTCCCCTTTTTTAATTTGTCTTGCTCAGTGTGACCAGTGCAGCCCTCGGCTCTGGTTTTGTGCAAGGCATCCCGTACTCACGGACTTCATGTGTGCACAGGAAGGCATTTTCACTTTCCTAGCACATCCTTGGACAGCCATTCAAGACCATGTACTACCCGTCCTCAGGTTTCATCTCTAAACATTGAGTCCTCAAAACAAGTTAAAACCCTCTTTCATGGGTGTGCTGTAGACTCCACCCTACTTCACAGAATATATTAATGTGAGCAAACATAAGGAATTTGATCTCCATTGCTTTCTGATACATGTATGCAATAAAAATAACAGCCAATGCACAATCTAAAGCTAGTCCCCCATTTTTTCCTTCTGTTCTCAGTCTTCTAAAAGCCTTTTCTAAAAGCAGAGCACTTGGACGCCACGCTTTCAAGCTTGGGGCGCCTGTGCTCTCACCACTTATTCTACATATGGCCCACAGAGTTGTTGGAGTTTGGTCTTAGGGTAGACCACAAAACCTTATGAGAGGCAAAGAGGAAGCAAAGGGGCTTGCAGAGTAAAACAATCAAAAAGGAATTATTCTTCCTTCACTCCTGTTTTTGTTTTTTTAAGTAGTCCAGGTGATCTCACGTAGCTTGTCCCCCAGGAAGCTGTGCTTGGCAGACCCCTTGTCCCTGAAGCCCAACAAATGCAGCCCTTGCAGATGCAGGAGCATGTGATGGGGCCTGCACTGAGCAGCATCCGTGGCCGCACACCAGCTGGGCTGAGCTGAGGGAAAGAAACGGATCTTTCTCCAGGCTTCTACCATGTGGGAGATTAAAGGGAAAAGATGAAAGTATGCATAGGAAAACAACCTTATTTCACCATTTCATCATGCACAAAGGTCTTTTTGCCGTGGAGATAATCTGTAACAAGGGGGGATATGAGCTGAGTGTGTCAGTTAAAGATGTTTTAGTAAGAGTATAGTTTTGAACAACATTTTTTCATGCAGAGAGATGGGTTAAAATGCAAGAGGGTTGAAGCTGTTTCAGGGAAGCTGGTGTAGTGTTTGAGCGGGTGTGGGTGCCTTCCAAGTGCAGTGCTCTGAAATGTGAGTTTTGCCTTCAGTGGCCACGGCCCAGGAGCTCTGTGATGTCTGCAAAGGCAGGATGTGCACAGCGGGCAAGCCAGGGCAGTGCTCAAAGGGGACCTTGCTGAGGCACTTCGCGTGTGCCTCGGCTCGGCATTTCCGGGTTTTCAGGAGTTTCGGTTTTCCAGAACTCAGTACTCTGAAGGACACAATCTTGGCACCGCATTAACACAAATCTTTGCCAGTAAATTTCTTCATGATTAAAAGGAACATTTTTCCCCTTAATATGCATTTGGGCAGTTGTTTTTACTCCCAAGCTGTGCAGGTGGCATGTTCTGGTGTCTAGATTTGGGTAAAAGACCTGCTGAAATTGTGTGGAGCTCTTCCATTTTTGCTTTATATTTTTTAAGAGTGAACAAGAAATAATATTGAACAAGCAAAGCTGTTGGTCGAGTAGGAAAAGAAACTGTAGGTATTGTTTTTGATCGAAGTCCCTCAATAGCTCCATTCTGTGCCGCTTAGAGTCTCTCATACAATGGACTGCTTGCTCACTCTTATCAGTCCACACATCTTGCAACATATATCTACTACTATAATTCCCATCTTAGCTCTTCCATGAGCCATTAACTCTTTAGAATTCATATCACATATAAACCTACTTGACTTGCTTTTATGTACATATTTATCACTGGCAGTTGGAGGGAACACACCTTTGTTTACTTTGCCTGAGCAGCGCACTGAGCCCAATACTCTCCTCCTGCATCTTCAAACAAGTTTTCCTAGCCATATCTATGGTCCATCTCGTCTTCTGCAACCATCGTCCAGCCCACATTTCTCCTGTCCCCATGCAGCCATTCCCTGGCTCCCCACCACTTGGAGGTGCTGTACGTCCTAGCTTCATACTTCCTGCTTAACAGGACTTGGGTTTGGTGTTGCCTTCACTCATCATTTCCATTTTCAGAGCTGGAAGTCTGGATTATCGCTGCATCTCCTGCAGGATCTTGCTCTGTGTGATGGAGGAAGAGAGACTTCCACCCTGCCTCCTGACCCCAGCACACACACACTCGAGGGCTGGAGAACAGTCTCACACTGAGGCATTTCCTCTACCGGGGCAACCCCTCTGGATGCTAGCGTGGATTCAGGTAGGCAAGTATGGGCTGGCTCCTCCTGTGACAGTGTGGCCATCTGTGGTCTACGTGTGGTCTATGTGTGTTGACAACTTGGTAACTCTGAGAGTTATAAAACTGGCTGGTCCTGTCTGACTGTAAAACTGCGATCAAGAAACCTATCAAAACATAACAAACTCTTTGCTTAAAGGTGAGCTTGGTAGTAGCCAAAAATGCTGATAGCCCAAGAACCATCCAATTAACGATTGTGATGACACGGCTGTGTTTTGTAAACACACTGGATGCAGCTAAGCTCCCAAGAAAAGCCATGAGGCTGTGAAAAACTGAAATGTTTATTCTTCCATTACATTCAAGGATACTCATAAAAATGAAATAAAATAAATAGAGATGCTGACACTAGAGGATTCCCAAATATTAAGTAAGGAAGCAAGTCTACAAGCTGGAAAGAGAAGGAAACGGGGGTGGTCACTGAAGTTGTTTTCATTTGTAATACCTCGTTGCTCTCCCACTGCTTGCCAGGACACCAAAACTTCACATTTCAAGAAAGACTTTTAGATAGGAAAACCTCAAGCAGCGTGTCTAAAGAAAAAGCTGTTGCCCATGGCAGCACATACTTTTTCTTAGTCATTTTGTATGTACTGCTGGCAATAGAAGTTTGTGTTTTGAGAGAGGATTTCCCCCCCTTGCATACTGTCCTAATGACCCTGTGCAATGTGTTTACTAGATGAATCACATGCAAAAGTGCTTTGGAGACCTAGGAGTTTCCACCTCAGATACAGAGACTGCTCCACTTGCCGATCCTCAGTTAGTTAAACACAATGCAATAGGTAGCATTTCATACAAACATACACACACATATTTAGGCATAGCATAGCTTCAAGCAGCACATAATGCTGCAGTAGCCAATAAAATGAGGCAGCTCCATCTTACATTTGGGGAAGAAAATGGAAGGAGGAGTTCTAAAATAAAACTGAGTTCTGCTAGCAAGCACCAGCAGCTGTTTTGACCACTTTGAAACCTTCCTTGCTTTTCAACTATTTGTGGGCTCTTATATTCTCAAAATTTCAAGCATCTTCAGGCATCAATGCAAGTTCAATGCAAAACATCTCCCACCAAATATTTTTTCCTGTTCTTTTTTCTCTCCTCAAAAGTTTTCTACTCCCTTTTTCTCTCTTTTTCTCTTTCTTGAACCTCATACTACCTTTCTTAGAACAGGTTAACTACTTGTAATACCCAGTCCTTAAGGATCTCTGTAGAGCTGTGAGGAATCTGCCCCTCAGATCTTCCTTCATGTCCTTTCTAAAGGTGTCCTTCTCCGGGAAAACTTGACTCCCTTCTCATCCCCTATGATTCCTACTTTTCTTCAGGTCTGAATTATTATCCCTGTTATTTGCCATGTCTTGGTCTGCCTGGTCTACCTTTCTTTATAAGCCCTTTGGAGTGGAGAGGAAGACTTCCTCTGTCCTTAAAAGTTTGCTATTATCTGTGTCCCTTTAAACAGCATTAAATCTTGAATCTGCTTTGCTATGTCCCTGAGACTGCTTCGAACTTTTCTCAGTCTGAGTCTGATGGAAAAACCCTCTGGCACATTTGGATTGCAGAAAGGGTCTCCCAGAAGTCCCGCAGGACACACACTGACCTTACTGGCAGCACAGCTCTCCAGACTGTGGTCAGACCTCTGCACGGGGACCCAGCGCCACGGAGCATGTTCAGGGTGCCGTGACAGAGGGGCGCTCTCACCGCTCAAAATTATAATGAAAGAGAAGACAAAAAATGGGGAAAATATTACTATAAATGGAGAGAATCCCGTTCCCTGCTGGCAGGGGTATTCTGTGAGTCATGGTTATTTTCTTTTGAATACAGAGCTTCTCTGAGCTGATTAAGTGGAATTAACAACACGGTCGGGAATCCTTACAGATCCCTGTTGCTCTGATCCCCGTGGCTCTTGTTTTACCTCTCTTGCCTTTTGAAGCACTTGAGGAATTTATTAATGAGGCCCAATTACAGAAAATTGTGGGTTTATAATCAACATTCTGGCTAATGCTGGAATGGTTCTTTTAACTCCTTGGGAAATTAAAGCAAACACCAGAACTCACCTTCCCAGGCACATTTGGTCCCCAAAACACACAGAATGAAAGCTGTCCTCAGAGCTGGCCAGTTATCCCCGCTGGGGCATTGCAGCTGGGTCGCCAATTAGGCATAGTCTCCTGAGCAGCAGCATATCGAGGACTCCGGAGGACTCTGAACAGGCTCTAGGTGGGGGGGACATCCTGGGCAAGAGTGCGTTTCCAATTATCCCCCAGTGTTGTTTTTAACTGACCGCGTGGTGGGCAGTGTGTGAGAAGCAGAGGCACCCAGGAAGTGTTCCTGCTGCCTCTGGCGGCTGGGTAGAGCTGGAAGGCACCCAGCGGCTCCCGTCACGACTTCTGCAGCTTCGGAAGGGCTCCTGTACGTTGATTTAAATTCTGCATCCAAAAACTTGCTTCCAACTCTTTCTGCAGACAGCAGTCCTTGAAAATGGACAACGGCTGCTGCAGTTCTGAGACATCATGGTTTGGCAAGGGCTTCCTCCAGCAGCAGGGAGTCCCGCTCCAGGTTACACTAAGGTCCTGTGAGACAAACAAAACAAACCAATAAAATGCATGAGGAACAGAGGGGTCTGCCTCTTGGTGGATAGGACTATGCTGCTGAATCAAGGGAGCCAGGGAGTGATTCTTGGTCCTAAGGCCAAGTGGACTCACTGTACCCAGTCAGCTTCTTCTATAGCAGACTTGTCTCATCCACAGCATAGTATCTGACACAAGATTCCAAAGGGACTCTCTACTTTTTTTTTTTTTTTTTTAATTTTAATGTGTTTGAAAATAATAGCCAGGCAGCTCACCAAAGTGGTTGGTGTCTATACAATATGAAACTAAGTACATATGTTTAATATCCTGTTGATGTTAAACATCAATGTTCTGGCATTGATGGTGCAATGCCTTTTGGGATAGTGTTGGTGAACTCAGCAGATAGGAAGAGTCAAGCCTAACGAGAATATCTCATTCATGGCACCTCCTGAGAACAGGTCCTGGATAAACTGTTCACCAGATCAAGGCTGGGTGTTGTCTTGGAGAGAACTGGTTGGGGCCATCTAAAACGAAGTCAAAGATGAACTAAGAAATATGGCATGTGGATGAGCAGGTGTCCATAGGCTCAGCTTCCTTCTTAGCTCTCTCATTTAGCAGAATGAATGTATTTAAAAAATGTCTGCCATATAACTTTCTAGATATCTCATAAAAGCTGTCAGCCAAGATATTAACAAGCTTTTCTCTTGTCCAATTTCAAAGAGCTTACAGGATTTTTGATACATTTACCTTTTTGTCAACATTATTTTGAAAGTTATTAGAGTGGAACTGAGAGATAGGCAGCTCCAGAGAAGCTTACACAGCCATGGGGAGGTATGATTACAGAAATCCCTTCACTGTAGGAAAACTGCCTAAAATCAGATCACATCAACTCCACTGTCTGTTTTAACAGGACTGCTGTAATTTATGAGAACTTTTGTCCCAAAAGAAAATTACTTTAAAGTATTCTGTAGTTTCAGAAGAGTATAAAGTTCTAACACTTTAGGATTTCCTATTAGCTGAGGTTGCATGTTGGCTTGTAGTCTTCTATCACTCCAGAAGTGGAGCTGTAGTTATTCTGTATTTCAAAAGGTAAATTATTGCTTTCTAGAAGCCTTTGCTTCATGAGAAGTATGACACCTCTCTCTCTCCCAGATATCCAGCCTAGTTTCAGGGATGTCTATTGGTAAATCGCTGGTTTGGGGCTTCTTAACACTTACATATAATTCTCTTTTACTCAACAAAAGCCTTCAGTCTAAAAGATAGCTCCAGCAAAGTTTAAAGAGTACCTATGGTCCCAAAATGTCATTTTTTGTTATCCTGTAAGATCTGCAATAATAACGAAAGGCACATGCTTCCTTCTCCTCAAATACGGCACTGTGCTGCAAATCCTCCACAGCAAGCTGACTGGATTTCTTCATCAGGTAGATCGTCTAGGTCATCTTCAAGCTGGTGTGACAGACAACATCCTGCCTGGGGATGGAGCAATCTTGGCCTTGTAGTTGCCATCACAGCCTCTGGAAGAATTTCTGGGTCTGAGTTTAGCAGCTAGCAATGCACAGCTCCCCATCCAGCTCTGCATGGGAGCCTCCAGCATGGACATGGGATTCTTGGGCACCATTGAACTACTGCTCCCCAAGGCCCAAGCAGGGAGGAGGGTAGGGCTGGATCTGCTGGAGATGTGCTGACATCCATGGCCTTGCACACACTGCACAGCTCACAAGGCTTCAGATACTTTAGCTTGATGAAGCCCTTTGGGATTTATGAGCCTATTACCATATCTCACAGGGGAGAATGAATATACCCCTCAGACTACAGTACGCATTGTGTGAGTCACCATGTTGAAAAACATATGTTTCCTATATTTGGCATATGACCCAATACATTGCACTTCTATCCAGAACTATATTCCACATAAACACCAGCAACTTTTTAATTTTTATTATATAAACCCCAAAACACAAACTTAGGTGTACTGCAAATTGATTGAATATGTTTGTATTTTTACTCTTAGCATTCCCAGTTATAAGACTTGTACTATGAAGCCAGATCAGCCATATGCTTGCTGATACTATCTAGCTAATACCAAGTTTGTACTCTAATGGAACATATGTTTACTTGACAGAGGAGGATCTCAGGGGTTGGCTAGGTTAAAACAAACAGAAGGAACATTTAACTTCAAGCACTTACATAATTGCCCTGTGAGACTAGTCAGGTGCTTAAAGCTAAGCACATGCATATTTGTTGGCATGGTTGCTCCACTATTGTTCTTCTAAGGGAAAAATAGTGATCCATCATCATCAAATGTAATGCTATGCTAGGGGCCACTTTCATAAGAGGGTATGGCAAAATTCCCATTGAATTGAATGGAAGCAGAAGCAGGCTCTGCCACTGAAATACTAAGTTTGTGTAAACAAAAGATACAGAGAAAGCTCCTCATTAGAAGTATTTATGAAGACTGTGGAGCCTGGGAGTCTTTTGGGTGTGGAGCCTCAGAGGTAAAGTGATATGGTGTGCAGGATTTTCTGGAGTTAACTAGCTTTTTTCTGGAGTTAACTAGCTTACTGCCTGCTATGGCAGTTAGTGGGGTAGATGGCTAGAGAGTTTCTCCTCAGATTCCTCAAGGCACAGAAATTATGTGGACATATGTCACGGCTCAAACTATAATGATGCTTGCCCACAGCAAGTCTTGTGTAATCTTGTGAATCTTCTTGATTAATGATGAAAAATTACTCTCTACTATCTTTAAAGGCTAATGTAGTGCAGATAAATGGGCATTTTGCCCATACAATGGGCAAACAAGGGCACATGCCTTGACATTACGGAATTCCACTTGTGTGACAGTGGTTTGACAGTGGGTATTAGGGACACGGATGGCTTCATTCTGCAAGGAACTGAGGTTCTGGCCTTGGTTCAGTCCAATGCTCATGATTGTACCGGTAATACTCAAGTGAGAAGCCAATGTCATTTCCAGCGTCTCTTTCCCACCTCTTTTCTCACTAACTTTAAATCAAAGAGTGGGTGAAAACAGATCTACTCTAACTTACGCTTACGAAAATCCAGTCTTTCAAATTCAGATTTGCCATAGCAAAATAACAATGGTATAGCTCTTATTAATTCACTTAATGCTGGGATGTAGTGTTATAGTTAAGGAATACTAGTTTACAGAGATGTGTCTGAATGCAAACTAACCCCCTCACATACTTTTATTGAAAAGTAAATAACTGTCTATTCTATGGCTCTGTATCAAGACATAGAAAACAGCACAACCAAATAAGGGATAAATAATCCAAGAGTCGTATGAGAATATCTGAATTTCACGGAGACCCAAACCCAAAGACTATCATCTTTCCTTATGACTGCAGAGATTATTTACAAAAGCTATTTATGTGCATCATAAATACGTTATACTCACAAGTTTCTTTATCTTCTTTCACTATTAGACCCTCAGATCTGCTCAGATTTGAAAATGCTGTAAATTCTATTCCTTAATAATGAATATAGTAACTATTACCTTGGACTCTGGCTATACCTTGGATTCAAGGTAGGAATGATCAGCAACAAGTTGTACAGAAGGTACAAGCCCAAGAGTGGCATTTCTGAGTGTTTCTTCATTCTCTTTTAGTTCCAGGTACAAATGTTTACATTGTTAGTGCATTTACTTAGTAAGTTTTATCATCTATGATGTAATTGAGGGCATTCTCACTATTTGGAAGAGTGCTGTTAATGGCTTTCAATCCTTTAAGCTTTTGACTTCTGGGATACCACACGGAGGAGACTTCTAGTCCATAAACACCACAGTGCATAACTTGAGTTACCTTTGTATCCCTTCCCTTGAACTAAGTTTCTCATTATTTCTATCTTTGCTTTTTTTATTTTGCTGTTTTGAATGCCTTTATAAAGTTACAACTTTATTGTGACATAAAAACTAGAATAACAGCTATCTTGTTAGAGGTTTTTATGTCTAAGTATTAATGCATGTTAAGGTTTAAGAGTGCAGGGCACAGAGTTCTGAATAGAAACACACCTCAATCAAAAGTTATGAATGTGAAATAGAAAACCTTTCAATAGGTATTTAACTGATGCTTTGCATGAATCAGGCTAGCTGATCACAGAGGTCTGTTTTTAAAATCTTTACATCCCTAAATTGCAAGGAAAACTACATATACATTTTTATTACCACCTAAATAATATTATTCTTTTACTGTTTGACATCTCTTGGATAAATACTTACTGATCTTGATGACCCATTGTTTTAATCAGCTCCTTTATTATCATTGTTTTAGTACCTGTTGTACTGTAGTAATTGATTTTTTACAGAAGTTCTTACTCTTTAAAACTCAGAAAGAATAGGAGTGGGCGAAGTAATAATCCTGTCAGCAAAGACTTAATGAATTTAATTCCCCAAGTTTTGGTATGAAGATCTTTTTGACTAATTCTCTTATCTTTTTGAAGTTTAGTTTCTCAGTACTAATTTAAATCTGATCCTTATTGTGATACTTACTATATTCTGGGCATATATTACTTCAGTACTAGACAACACCACTCCTTGAAAGAACTGCTATGGTTTTTTTGCTCATAAAGCTGATCACATCAAAAAAGAAGGCCATAATTTGAGATTATAATGTCTCAATAGACAATAGTGAGATTATAGTGTTTCAATAACACAATTCTCTAACCTGACTCCTGGCCTGAATATGAGTAGTAGAGAAATCTGAGTATGCACCACACTCTGTGAAATTTTTTAAGATTAATGTTTTTCATAAAGGGACAGCTGACATTCAGCTGTCCTATGATAAAAGTTTAGGGTTTTCCCTCTGTTACAACTTCACAGTGATTCTTTCCCTGATTATTAGATTTAGGTTAAATCATGTTATTTAGTTTGTTAAACTTCTACAGCAAAAGTTTGGTGATCCAAAAGGCAGGTTTCATTCTCCCAGAAAGGTAAAGAACGAATGAAAAAGAAGAATGTAAACAAAACACTTTTCAACATTTTCCAAGTCCAAGGTCCTTCCACACGAGAATGGCTAAATTAAATTTTCTGTGTATCTGTTGACATTTTAAATTACAATGTATGCGCTTGAAAGACATGATCAGACATGACCAGAAGAGAAGCTGTTAAATCCAAAAACCTTTTGTGTGGATCCTGCCTAAAACATCATAATCTGTTTGTTCATCTGATAGTGGGAGAGGCTACACCATTAAGAGAAAAGAGAGTATTTGCACACAAGCCTTGACTTGAACCCCAAAAGCTTTTGACAGTGTAACATAAAACTTATTCTTGGCTTGCATGCATGAGATGTTCTGGAGCTTGCAGAAGAAAAGATGAAGCACGTCAAGTGTGTCTGTCTTCTCTTCTTGCAAGCTCTTCTCTCCGCAGTGAGGATGGGCTTTTGATTTATATTGTGAAAAGTTCCTTGGATGATCTTCACCAAGTTCCTTGGAAGGGTTGTCATTCAGTCAATGAGCTCCGGATTAGAAGCCAAATCTCCCAGTCTCCACTTTCAAAATGGAAGATAAAATACTCTTCTCTCTTTCTCACTTCACATTAAGCTGTTTTTTGGAGTTGAAACTGATTCTAAAGCAGATATATCTACAGTGAAATTAGTTTTTGGTTTTGTTTTGTTTTTGTTAGGGTATAATAATGCAGCTCTGTTCCACGATTGGAGCATAGGAGTCATAGGAGTAATACATGCAAATGCAGGCTTGCTCTTCTTTCAACACAAAGAGATAGCAGTAGTTGGATACCAAAGCTGGGAATGCTTTTTTGTTGGTGATGGTTTTGTTTTTTCTTTTTGTTTGTTTGTACAAGCCTTTGAGAAACTGGAGAACAGCTGCACAGGATAAATGTATCTGAACTCTTTGTGTGCCTTGATTTCAGTGGCTCTTTTTGAGGTGCTATTTGGCAGTATGGAAACTTTATTATGACTATTTTTGTGAAGCCAGTCATAGTCAGAGTGAAAATATCCAAATGTGACTCATGAAAGGAGTTACTTTTACAGTCCTATAGTGAAATCACATATTAATTTGAGTTTGACATAAAAATCCCCAGTCTTTTAATGTGAAACAATGTTGTAAGCTATGTAAATTCCTATTGGTTTTGCTGTTTGCTTGTACATCCTATTAGAGTTTAGATGCGCAAAGTATTATTTTATGGACTCCTTTCCCCCATCAATTCAATTATAAAATTAATTATCACAGACATTTATACTTATTTATATTTATTACCCCCATTTTGCAGTTAAGGCGACAGTACAAACAAGAAGTATAGCAGCACAGGATTTTTAAGAAACTAATAATCATACTTTGGCTCCTCTTACTGTTTTTCTCTGCTTGCAGCTATGTGTAAAATTTTCAGAGCAGGTACATCATCCTGTGCTTATCTTCGAAGAGAAATGTCCCTTTCTGGGGTGTTTGATTAACCAGTGTAATGTCCAGGCTTCATATTTGCAGCATTCCTGTGAAATATATTGCTAGGTAAGCATTCGGAGGAAAGATCCCACATTTTTTACTTTTTGTTGAACATTGACTACAGATGATGTAAGGATCACAAGTCCAACTCCAGACTCTCTGTCTACAGAATCTTTTTACAGTTGAAATTCAGATTTGATGTTGTCAACAATTCAGAAAGATCCTAGTGAGGGTTCAGATCCAAACAGTGAGGAACTGGAGGTTCTCAGGTTCTCCAGTAACTGTTACTGTTTTGGGCCACAGTTCAGGCCAAAACAGCCAGGAAGGAAGAGGAATAGATGCTTTCAAGCACTTAGGAAGGGTGGGGGATTTCTGGGAGGCTCTGGCTCAGACTCATTTCAGGTAGCATTTTACAAGGACTACGCTGGCCCAATAACTATCATTCCAATTTTGTTGCCTCCGGTTAAATGCCTGCGTTTGCATTTTCGGGACTTTTAGGTACACCTTGAATTTCAGATGCACTGAGGACCCAAAGCTCTGACTTTTCAGAGAGTTTAGGTGCACTTTTTCAATCCTTTGAGCAACTCGCAGCATTTTTATTTGCTCATTTTTTAAACAAAGTGACTTTAACTGAATGTCTGTTGTTCTCTGAGTACTGAAAAGCACAACAGTGTTTAGATAAATTGGCTACAGATACCATTCCATCATTATGAAAGTATTCACGTCTCTGCAGCTTCTGCAGCTCTTTCCACGTGCATTGGCCTCCCTAGGTTATTTTAATTTATGATGGTTAGTGCAGCTACAGGCGCTTTGCTGCTGGAACAGAGGGTGGTTTTACAGAGCAAACATCTGTGGGGGTTTCCAGATGTAGGAAGAGTATGGAAGTAGGTGTTATCTCTCAATGGGGAGGGAGGAATGTGGCTAGCAGCAGCAAATATTTGGATATAACAAAGCGTGCAATTAAAATGTATCTAGACTGTGCCCTTTATAACAAAACAAAAAGAAAGGTAAGGTAAAAATTACCAAGCAGTGAGACACTAATCCAGTAAAAGACTGTAGGATTTGACATAACTGATCATACCCACCAACAGCCTATTTCTTTGTCCTACCTTTGGCATTTGTCTGCACGGAAATCAATAAAATTGAAGAGTGTTCCTGAAATTAAATGTTGATTGAAAGTTTGTTTCTTCATTAAATTCCATATGAGAAATGATGCTAAGTAAAAGATAATGAAAAATCTTCTTGAAAGGGAAAATTGTCCATGTTTTTAGTTTCACATGAACATTGTCCACAAAAGCACAGACACAAGGAGGGACTTGCCCTTGGCACTTCCCTCATTGACACAGCTGGAATTGTCAGGAGTGGGCAAAGATTCATACATGGAATTGTGATGTTGTAGGAACAACCCCCGATAAGTAAAGAAGATCAAAAATTTGCCCGTATAGAATTAATCAAAAAATTCTGCCTTCCTTTTAGTTTCTCTTGACTGAGTCAGGACACAGTTTTCTGCTGCATCTTAGGAACATCAGCTGCCAATTTCATCTACGGACAAGGGAGCCTCCCTCCTACTCAGCACATAGTGTGTGTCAAAAAGGCGTCTGGCTGAAAGCCTTTTAACAAATAATTAAGCTTAGTGTCTATTTTCTCTCTGGTTTCACTTGATGTGAAACTGCCTGAGAGAGGTGTTTATATATTCACACCACACATGAAAAGAAAATCAAAATATGGCAGAAAAGGATTGTTGGGATAAAATATGTGTGAGGAACTTCTTGCAGCTGGGCTGAGGATCAGACAAAGTTATAAAAGTGCAGGGAATGTTCATTATGTAATGAGTCAGCTCAGCAGCTGCAAGGCTCCTCCCTCCCGTCTTCGGTTTTATTAGCTGTTCTGGGCTGCTGGCAGGCGCTTCGGAGAATTCCCGTTGGCCCCCTGGATGTCCCTCTCTGCTGCATAAAGTCGTGCCTGGGCCCTTGGTCCTTCTGCTGTCCTTGTGAAGTTTGACTTAATGTAACATCTTCTGATAGGATGCAGGTAGCAGAATCCAGACCGAAGTTCTGAGCTCTTTGGAGACTTGGCCTGCTGACCTTCCCATGAAGACACTGTTAAGCTAAAACAAAAAAAAGGAAACAGAGTACTAGATCAACACTAACTTGACCTGCAATTTTTAGATGCTTTGATTAGGTCCTTCCTTTTGTCTCAAGTGAAGAGTTCTCCAATCCAGCTCATATTATTTGGACGAGTGTGTTTTTCAAATGTTTCCTCTCTCACTTTGGATTGGACTTTCATCGTAATCCAGTCTCTAGCTGCATTCTCAAATACTGAACGCATAAATGTACTTCAACCAAAATGGAATCTGCTCATTTGGGATTACACTTTTCCTCTCCTTGTTATTTCTTTTAAAGGTGATTTTGAGGAAACAAAGATCTGAAACATCAGGCAATAACTGTCCTTTCTCTTGCTTATCTTTATTGCTGTGGGAAGAAAACTGAGAAGGTGTCTCCACTTGATTATTTTCTGTCTTAATCTCCAAGGATAACCCTAGTCCTTTATGAAGCAGATGTTCTTCCCTGTGTGTTCTGGTCTGAGCCATAACAGAACTGAAACAATTACTGGTGCTTATGCTCCATGCTATATAAAGGAATTCTATGCATCAAAGTCTTAAAAAAACAGAAGATGATCAAAGAAGAGGTCTACTCTGATCTTCTCTCCTTATTTTGAAAGAAAGTGACCTTTAGTAGCAGGGATAGATAGGGCTCATCATTAAGCATCCTCTTTCAGAGCCAACAAGAAGCATAAAACCATACGCAGGATGCAAGAAAATCTAGGCCAAGGAGTGTAGGCATTCACTTGTTCTTGTAGGCACATTTTCTGGCAAGTGGTATTGTACCCAGTGGAAAAGATACATTTCCAGCTGTGCTGCTTGTCTATCCCACCTGTGCAGTGCCCTCTCCCATTGTCTTTACATCACCTTACCATCTCCCTTGCCAGTAACAACTCTCTCATTTTCAAAGCATTTTAGCAAAATATTGAATGATGTCTCCCAAAGCGTTAGGAGCTGAATGCCCATGGTACAGAGAGAGAAATGAAAACTACTGAATGTTAAAAATCTTTTTCCAAATGGCAGGAAAGGGCCCACTGAGTCATGACCACAACTTCAAAACTCCTAGCTCATAGCTTTGATCTCCGAAAACTTCAGTTCAGTCAGTGCAAGCAATCTACCACCTTGGTATGGGAATATGCATTCTCCCTATCACATTTCACAGTGTAGCTAGCTCATCAGAGACACAGATCTACGATCCACCACATGTGTTTTAACTCGCCACCTCACCCTCGAATATGTGTCGGGCTTAGCGGGCTGCTAAATGAAACAGCTCTCTGTCCCTTGAGCTGCAGTGCCTTGCCTCATATCAGATGCAGACGCAAAACTGTAAGAGGAAAGCATTAATCAGACATTGTGTTTGACTGTGAATGAAATCCTGAGTCTCTCCTACGGAGTGGAAATCTGTTGCACTACGTCCATATATGTTTATGCTTGTCCTGAAGTTTAGCACCTCCGGTCTCCAAGTTGAGTGCATTTCTGCTAAGGGCTGCAGGCACTGCGTCAGCACACATGTAAGAAGGGATAGCTCTGGTAGCTCTGATCCCACCGCACAGCCCCTGCTCCCAAAGGGAAGTACATCCATGGGACAGTGCAACTCGCCTTGCAGCCAGGCAGCAGAAACAGGAAGCAGCAGGCAGGGGCCAAACAAACCCAACAAATACAAGCGTGTTCAGAGGTGATTAATAGCAGCAAGTAAAGATTCCGAATACCGAAGACAATGCGAGCATGGCCTACACCAGAGCTTTGTCTATGCAATTCTATATGACTGTTTGGTGTGACTGCATCTTAATCTCAGGTATATACTGCAGTGGTGCAGTCCTAGGAAAGGCTCACTTCACCTTTCCAAACAGCCCAGCAGAACACAATAGCACCATTTTAATCTGTACTGAGATTAAATCTGAGCACTCCAGATCAGACTTTTCCTTTCATTGAATGTAAACAATCAAATCTCACTCTGATCCCTTTCCTGCTTTACCCAGTAGCAGGCTCTTGCATTTCGCCTTTTTCTTTTATTTAACGAACACAGTCTAATTTAAAAGATGCTTTAAATAAAAAAGTACTTCTTATTCAACAGGATGTACCTGAAAATCCATTTTAAACTGGCAAGATAGAGCTGTAGGAAACCTGATCTGAGCAAGTCTGAGAAAATGCTTTTTAAGCTTCGGGGTCAGATCATTATCTCCTTCACTTCTGCAAAAGCCCCGAATACCTTTGCTGATTCCTGTAGAGCCGCTGCAGAGAGGCATAGCTGCAAATAAGATAAAAAAGAATATTCTGCTTTTGCAGGACTCTCTCATCACACATGTGCAGGGCTTAGCTGCAAGCGCCTTGCTCTACCTCGCACTGCCTCCAAGGGCCCTTCTTCCAAGGGCCTTTGCCCCCGCGGCGGATCCGCCGCTCGGTGCCAGCTCCGGCGGTGCCGGGAGAGCCTCCAAGCGTGCGGGAAGCTGCCCACGCAGGGTGGGTCCTCCGGCCTTCCCGGCGCACCCGGGGGACGCAGAGGGAGGGCAGCGAAGGAAAGAAGCTGGCAGGGGAGTCAGGCACGCGGGGGCTGTGAATGATTAAATCCTGAGTGGGGCTCAAACGCAAAAGTCTTCGTTCGCCCTCTCCCTCCTCAGGACTAATTTAGAGCATATCAACGTTTTTGCAGAGGCATTCCTGACACTATTGTGCTGCAAATCCTGTCTGATCCAGCTTTCAAATGTTTATGTAAACTGAAATATGTCTGGAAAGAAGTCAGAACAAAACAAATATGCTGCACAACCTCATTCCCGTATGTCCCTCCCTCCTCATTTACATTCATGCTAGACCCTCTCCAACTGGCTCCCAACTGTTAGGTGGTGCTTAATGAGGGATCATCGCAGAGCCCATTTCTTTGAGCGCACTGATGGCCCTAGGTCTTGCCAAACAATTTAGTCTAGAGCCTTCAGTATTTGCAAAGTGCTTTGGCAGCATTTTTTTTAATCTCTGCTAGTAAATAGAGTAGTTTGAGGCTTCTTTTTGTTATTATTGAGAGCATTTTTTTGGAGGGGGGAAAGAAGAATTTTTTAAAAATTCAAGTGGAATCAAGTTTTTTTGCTGCAAGGTCCAGAGTATGCTTACATACCATACCCTACTTAGCTCACATTCAGGCTAGATATTTTTAAAATGCAATTACTGGTAAAACACTTTTGTATCATTGCAAACAGCAGCCGTCTCGGTCTTTGCAAAGGTGTGGTTGACATATGCCGCCAAGGAGCTTCCTAAAGGAGCTGGGCCTCTGCATGAAGGATGCATGTGAAATGTGCTCGTTCTCATGTGACTTCTATATGTGACTGTCCCCCCATGGAGGTGATGAAAGGCTGCAATTGCATTGACTTCAGTGGTTCAGAATGCTCCTGGCTGGAGCGCTGGGCCAGCCAGCAGCTCCCTGGCCAGGACCACAGCATGCTTCTGCTGCATTGTGCCAAAGAAGCTGGAGAACTTCTCAAGAAGTACCTGAAATCTGAAAATTGATGAGATTTGGAGCTCTCCCTTCCTGTATTTCATCCCTGGCCATTTACTAGATTGTTGGCTAGTGGGCTAGGGAGCAGTGTTACTCCTTTCGTAAACTGAAACATTCTGCCTAACACTGACTGACTCATGCATTGCATTTTAAAGGATGCTTTTACCAGTACAGAGCTATTTCAGGACCTCCAGCTGGAAGGGAGATTGCATCTGCCACTGCTTAGGAAGGTTTGGATGGCCCTGAAATGCAGGACAGCCTTGGGGCAGCCATAAATTGAAGAGGCACAAAGTCCCAGAGTCACAGAGGAGGCTAAATCCTGCTCCACAGCAGCAGCAGAAGAACATAAAGCAGAAACAAGAGCCTCTCCTGTGACGCTGTAATTATGATGGAGTGCTAGTGGCGACCTTAGAAGCAGGAGGGAAAAATGCCTCTCCAAGGAGTTTGTTCGTAAGAATGAGATGTGCTCATCTGTTGTTATGGCTATATTTGCAAGCAAGAATGAGGTAAATTAAATCTGGAATCGGTATAGCTTTGGGGCAAGGGAGGGAAATGGAAATTAATGTCCTGCTGAAAGTGAAACTGCTCCTCAAGAGTAATAGGTAGGACAGGAGCAGCAAGAAAGTGTGATGACTTACCCTTATTTTCCCATTTCTAAGGTTTTGAATATATGGCATATAGCTGATCCTGGCTAGTTAGGTGTGATGGACTGTGGTTGGATTTGTCAAGGGAAAACTTCTGTGCCCTGACTGTGATTAGGCAGAATTAAGCAGGAGAAAGGAGGAGGAGATGATTACATTAAATATGTGTCAATTATTTTCCAAAAGAGGACCCAAACTGGGAATCTGTCTGGATGAGCTAAAGAAATATGTCTCCATTATTTCTTCCACATAGGATTATTAAATCATGTCTTTTTAGACATCTACCTTTTTAATCCCTCTCTTTTGGCATGAAAGCTGCATTACCGAAGTGGGAGTAGGCAAATTTTAAAATAACAGCTTGTAACTTTAACTCTTTAATTTAGAGAGTTTTGTTGCCAGGTGTGTCTTCTCAGTTTTTCAAAGTACTGGAATTATTCTGATATTTATCAACTGACTTAACAGGAATACCTTTAGTGGGAGACTAAGCAGCCAGGAAGCTAATTAATGAAATGCAAAATCTAATTCTTAACTCTGTTGCATCCGTATTGCCTTAATATGACTTAATCATCTGCAGCAAGATTTCTTTTACCAAAAAAGAGTATTTAAAAAGTGCAGAGAGGTCATAGGTAATGTCAAATATCCTCTCTTTGAAATGGTAGAATTTAAAGCATCCGTAAGATCTAATGATCCTAAAGTGGGGACTGATTTACGCCTGTTAAAAAAATGGATCCAAGTTGAAAGTCCAAACCATCTTTTTTGATGGATGCTCCTCCACTTTTGCAAAGTAGCAAAATGACACATTTTTGAAAATTAAAATAAGCTACTACTTAGCCATCATGTGATGGCTGTGAATTGAATCCGGTCACTTTTGTTAAGTAGGTCATCTGCAGGTCGTAGGACCTGAAAAATTAAAAGCTATTCTATTCTAACCAAGCAAAACCTTTTATTTTCTTTGCAAAACAACAAAGGACTTAGTTCTAATACACTTAACTTACACTTAGTACAATAGACAGCAGGAAGACTAAACGAACTTACTCTCAAATAGTGGTGTTGAATATTGATAATTTCCTTAATGTTCCTGATGGCAACCCGACACAGCAGAGATTGAAACAGTCTACAACCTGTCAAAGAAAGATTTTTTCCTCTCTTGTAACTGTGGAAGGTGCAAAGGTGCTAAGCCATTGTTATGGGAATCGAAATCTATTAATAGCCAAGACTTAGACTGCTTTCAGTTCATTTCATACAGTCAGAGAATGGTTGGGGTTGGAAGGGACCTCTGGAGATCACCAAGTCCAACCATCTCGCTCAAAGCAGAATCGACTCAGGATCTTGTTCAGTCAGGTTTTAAATATTTACAAGAATAGAAATATTTAATGACCAAGGCATTCATCTAGTCCTAGAAGGTTGTTTTATTGGTTAAGCATAACTTTGTTAACTTATAGTGGCTGTTTCCAATAATCTTCTTGTCCTAAACATGTGTGGAAATGCTCTCCAGGATTTTTTATTCCATCATCNTGCATTGACTTCAGTGGTTCAGAATGCTCCTGGCTGGAGCGCTGGGCCAGCCAGCAGCTCCCTGGCCAGGACCACAGCATGCTTCTGCTGCATTGTGCCAAAGAAGCTGGAGAACTTCTCAAGAAGTACCTGAAATCTGAAAATTGATGAGATTTGGAGCTCTCCCTTCCTGTATTTCATCCCTGGCCATTTACTAGATTGTTGGCTAGTGGGCTAGGGAGCAGTGTTACTCCTTTCGTAAACTGAAACATTCTGCCTAACACTGACTGACTCATGCATTGCATTTTAAAGGATGCTTTTACCAGTACAGAGCTATTTCAGGACCTCCAGCTGGAAGGGAGATTGCATCTGCCACTGCTTAGGAAGGTTTGGATGGCCCTGAAATGCAGGACAGCCTTGGGGCAGCCATAAATTGAAGAGGCACAAAGTCCCAGAGTCACAGAGGAGGCTAAATCCTGCTCCACAGCAGCAGCAGAAGAACATAAAGCAGAAACAAGAGCCTCTCCTGTGACGCTGTAATTATGATGGAGTGCTAGTGGCGACCTTAGAAGCAGGAGGGAAAAATGCCTCTCCAAGGAGTTTGTTCGTAAGAATGAGATGTGCTCATCTGTTGTTATGGCTATATTTGCAAGCAAGAATGAGGTAAATTAAATCTGGAATCGGTATAGCTTTGGGGCAAGGGAGGGAAATGGAAATTAATGTCCTGCTGAAAGTGAAACTGCTCCTCAAGAGTAATAGGTAGGACAGGAGCAGCAAGAAAGTGTGATGACTTACCCTTATTTTCCCATTTCTAAGGTTTTGAATATATGGCATATAGCTGATCCTGGCTAGTTAGGTGTGATGGACTGTGGTTGGATTTGTCAAGGGAAAACTTCTGTGCCCTGACTGTGATTAGGCAGAATTAAGCAGGAGAAAGGAGGAGGAGATGATTACATTAAATATGTGTCAATTATTTTCCAAAAGAGGACCCAAACTGGGAATCTGTCTGGATGAGCTAAAGAAATATGTCTCCATTATTTCTTCTACATAAGATTATTAAATCAAGTCTTTTTTAGACATCTACCTTTTTAATCCCTCTCTTTTGGCATGAAAGCTGCATTACTGAAGTGGGAGTAGGCAAATTTTAAAATAACAGTTTGTAACTTTAACTCTTTTCAATTTAGAGAGTTTTCTTGCCAGGTGTGTCTTCTCAATTTTTCAAAGTACTGGAATTATTCTGATACTTATCAACTGACTTAACAAGAATACCGTTAGTGGGAGACTAAGCAGCCAAGAAGCTAGTGCAAAATCTAATTCTTAACTCTGTTGCATCCGTATTGCCTTAATATGACTTAATCATCTGCAGCAAGATTTCTTTTACCAAAAAAGAGTATTTAAAAAGTGCAGAGAGGTCATAGGTAATGTCAAATATCCTCTCTTTGAAATGGTAGAATTTAAAGCATCCGTAAGATCTAATGATCCTAAAGTGGGGACTGATTTACGCCTGTTAAAAAAATGGATCCAAGTTGAAAGTCCAAACCATCTTTTTTGATGGATGCTCCTCCACTTTTGCAAAGTAGCAAAATGACACATTTTTGAAAATTAAAATAAGCTACTACTTAGCCATCATGTGATGGCTGTGAATTGAATCCGGTCACTTTTGTTAAGTAGGTCATCTGCAGGTCGTAGGACCTGAAAAATTAAAAGCTATTCTATTCTAACCAAGCAAAACCTTTTATTTTCTTTGCAAAACAACAAAGGACTTAGTTCTAATACACTTAACTTACACTTAGTACAATAGACAGCAGGAAGACTAAACGAACTTACTCTCAAATAGTGGTGTTGAATATTGATAATTTCCTTAATGTCCCTGATGGCACCCTGGCACAGCAGAGATTGAAACAGTCTGCATCCTGTCAAAGAAAGACTTTTTTCCTCTCTTGTAACTGTGGAAGATGCAAAGGTGCTAAGCCATTGTAATGGGAATCAAAATCTATTAACATCCAAGACTTAGAGTGCTTTCAGTTCATTTCATACAGTCAGAGAATGGTTGGAGTTGGAAGGGACCTCTGGAGATCACCAAGTTCAACCATCTCACTCAAAGTAGAATCAACTCAGGATCTTGTTCAGTCAGATTTTAAATATTTACAAGAATAGAAATATTTAATGACCAAGGCATTCATCTAGTCCTAGAAGGTTGTTTTATTGGTTAAGCATAACTTTGTTAACTTATAGTGGCTGTTTCCAATAATCTTCTTGTCCTAAACATGTGTGGAAATGCTCTCCAGGATTTTTTATTCCATCATCTTCCCACTGCTGTCTGGGATCTTAGATTCCCAAATCCAGTCTTGCTGGCAATGACCAAGAAAAGAGGCAGTGAGTAGCTTGGAATTTTTGGTGTCCCCAGGGTCCCTTGATGGGCTGACAGATGGCTGACATTTTCCCTAGCCTTCTTTTTACCGCTGATGTATGTGTAGAAGTCTTTCATGTCCCTCTCCAGAGTCACCAGGAGATGGGCTTTGGCTTTCCTAACCCTGTCCTTGCATGCTCACGTGTTGTCTCAGTATTCTCCCAGGTCTGTTTCTAGAACTGTTCCTTATCCTTCATCGCATGCAATCCTCCCGGATGTGGAGGAGTCCCAGAAGTCCCAGAAGTGAAACTTACTAACTGCTTTTGCTGTTTTTTTTTTTTTAGCGTAGGGAACGGACAGCCTGGGTTCATTCTTGTGAAGCCTGGGAAAAAGAACCTGTCTTGGCCTGTACTTCTAATAGGGCAACACATCACCTAAACATCAAAGGGAAGAGGAGAGGAACACATGTAGGTGACTTTTCATTAAAATGCTTCCTTGTTTTTCTCTTGGCTCAGACAGGCTATTCATTACATGCTCCTAGCCTTCTGATCACTTGGATGCAATCCATTCTTATTTTCATAACATTTTGCCTATCCTGATAGAAGGATTATAGGTAGCAAGACTGGCTAGAAAACAAGAATTCAATTTCACAGAAGAGGTTTCTTCAATTACTTTTTCATTACATTTCTCATTCAAAACTGAGACTTCATGGTCTCAAGACTCATACATTTTAAAACAGTATTTTCCCTTCAAATACAATTGCTTTGCGATTTTTCCTTCTCTCTGCTACTATGTAAAGAAATAACAGCAGAAACATAAACATAACTCAAGTGAGTTGAGTGAGGTGACCAGTTCACTTCCTGTGTAACTTCATACCCTTATTATCTGGAACTTTACTCCTTCACATATTCACAGGAAAATAATTTTTATGAATTTTACAAGCATCTTTTCATTTTCTGCTCTTTTTTTGATGAAGTTCTGTGTTTAAAAGGTGGGGTTGTAAAGATATTCACAATGAGATCAATTTCTCTGTATGTTTTAATCAAATTAGTAAATGGCACAAGTATTTAAATTATCACTTATTACTTTAAACCTCTTCTGAGATGAACAAAGCAGTTCCCTCCTTTCCACATTGCTGTTTCTGGTTATGTGCAAGTTCAGAATGCAACATCTTATTGATTTAACCTTAACATTTGAACACTTTTTTTTTTTATTGGATTTATTATGATTTAACAGTTGTTTCTCTGCTCACTGCTTCCTCCCTCAGAGAATCTTAAATTCCAAAGCACAAGATCCATGCTTGTTTTAGACACTATCAGTATTACAGTTGGTAGAAAGTAAAAGACATTTCTTGGGTGTTATCTTCACCAAGAAAAGGGACTATTCCATAGTTGATAGTAAGTCATAGTCTCCAGAATTACAGCAAAATATGGTCATTAATATAATAAGGCTAAAACCATCCGCCTGTATACTTAATTGTTATGTTAATAGGTCTTTCTAGGTCTTTCTTTTCTTATTTAGACAGCATCTTCCTCATGGAGGATCAAATCACTGTGGTATCTTGTTTGTAATGAGGATGAAGATACTTTGCAGCAGAGAAGACAAGTGACCATCATCTCAGCTCTCACACTAGAGAGAGGATAAGAGGAAGGGGAACTCTGTTCACTACCATAGGACAAATGCATAAACACTACAACTTGAAAGTAGAAATTGCCAGAGACATTGTTTCCTTTCTGAAAAAATAGTATTTAATCTGGGCCGAAGTTACCAGCCTGCTCCCTTCCTGTCCTTTTGCTCTATGCAGGGGTGTGTATCTAGTACTGTAGGAAAAAATAGCTCACACTGTGCCTTTTTCATATCAAAAGATTAATTCTTGGTATGATATGAAATGATAGGCAGTACTTTTCTGCCCTGTTTTGACATGCTTCAGACAGTATTGTAAAGCATGAGTCTAAAAGCTGACTACAAACAATGACATGGTCTTGCTTGGAGAACAATAATCCCTTCAAAATATATATTTTTTCGGTGTTTACCACTGCTTTAATAACAAGGATTTTATAAACAGAGCTTAGAAAATGTCTAGGCCAATGCATTAACTGGGATTCAACAAGAGGGTTTCAGTGAGGTCGGGGACTCTGCAATTTGTTCATAGCTGAGAGGGTAGCATTACTGGAAATATCTTCAGTTTATATCCCTGTAAACAACCTTCTGTGCTAAGGATAAACATAATCAGGAGCCATGCTTTCCTCTGTGGCTCTGGGACCAATATGGGCCCATTTCAGCTTGCGTAGCACATTGGTGAAATAGGGACTGCAAAGCATCTCCATGGAAGTCAGTGATTGCTCAATACGTCACAGTGTACTGTTCAGAAGTTACACTGACTTGGGTTTTTCTTTTATTTGTGAACATTGCAGCTTTTTGTTGTTGTTGTTGTTGTCGTTGT
>VWPW01000845.1:0-11801 GCA_013389825.1 Crypturellus undulatus | reverse complement strand
GGCCGCCCCGCCGAGGCGCCGCCGGCCGCGGCCGATGGGGAGGAGGCGCCGCAGGACTTCGCCTTGGGCGCCGCGCTGCGCTGCGGCAGCAGCGAGTCCCTGAGGCTGCCGGAGAGCGCCTCGTCCCCCGCCAAGCCCGGCACCAAGTGCTCCGCCAAGGCGCCCGACGCCGACCCGCTGCTGCACCAGCTGCGCCCCATGCTCAGCTCCGTCTTCGGGCAGGTAAGAGCCGGCGGGGCCGGGAGCCTCCCCGCGGGAAGGAGCCTCCGCGGGGCCGGGAGCCTCCCCCGGGACGAGGAGCCTCCGCCGGAGAAGGAGCCTCCCCCGGGAAAGGAGCCGCGCGGAGCTCGGGCTCGTCCGGGCTCCCCGCTCCGCAGCGGGGGAAGCGGCAGCTCTGCCCGCTGCGGGTGAGAGCCGGAGAAACGGAATTTGGTGTTTCCATTTATTTATTTATTTTAAACCCTATTTACTTATTAGATCCCGTCTCCCTGGCTCCCTGCCGTGCTTTGCTGTATTTGTTTACATCTCCTTATGGTACATTTCTGTACAATCGGCATATGAATCATTTCTGATGGCAGGAGCTGTCAGGGGAAGGTAGTGGGGAGGATGGCAAAAAAAAAAAATCCTGACCCAGTTCCGAAGCCTCCCCAGTCACTATGTTGGGATGGAACAGATGCTTTCGGGGTTTGCAAGCGCTCTGGGTACAAAGCTGTTGTTTTTAACTGCTTCTGGTAGTGAAATTACCCAACAGGACTACCCTCTGGAAATGAAAAGGCAGAGGGAAACTGGCTTGAATTTTTTTTTTTTTTTTTTTTAGAGCCATTTAGGGATGTTCCTGGGAGATGTAATCTCCAGGAAGATTAATGTAACTGCAATCTCTCAGCAGCACAATTATAGGTATAAGCCAGCAGCCCGGAGGGCTAAGTTCCAGCCCTGGAAGTGATCGATTAAACCAAAATTGTGATTTGTGAGGGTTTTTTTTTTTTTTTTTTGTAAACTGGTTTGGGAGCTTTGCAGAGTGCCTATTCGAATTAAAACTATGGGGAGAGTCTCTGTACTTGCGAGGAAGGATGTGATGCTCCCATGTCTGGCTTCATTTGTTGTCAGAAAGTGTTGTCTGCCTCTGTTCATCTCGGCTTCTCCAGCAAGGCTCAAACCTCATCTGTTCTCGACAATTTTGCATCCTCACTGACAGTCTGTTGATTTATGAACGTTACTGTTGTGTTTAACGTGGAACTAACATTACCTGCTCTGTGGGAACAGTTTATCAGAAACCTAGATTAAAATGTTGTAGTTGCAATAAGGAAGGTCCTAGTGATACCTAGCTGCTTGATTTAGGTAACAAAAAGCAGTATTTCAGCACTGGATGCTGAAATCCCTGGGCTCAGCTCTCTCGTGCTGTCCCTGTAGCTCTGACAAGAGAGATGCAGCTAAGGGGAACGTTTCAGTCTGCAGCCCCCTAAGTCCCTCTCAGTGTCAGAAGTGTGAGCAAATCCCTGACAGGGCATTGATTTTTTTTTTTTTTTTCTACCCATTTTGCTGCTTGCATCTCAGTCGTGAGACACTTGTGAATGCCACAAACTTAACCAAATTAAATTGCAAGGTTGGACACGGCACGACTTACACACTGCACAACTGTAGCTGTAGTTCTTTCGCCCTTGTGCTTACTTATGAACACCAACATCTGCCTTCCTGAGCATGATGCTCTTTATTCCCATTTCCCTCTGTATTCATCTGTCACCTGCTTCTGGACTAACTGAGCAAACGACCATCTAGTGGTGGTTTCAGGACTGGCTTTTAGGAGTGCGTAGTGCTAGAGCTGTTCTGTTCATACCAGAAGCAGAGCGTGAGGAGCAACGAGACGGGATGCGGAGAGAGCTGCTCGCAGCAAGACAGATGTGAAGATTTTTTGTGGTGACATCAAAATCCAGGGATGCCTGAAGGCTCAAGGGTAAGAATGGTGGAAATTTGCTCACAGGAAGGGACATGGTGAGTTTGTTTTTATGAGTGAAGGAATGCATACGAAGCCCTGTGCAGTGTTTTAGACGGGCAGGAATGCGGAGCAGTGGGAGGCCGAGCCTGGGTTCAGCCTTGGCTGCAGGTGCAGTCAAGTCCAGGCTCGCCGTGCGCGGTGGCCGATGCTGTGACACCAGCCTGCTCCACGCTATAAGGAGAGAGCAACAGCTCGGCAGACAATCTATTTAATCCCAGAACTTCTCTCCAGCCCACACAGCCCACAGCGAAGCAGTCAGCACAGTGATTTTGCAGCGAGCTCGGGAGGGGAGCGTGGTGATGCATGGCTGCAGCAGCCGCACGCCGTGGGCCGGCAGTCTGGGGTGTCTCGCCACAGCTGTGCAGATGTGAGACATCCCCAGCCGTGCGGTGACACGGTCGCATACGCAGAGTGCCACGGCAGTGCCATCACATAGGCAGACACGACTGCAGGTGGCTTCCTGGGGGATGACATTGCTGCAGCGGCAGAAAGAAGCAGCCCAGGACTCCAGGGTTGTCTTGGGCAGATTTGCGGCTGTGCCAGGAGATGCGCGGGGCAAAGGCAGAAGAGTTTATGTAACCAGTACGGCGGTGTGGTGCGCGGTGGGTGTGCGCTCTGGGGCAATGCTAAGGCTCAGCACTGCCGGGATACGGTACGCAATAATATTTTATTAATTAGGCTCATGCTACACTGGTGCAGTGGTGCTTTAGCATAGCAAAACAATAATACTCTTTGAAGGCATTTTGCCATTTTGTAATTGAGCACTATGTGAATTAACAAATGTAGGAGAGCATAATGATGTATTAGTATAAGCTGGGCTCTCATTTTAGCCCAGCGACACATTCCCACACTGGATTGGCGTGGCAGCTGTGGAGCAGCGCGTGGCTGTGGAGTTTATGCCAGGTGAGCACTTGGCACGGCCGGAGCGCGCGGCGCCGGCAGCGTGGTCGTGCAGTGATGCGGTCGCATGGCGGAGCGGAGACCGAGACCGGTGCCGTGTGGTGGCAGTTTGGCAGTGCACGGGTGTGAGAACCATGTAGTGTTGCAGCCTGACAGTAGTTCAGCGGTCTAGTGGTGCCGTAACGCGGCCGTGCGAGGGGAGCTCTCCCGCAGCACAGCATTGCTGCTGGCGAGGACCAAGCAGAGGCTGCCGCAGCCCGGCAGAGCCGCCGGAGCGTCCCTGGTGCGCGGGGAAACATGCGGCGTCGGGGTGGGCTGGCTGTACGGCGTGGAGCGGGGCAGCACTGCGGCGGTGGGAGCTCAGTGAGAGCAGCGGCTCCTGGCAGGGTGTGCACATGAAGCAGAGAGGAAAAGTGGCTCCAAAAAGGGGAGGTGCACGGATATAGGGAGGTATATAGTATTAGGTGGATGTATAGGGAGATGTACGTTGTTTGCACCTCGCAGCGGGGTAGTACGGCAGTGGTAAAGGCACGCAGCGAAGCAGAGCAGGATGCAGCACCGCACAGAGCCGTAGCCCATCAGCAAGGACAGAGGAGCGGCAGCTGGGGTAGTGGTGAGGCGACAGGCTGGCAGCAGTGCAGAGTTTGTGAATGTGACAGCAGTGGCAGCACAGAGGACACAGAGCACGCGGGAAGCGGTGGGGACAGCGGCCAAGAGCAGCCGTGGCCACGATGTAGCAGCCCTGTGACAGCGGGTGTCAGGATGCAGCAGGATCCCGAGCGGGTGACCCGGGGTAGCTGCGGGGTGGCGGTGGCAGTGGCGGTTCCGCAGCTGGGTTTGTGGCACAGAGCCACACTGCAAAGGTGCTGCAGTGCCACATCCTCCCGTTACCTTTGCAGCAGCCTCCCCGCGCCACGGGCTTGGCCCAAGCTGGCACATTTCAGTTGAAGAGCTTTTTCTGGCCTTTGCTATGCAATATTAATTTGCAAGCGATCCTGCCATGTGAGCCATGACCGTTTTCAGAGCCGTTTAGCTTTCACACCCTGCCTGACTGTTAAATTTTTTAAGTAAAGTGATTCCCTGACAGTTTTCTGTCAATTGCCTCTGGTAGCATGGGGTTCATGGGGGTCAAACAATGCCACAGGGAATCATTAAATATTTACAGGCTTCTGCTGTTAGTGCAGTGGCCAAAGGGGCTTTTGTGTTCCTATTTGTTCAGACAGTTAAAAGCCTCTCCTGCCTGCGCCTTCTCCCATTCTCCTTGTCTTAGTCTTCAAATTGCTGTTGTACTGCAGGAGGATTCCTCTTGCATTTCCTGAATTTCCTTTCCTCCTTTTGCTCATTCTTCCTTTAATTATTCTTGGGCTTTAGTTAAGATTAACAAGTCTTCTGGTGCAAACTGGAGTGACAGAGCTGTCCCTCTTTTGGAATTGTGCGTATCCCACAGCTGTACATGCGCAGGGAGGTGTGGGTGGATAAAGAACTTCTAGGTGCAAACTAGCCAGAAGCTGACAAGGAAAAATTGCGTTTTCCATCCTCTCAGAGCAGGGCTGGACACTCTTGCCGCTCTCCTCCCATTGCCTCCACTCGGGCTCTTGGAGCAGGAGTGGTGCCCGAGTGCAGTTGCTGTGGGAGGACTTCAGCGTGGAGGGATCTTGCCAAGGGGCCGGCAGCCCCGTGCGGCCTCACCACGGGGATGCCTGGCGATGGCTCTGACTCTGTCGTGGAAACTTGCGGTTGCTTCTGTGTGTTGGGCTGTGCTGGAGCAGTGATGGCCGCAATGGAGGCCTGCGAGCGCCGAGCTGTGCCATAGCGAGGGCGACATATTGTGCTGTGCCGGAGGAGAGCGGAGCAGCTGCGTGCCAGCGCTCATGGCGAGCCGAGGACGCTTCCTCAGGGTCCAACCCGCAGGGTAACTTCACTTGGGGGTAAAGGGGGCTCAAAGCGTCCGGTCACTACAGTGATGTCCCCCCTACTGCTTCGTGTTGAAGTTACGGACGGGGATCGCAGGAGACGCGGAGGAGCAGGGGCAGCAGCAGTCTCTCCCTCACCGTTTCCTCAGGTTTGTTCCTGCACCTCCGAGCGCTCCCTGTGACACGGACAGAGCAGCGGGCTGCCCCGAACGCCGCCACGGCCGCCCCTGCCCCGCAGGGTCCTCCCGCGGCCCCGGCTCCGCGCCCTCCCTAACGGCTCCAACGGCTCTAACGGTCCCGCGCGGCCGGCGCTGCGCGTCCCCACGGCGCCCCCTGCTGCGGGCGGCCGGAGCCGCGAGGCCGCCCTGACCCAACCGGCTCCTGCCCCGCTGCTGCCGCCCCGATCCCCGCGTTGCCACAGGCCGGGTGGGCTCCTCGGGAGACGCCTCGGGCTGTTCACGCAGGATGGAGCCCGGGTGAAGCGCAGTGGCCGCGAGCTGAGGACACCAGCTCCCGTCCTGGGCACCTCGGGGTGACATAGGGTGCCCCAGGGCCTCATGTCTCCCTCACGCGTGTAACGGCCCTCAGGAGCCCTCGCAGGGTGCGGGTGCCCCCTGCACGAGCAGCACCTGCCTGGGGCACACGCGCTGCCCCGGNGGGTGACATAGGGTGCCCCAGGGCCTCATGTCTCCCTCACGCGTGTAACGGCCCTCAGGAGCCCTCACAGCAGCAGCAGCACGGGTGTCCCCTGCACGCTTGCCTGGGGGCACATGCACTGCCCCGGCCCGCATATGCCTTCGGTATGTGAACAACCGACGTACACGGTACACCGGTACCGCGTACACCTGCCACCACCACCATCCGTCCGCTCCAAGGTGCATCCCTGCGCTCGCTGTATGGAGGGAAAGGTGCCGAGAGACGCTGTTCCCCTCAAGTGTGTCGCTCTGCTCGCCCCTTGCAAGGTATGGGGGGAAATATGTCACTTTTAGCACGTCTAAAGAGCAGGAGGGACAGGAGCCGCCGCGGTGGCCGGCTGCTTGGAAGCACGGTGCCCGCGGGAGCGCGGCGGTGATCTCTGCCAGTGGTTACGTGTGAAACTAATCTGGTTTAAAAGCCTGCCGAAAAGCATCGCAGTAAAACCAAGGTGAAGGAACATTCATTAAATATTCCGTTCGTGAAATATACAGCAGCATGAGCGAGCGTGCTGAAAGGCATTTCTGGTTGGATCCAGCTTATCTTTTGAGGGAAGAAAAATCTTTCGATAATGAATTAATTGTCATTTCAGTGATAATTCCATTATGCATTTTGGCAACCTGGACCGCCTCATTTTCTGTTCAAATACTGTTGAAGCCAATGGTTTTAAGCAAAGTGCCAGTGAGGGACGGGTTCAGCAGTGGGTGCAGTAGCTGGGCTGAGTGTCGGCTCAGCTGGCTGCAGTTCTCGGTAGCGTCAGGGCTCCAGTGACTGGTTTTCCCTGATGAGTCCATGAGTGCTATTGATTTCCAATAACAAGCAGCTATATGGTGTGCAGCCAGTAAAAGATGCTTAGCTCACTTTGGGCTCCCTTTCAATAATCCCGTGACATTCCTGTGACCTTAGAGAGCAGCAGCAGTGCCCACAAACTTGAATAATCCTGCATTTTTTCTTAGAAATAAAGATAAACAGATGTCATAGCTTGCATGATTCCATTTAGTTTTTTAGTAACTTTCGTTACAAGCATAAGGCTGTGAACTAGGATAGCTATGAATGAGGTCATTAGCAATTTTCTAATCTCTCTTCTACCCCTTCCTCCCTCCTAGAGCACTTTCTGTCTTGCAACCATCTTTGGAAAGAATAGACATCCTTGCTTCACCCGACGCTGATGAAATATTCTCTGCCCTTGGAAGGGAATGGGCAGCACACTGTGACGTGTGAGGCATCATGTCACAGCACTTGAAGGCAGGAAAAAATCACCAAAGTGAAAAAATCACCAAAAAAATGCTTCTGCTTTCTGTTGAAATAATGCAGACTTTAGTTAGTTTGTGACCAACTCTGCTGAAAAATAGCCAGAGGTTTTGCGCTGTGATAAGTGACCTGATCCTTCTAAAGGTGCTCTCAGATCCTTACTCGAGATGGGAATGAGCTAAGCGTCCGTTCAGTGGCGGGGTATTTCATACAGTTATGGAGGGGTTTTGAGTATTGGGTTAGTGCTGATTCCCAGGCCTCTGCTCATCTGATCAACCACACTTTCTCTAGCACTTGAGTGGGCCGGCTAGATGCTCCCCTGTCCTTTTTCTCTTTGAGAGAGGTAAGGAACCAAGGTAGAATTGATGCTTTTACAGCAACAGCAGACACAGAACGATTCACTATTTTCTTATTCCAAACTGTTACAGCAGCTTCTGGGCTTCAAATTTGTGTTTGACCTTTTGTAGCCCATTGATCTTGAAAAGCAGAAAATATCCACAAAGTATGGGGCTGTGGCCAATGTATCTTCTGCGTGGGATCCTGGAAGTTGGGTTAGAGCAAAATATTTGTACCAGATCTGCATGGAAGGTGTCAGGAAATGGGACATTCCCATCTGCTTGTATCTAACACTCAGTAAAGCCAATTAATTCTAGACAAAGCTGCTCTGAACAGAGCTTGCCAATCAAGGCTTTGTTACCTTGAGAGTGATGGAAAATATCCTTGCTAGTTTAGGTCTTTTTAATAACCTTTCTGTTGTTTGTGATTGAATATGATCCAATTGCTCTAATGGAGGAGAATATTATGCACAGCGTGAGTCAGCAACACTTTCTTCCTAGAACAGCTGACAGCAAAGCAAGTTCTCAAACTCTCTGCAGAAATATTCAGACCTCTGGATGAAGATCTGGGCTTTGTCTGCCAATATCTGCTAGTGCCCCCCTGAGATGGATCTGTGCTTGTCTGGCTGGAAGGAGGAACTCTCCGAGGTTCATTCGAGGTCAGAAGACACAACTCCATGTGCAGCAAAACCACTCAAGGGGCCTGATGCAAAACAAGAAAGGCAGTAACAGCCTGGAGTACCAGGGCATGTTCCAGGGCTGGGGAGCTGTAAAACAAGGACCCCAGCAGCACCAACAACGTGAGGATGCTAATAAATACAAATGATAGGCTCATCCAAGATCATCCACTAAAAAAGACTGATTTTTTTTTTTTTCTTTTAAATTGCAGAGCCATAGCCAGCAGCTAAATGCGGGACTGGGAGGAAAGCTGAGAGCCAATAATCACTGTGTACATCCTGTATACCCCAAATTTGTATCCTGTCAAAGCAGTTTAAATAAGGTGGCACATGTTAAGATATTAAATAGTGACGTCTTCCAAGCATGCAGTGGGTAAAGCCGTGGATTTCAGTGAAAAGGGGCTAGGAATGAATTTTTCCCTGCTCTATGATACGTTCCTGTCAGAGATCAACCCTCGTACTAATGTTTTCCTGCTATAGCGACTGTCTGTGCTGTGTCACAAGCAACAAAAATCACATTCCAGCAAACCAAAGACCAAACTTTGACCCTGGCCTGGCGTCTCAGTGGTCCGGCTTTACAAATCACACTTCCATCGGAAACTTTGACCAAGCAAAGCTGCAGTCAGATAAGTGAGCCCAAATTTCAAATTGACTTTAGATCATTCTGTTGTGGCTTTTGATGTTTGCTGTCGCTGGCTAAAGTTTCTGGCAGCTACCAAAGGAGTAGCCATAGTGGGGTCCAACATTTTCCTGTGGGATGAGTATTTGTGCCAAAGGTGCCAGGCCCAAGTGCAGCACTGCTTTTTAAGAGAATCCAAACATATTAAACCATCTGAACTACTCCCTACCCCCTGCCAAGTAACCCGGCTCAGGTAGGTCAATGTGCCAGACTTGCGTATGTGCCGAGTTCTTGCTCTGAGTCAAACTGCATCCCCAAAGGGCTCAGTTCCACACCATGCATTGGAGGGGAAATGAAGGGATGCAGGAACAAGGTAAGTGGCATTTCACAAAGTTCCTGCTGATTTTTAGAAATTTGAGAACCCCAGACCTTAAAAGAACAGCGTGCTTGCCACAGAGAACAGTGTGGGAAAGCCAGTATACATGCATGTGCAGCCCTCCCACACGCACACTGACTACCCCAGATATAGGCATACCCACAGATCAGCACCTACACACAAATGTTTTTGACATACTTATTCTCAGCATCCTGTTCTCTTGCAGCAGCCTCGGTTGGAGGGAGAAAATAGGCTCCTTCTAACGTAATCTTCTAATGACCTTTCTGCCAACTCCACTTCCCTGCTTATCTCTGAGCCACCCAGTGTGGAGATGGGAACAAGATCTCTGTGTAGAAAGTGATTTTTCAGGCTTAAAGGTCAGCAGGATCTGTCTGCTGGAGCATGAGGCACTGCCCGATTGCTCTTAAGGGATTCACGGTAAATAAGGAGACAAGAGAACGGTTTTTGATCGCGTCACTCAGGCCCCTTGTGCCTCTGCCCGAATTGGTTTTTGCAGAGTCAAAGGGCTGTGACTGTGCTGCAAACCTGGTGCAGGGCGGGTTCCAGGGCCTCTTCCCTTTCTGGATTCCCAGATCCCTTCCCAGGTTCTCAGCCCTGCAGGACTCTCTGGAAGCAAAGCAGGTGTGCAGGCAACCAGGACAGTTCATCAGCGCTCAGTGCTCTAATACAAGCTCATGTGCAGCAGGTCACTATCTCAACTTTGAGTGCTGTAAGGCTCTTAAAATCCCCATCTTGCAAAGCTGCCCTTAGCAGCGCAGGGGCTGTGCTGGCCTCTTGGGCAGCCCTGTCCTGGCTCCCAGTCCCTGAGAAGAGGCCGGAGATGGCACTTTCCAGTTGCGGGGTGTTCCTGGCCCCTTGCTGTCTGTCAAGGGGACATTCATTAGGGGCAGCGAAGTGATTCTCTGTCCTCTTTCTGCTTGGGAATTGGAGTCATTTGTCTTGGGAAGGAGCCCCGGCAGCTCACTTGCTGTGTGGCAGTTTCTGCTCGAGGGAGACAAGCACTTTGCCAATAAACAAGGAGTCTGAGGAATGGCTCCAACTGACAGAACATTATTAACGACAAACACATTGGCCAAGGGTAGATGAGCGTCCCATTAGCTGCTTTAAGAGGAGAAACAGAAGCAGAGCTTGAGATCGCAGCCCTGAGCAGAGCTGGGAGTTTCAGCATCTTCCATCAAGTCCTCTGCCAGGAGGGCAGGGCTGGCACAGCCTGCAGCATGTCAGTGTTTTTCTTCTTCATCAGGGAGTCTCAAACTGTGACAGTAGGTGACAGGCCCAGCTCACAGACAGCTTTGCCTCATGGCCTGCTAAGGGTGAGCTCCTCCATGGAGATCTTCAGGCCAGAGCTTTCCCGTCTTCTCTATCTCAGTTTGTCCCGGGGACGAGAGATGTCTCCAGGATCTGCCACCACAGCCATCACGTGCTGCTCACCTTGGAGGATCTGCGACTCCCACTGTTTGTGCAGCTCCTTCTTGGGCAGTGCACCAAGGAAGGCCTGGAGGGGACCCAAAAGGATGTTGTTCTGCTGCTTTTGCTCTTGGGAAGTGGTCAGTGCAAGGAAGAGTGCCCTGCATGTCTGACTGTGTCTGCAGCTTGAGAAGCTCTTGCCTCTTTTCATGGCTGGACTCCTAAACTAGTGTCCTCAGGTGGAAGAAGTCTGTAGGCTCTAGACAACTGTTGATTCATCTTGCAGTTATTCTACACTTCCCACGGCAACTCCAGAGTAGAAACGTAAACAAAACAAACCAGCTTCTTGTGACACGGAGAGATCATCCCTTTCTATCCAACAGCCTTAGAGCTACCAGGAGGGTAAGTCCTTGTCTCCTGCACAGAAGAACCTGTGGTACAAGTGCTCAGCCCATGGGTTTGGTCTTTGCAGAGCCTTGTGTTTGGAACGACGCTTTCAGAGAAGGTGGTGGAGCTTTCAGCTGAACGTCGTCTGACTGTCCTGCAATCTGTGGCATAGGTGGGGTACAAGATCATGCTCATCTTGGTCTCTGTGGTTATCGGAGAAGGTAGCTCTTCACGCCATGGCTTCTTACCGCAGTGGAGATACAGCCATGGTGGCTTCATAGCTAAGGATGCTTTCACTGTTCTCTTCAGAGCCTGTTGCCTGGGGTGATGGTGAGTCTTTTATGCAATTTAAATCTCCTTTCAGACAGAATGCTGCTACATTCGGCCTGAGAAGAGAGGAAAACTTATTGAGGGCTCATCCTTTCTTTCTGGAGATGATTCTGCCAGCCCGCAGTTCAGAGACAGGTCTGGAATAGGAGTCCCTTATGGAGCCCAGGACTCGGGTGCTTGGAAAAGGAATGATGTGTGAACTGTGGATCTGAAGTCTAAAGTCTTTGTCACACCTTGCCGAGCTGTTAAGATTTAGTATTCAGATCTGAGCTCCCCTCTGACAGATGTGTGCAGGAAAGCCACCGGTTGATTTTTCTGTGCAGAACAGAAAGCTCAAAAGACTTTACCGTGAGCCTGGCTCAAGATCTCTCCCTTGTGGTTGAAAGTTACAGCCGTGGGGCTCCACGTGTCCTCGGGTCCCTGGACCGCTGCCTCCGGCTTGCTTCAACCGAGGCATGACAAGAATGAGGGACCTCCAGTCTGCTGAGATTTATAAGATGAAGCAGGTCCCGCCCAGATAAATGGTCCATTTCTGCTCCAAAACGAGCTCTGGACTCCGCTCCAAGCCTCTAAGTGGATTGCCTGGTAGCCAGCCTGGCTCTCTGGTGATTGGAAAGCCGAAGGGAGTTGAAGTGGGGGTGGGCAGGAGCCGGAGGATGCGATGCTCGGAGGCCGTGAGCACCCAGACTAGCTGGATCCGCGGAACTTGCCACGGAAATCACTTCTTGCGGTGCCTCTGCTTTAATTCTCCCTGAAGCAGCCCTCAGCCGTGAGTGAAACAATCTTGCCTGCAGATTGAGGGGGGTGGGAGGGATTTGAACATTAATCTGATGTAGATTATACATCCGCCTCCCTCTATCTCCCCCCTTCTCACTCTCTCTCCCTCTCTCTCCCTCTCT
>VWPW01000839.1:0-75596 GCA_013389825.1 Crypturellus undulatus | reverse complement strand
TTAGGCATTCTATGATTCTATGACTGCTGCCTGCAGACACAGGATGAACCCCACTGCCTCGGTACAAGCACATCTCCCGAATACACATGGGCCCCTTGATAGGAACTCGAGCTTCCTAAACAAGCAGACGTGGACTGCAGAACTGCAGCACTCTTGTGATTATTATCCAAAAAATAAAAAATAAATAAATGTGAAAACCATTAAAATCATCCTACAATGCTAGCTTCTATTTTATTAAACATTAAAAACTTTCAGGGTATGGGCATCAAGCCCTGGGGAATCTCTTTAATATCTATTATTACCCCTTGTTTATCATTAGGAGACAGATAAACAATCCAGAACATTTTGATATTATCCTGCCACAGCTGGGAAAAGATTTTTACATTAACTATTTATAGTTCCTGCACTGTCTGCAGTAATTTCTGCATTGCTCTAATAACAAAATTAAAGGACAAAGGAAAAATGATTCTCCTCAACAGAGCTGGATTTAGGACCTAGGTTTGAAGCTGAAATGTTGCACTTTCATAAAAGGATAATAAAAATTCTTAAAAATTTGGTGGAAATATGCCCCAAAGGAACGAAACTTAGAAGACATGAATAGGTCATCTAAGGGAATTTCTTAGTGTTTCAGACAAGATAAATGTGGACAGCTGTAAAGGTCTGGTGACCTTGCACATTAGCCAATGGTGGGTTCACACAAAACAGGAGACGATTCTGAAAACTGCTACCAGACACTGAGATGAAGCATCGCGGGAAGGAACTCCTCATCCTCTATCTCCCTCTCTCCAACTTCGTGCTCTCTGGCCTCATCTCACTGCCTTGTGGCTGGAGCCTTTTGGAAAGCAGCAAGTCTGCTGTTGGGCTTTAGCAATCCTACCTAAACCCTGCCCAGCTGCATGTTACGCACATAAATACCCTTTTTGGGTCTGGTTCGGATAATGCTGGAACACCAATTCATATGCAATTTTCAGGTTCATTTTTTTTCTCTCTTTTGAGAACAGAAAAGATAACGTTACTGGTTTAATTCTTATGTTGATATATATATATATATACAATGAGAATTCCAAAGCACTTTTCCTATTAAAATGTCTTAGCACTTGCAGAAGAGCATGGAAAGAAGGCCATATACTGCCCCCATGCAATATCTACACACGTGCTTGCACACATCCATAAGCACTGAGCAAACATTAACAGCTTCTCAGAGACACCTCTGCAGAGACACCGCCGTGATCTGATACTGCCTTTTCCTATCATGCCTGTACCCCAAATGAGCGAGCTTTCTGCTTGTCCTCTTGCCCTCCTGACACCATCACTATAACCGCAAGACAACACCAACACCAACCAAACACCGACTTCTGCACTCATGCTAAAGCCTTTTCGGGCTTACAGAAACATAACAAAAGACTCACTGATGAACAGCGAGTGATCGACACAAGCTACATAGCCAAAGCCTAAGCAAAGTGTGAGAACATTGTGCTGGCTCCGAGCTGGTCCCTTGGTGCACGCTCACCCCCAGACCTCGAAGCATCGCGGCTGCAGCTGCCTCCTTCGCTGTTTGCAGTGATGCAGCCATAACACAGGGGTTCGTAACAGCTCAGTCTACTCCCTGGACCCTTCCACAACGGGGACACGTGCCATAAAACACCCGCTCAGAGAACCCCCCTGCGCTCCCTGCAGCCCTCGGCCGCCCCAGCGCCACTGCCATGAGACTCGCTCGGTTAATTTAGTCTGCCCGGAACAAGGACTATTTATGAGAAGTTTCTTTTCCAAGAATAGTGTTAATTTATTGCAGGAGACCTTGCAATACAAGACCTTCCAAGACCCTGCTATCCATATCTTCCATCATAGTTCACAGCACTGTGGCATAATCAGAAGCATTTCCATTTTGTAGGATTTTATATAGGGATTAAGAAATTAAAAAAAAAAGTTGCCAGACAGTGAATAAACAAGATATCAATCTGGGATCTTAATCAAAGCTTAAACTTTAAACAGCACCTATTATATCACTGAGACTTTTATTCAGAAGCCCTGACAGGCTATAAGTAATGCTTGGCACACTGTGAATTCAAAATTAACTTAACTAGTTTGAAATTATTTCTTTTCCTGGCAATTACTGGTATCAGAGTTTCCAAGAGTTTGCTAGTCAGAAGTAAATTGAAATGTTATTCGTACTTAAGTGCTAGCACCACTAGTTTTGAATGCACATCTTGACAGATATCTCTGAATGACCAACCAATGCAGAGAAATTAACACTGCAATGTTCAATACTGGTGCTCTGCTTCACTTTGTTTCACATTTTTTCATGGAGTAAATATCAGAGCCCTCAAATGAAAAGAAAAGGCACATTTTGAAATGCAGATCTCTATCACACATCAGATTCATAGGGGAACCAAATGAATGATACAGCTCATTGAATCAATGGAGTTCATTAGTGAAATAGTCACAATATATTTGCAAATACTATTAAAATGCATTTGCAAGTGCATCCAACAGGGCAAACAGTTATTTGCCTTTTTACTAATTTTTCAGATTTGTCTTGCTACATTTGGCAAACAACGAAATTCAAAGCAGGGCCCATCTTCCTATGTTGCATTTATGCACATTAACATTTGCTGGGCTGCCATGCAAGCCTGGTTAGGCTGTTTCTCAGACATGCACCTAGGCCTAACGTTTTATTACGGCATCGTTCACTTTTCATTTGAAATACGCTCTGGTTTTTTTTTCAGTGACAAACTCTTGACATTTTCGTGTTCAAACAGAGGCACCTTGGGTTTATTTCTTATGAAGTGCACAAATACAGCATACAATCGTGCAGATACTCTCAGTAAAAACGTAGGCTCCTTGGAGAGGGCTCCTCAGAGGCGCAGGGCATGTCAAGCTCAATCTTCCAGACACTTATAGGCATAAAGTCCAAGTGAGCAAACACTATAGATGTTTTCTTTACTTCACACTGTAAAGTTTAAACATTCTTTAATATTTCATACTTTGGGTACAACACCAGGTGTTGTTTACCTATAATAATGATAAAATATATATTCCCCTTAGGGACAACACTGTTTCTCACCATGTTCACCCAAGGTCTACATAGCCAAATATCAAAAGATCAGGTTTGAAACCAAAACCGAGAAAAACCTGGCAAAGGCTTTAGCACAGCCAATCCATCTGTATTACTACACCTGAGTTAGGATTTGTTATCAAAAACAGCCACTTTTCTCCTAATCCTCATGGATTCCTAAGGCTTTTCTATTTGGCCACATCAAAGAGACTACGAACACTTAATAACATTTGCATGATCATATTAATTCACACACAATTCACACCACCTTTTGATCAGGATTACTTTGATTATTCTGGACAAAATAGGCTATATTAAATTTTTCACACTCTCAACATCCCATTGTGTAATTATCTGCTCCCCTAATTGCCATGAAAATCACATCCGCTGCAAATAGCACTGGCAAAAATACCTTAAATCCGATTTTTTGAAAAATCTCTCTTCCTAAAAGATAGGACTGAAGGTAGATAGACCAAGATAAACCAAGTACTCTCATAAATAATCCCACTGATCTCAGATTCCTCGACTGGCAACCTGGCTCGGGCTCTGGATGGGGCTTTAGGTCAGCGCTGCTGAGAAAGAGCAACGTCCATAAATGAGTTTATGTCTCAAAGGAAGGGCCTGGGGCAGGTTGCCTCATGGAGAGGGGTTCATACTTCCCGTCCCTTCCCAGTGCCCCAGGCACACAGTTTTCCAGCTCTGGAATGTGATAGGATGCGGGGGAGGTCTCCAGAGGTAGCACGCACCGTTGTTATTAAACAAATAAAGGAACAGACATATTTAAGACTCTCCTTTATTTTTTCCTCTTAAAATGCAAAATAAAGTCACACACACACACACAAATGGCTAATTAGCACCTGAATAATAACAAGTAATTATTTTTGAGCCAAACAAGGATACAGTATCCTGAGTAATTTATACTGGGTAATTAAGGTAATGAATACTTGAGACTCTATCAATTAAATAGTCCCTAAAAGTGTCGTTTTAATAGGGGTGTAATTATAGGCAGCACTAAAGAGGATTGAAACAGGTACAACATACCTGTTCAGACAGCCAGGAAGGAAAAAAGAAGGCACAAATCTCATCACTTCAGCCTTACTCTAAAGGTATCACTGAGTCTGGCCTTCTCTTAGCTAGTTCCAGAGCAAGTTTTGTACCAGGCTGGTAGGAGCTCTTGGTGTGACGTCCCGCTCGGATTTTGGCACTGGTTGATCAGTTTGGAGGTTTGGTACTTGCATGTTCATCTGTGCTTCAAGCAAACGAGTTTAATGGAAAGCAAATGCGCTTTGCATCCTACACCTCGCCTCAGAGGCTACATAATTATCTTCCGTACTGCAATTTGTGGATTGACCAGTAAATTAGTGCTCCCCCGAAAATTTCTCCCTGTGTGTTGCATATTTTGGTAATTTGAAGGGTTTAGTTCAGCTCCCTGCATGCCTATCTGAAAGCATAATGAAGTAGAAGCTTACCCATTTCCTTCCAGGTTTGAACATTTGACAAATCCTGATGATTACTTTCCATGGAAATAAGAGAAAATAATTCTACAGCTTAGAAAATACTATGTTTTTCCTTCTAGCACGATCTGTAATATTTAAATTATGTCTATGGAAAAAGAGCATATGCTAGGAAAATTATTTAATAAGCTAAAGAATTCTCCCCTACAACAATCTCATGAACAGTCCCCCCTAGCTGGTAATGAATGTATTGCTGAACCTTTTCCCATTTGTTTCCAGCAAGGGCACTAAAATCCTCAGCACAGGTCACAAGTGAAGTGGCAAATATATGTCATCCTAAGGAAAAGAAATGGGAGATGCTATTTTATTTTCATCTTTAAAGGCAAGTATAAAGTAGCTTAAAAGAAGAAAATATTCCCATAATTTGCTGTTATGCTTTATGTAAAAATAACTGGATAGTTCATAAAATGAACTATCCATAAAAGCCAGTCTTAACTTAAAGGTCTCTAACCCACCACGAGCAAGCAGAAACTGCTGGTTTTCTTCGGGAAAGGAAGCAGACGACCCTGGGTGACAGTGGCATCTAGCACCTTCATCAGGAGTTGTTCCAGTATTAAATGTTAGCAAAATGTGGAAAATGTAGCTAAACAGCAGGCTTTTTGTTTCTTTTGTTCAACAACAAATAGATTAAGGGAGCTTTTGTTTTTCATCAGCTTGACAATTTTATCAACGTTTTGCTGGAAATTAGAGCAGTTGGTGTTTCCTTCACACCAGGGTTCGCATGTGTGAGTGGATTTGTCTCGGAGCTACAGGCAATAACGAGTCATCCCCTGCCAGAAAGCAGCTAATGACAGCTCTGCGCTGGGGTGGGCAAAGCCCAGCACAGAGGTGTGCGGTGCCGCTNGAGCTACAGGCAATAACGAGTCATCCCCTGCCAGAAAGCAGCTAATGACAGCTCTGCGCTGGGGTGATCTGGCGGGCAAAGCCCAGCACAGAGGTGTGTGGTGCCGCTGGGCAAGGCGAACCTGTGTCCTCGGGAACCGCTTCATTCCCACAGGAACCGGGACCTGCTCTCGGGGTGACGCACCGCACGGGCTGAAGGCAACGAGAGGTCTTGCTAAAAAGTTTTAGGCTCTTTTCCACTCCATGCAAAAATGCTGAGGTAAAGGGAGTGAGCAGAAGTCTGCAAGCAGAGGATTTGTTTTTCCTGCTGTTTGCAAGCGTTTAGGGCCTAAGCCACTCCCATACAGATAAGATTTTGGCAGTTTTTTTTCTGTGTGCTGGAGACTCCAACATCCGCTGCCTATTGGGACTTATATGTCTGACCCAAAATGAACTTTCCCTGGAAAAAGCAAAACCTACTCAGGTATGAGAGGGAGGAGAAGAAGAAGAAGAAAAAAAGGCATTTCAGAGACTTTCGGGGACCAGGTAGGTGTTCAGAGGGAGCCCAAAAGCTTCCACTAACAGTGCTGTTGCCCTGACACTGATACATGCAGGGAAATGCCAACAAAAACGACTACAACCAGGGATGGCTTCTTCCTGAGACCTGTGTGCAAAGCAGCTCCCCGCACATGCGGGAATGTGGAGCTCCCCTCTGCTGCCCTCACTGGCCAAATATCCCAGCTCACATGGACCCCGCGCACCGGCCCTGCGCCGCTGCTCCGCGCGCCGGGACGTGTCCCGCACAGGCACGCGCTGCTCGGCTCACACAGCGCCTAATGAGACACAATTACGCACAGCTGATAACAGCCTTGTCCTAAAACCCGCTACATGAAAGCAAGACATTCTTGAGTTGCAGGGAGACTTCTCCCTTTCATCAATGCTGTCAATTATAATTCCAACATTATGTAAGAAACAGGAGAAATTGTCTCTGATCTGGCTAAAGGTTAATAAATGCAGTGGCTCAGGGAAGTGGAGCAGAAGAATACTAATGGCTCCTGCACCTGGATTGCAGCTTTCCTTCTTATTTTAATGAGCTTCTCCCACATCACTGCACTTACAATACATTCGTACCCAATACGGTTATGAAATAATTCAGGTCTTTGGCTTCAGCGAGTCGGGTTCAAATCACAGAGGAGAAAGGGGATGTTGGTAAAACACCAACCCAGTTATCACTATTTAGATAATATAAAATAACAACTGGGAGCTCCTCTGCTCCTCAAAACCCAGTTTAAAAGTAAAAAGTAATTGGGGCTGGTTTGTATTTATTTCGCTTTGCTGGGTGTTTTCCTGTGTTAATATTTTTAGTTTTCTCTGTAAATGCTTGTTCTTGCCCTTGCCCAAGTTTTGCAGCAACGCTGCATTTATGCAAACCTGTATGCACAGCAGAACAGGCAAAAAGTGAAACTCAGCCAAAATGTCATGGCAGATTTTTGGGCATTGCAACGGTGGGGCCTGCAGGCGATGCATGGAGCTACATGATCAATACCTGGTCTCAAAAGAATTTCCATTCACATGCAATTGGATGAGTTTATGATGTCTAAAATAACTGAGCAGACAATTTTTCACTATGAGATATCCATCAAATCTACCTTATGGAGAAACAGGCAGCACAGATGAATGGGAACACAAGCATCATTTAGAAAAGAGAGGGGGAAAAAAAGAGCAAAGGAGGAATGTGTTTTGCAGGACAAATTGCTAAAGGAAAGTTGCTACAAACATGATTAAGAGTAGGTAAAAAATACGGGCTATGTAAAACTGATGTTATCAAGTTCAATTTCATTTTAGCCTTTCAAGGCACCGAATCAGAGTTATTGCAGCACCAAGTCCATGCTCGCACAACAGTTCTGCCTGTCTGTGTGTTTCTTATTGAGGCTTTTGGACTAGGGCAAGAACAGCAGCTCCTGTTAAAGCATGAGGTTATGAGCACGTTGTCCACAGGTTATGAGAGTTGCATCTGCCAAGCCCCAAGGTGCTGCATGGAACAGGCAGGAAATCAGAGAATGCAGATCCTCCTGCAGCGGCACCTTATCCAGACCTCGTCACGAGGGGAAGCGCAGGGGCTTAAAGCACTGACAACACAGTGTGCTCGATAGACAAGACACTGGGACAGAAACAGCTTTTCAGAGCTTTTCTGTCTGACGTGGCGTCGGGGGGCACCACCTTGCCCCGCAGCTGCCCATGAAGCCCGTCTGCCTGACAGCGCGTACACCAAGCACCCTGCGTTTATATAGCCGTGTTTATAAGGCCCCTGGTAACTGGCAGTTCTCCTGTCTCTGGTCGCCCAAATACATCAGAGCGCATATTCCCAAGAGCAGGGGACATGTCACTGGAGAAAGGGTATATGGAAAATGAAGGAAGAAAGAACCAAGAGAGAAATCAGTTTTTCTTTTTTCTAAAATATTCATTGCTCAGTAGGAAAATACTCAGTTTTGCTGAGAACTGACCAAGAAATGTCATGTCTTTCCTTTTTCTATATACCTAAATGGAACAGAGGGCCATGTGTCAGAATAATAACTTACTGCAGACCTTCCTGTATTTTGCTTGAAATTACCTTTTATAGGGCTGGAAAGCTTGAGGAGACTCTCTGAAATGAGCTAGGCTGTGCCAAGCAAGTCGCATTAATGTAATAAAACTTCAAAGTAGAGAATTTACTCCATCTCCAGCAATCAAAATGTAAATAAATACAAGAATTCAAATAATTCCTGTAAATGTTTGGGGGCAATGTCTCACTTAGGGGAAGCGTAACACTTTCACCGACACACAGGGGAGCACAGCCGGCTCAGCGGCGCTCGGGAGACTCCGCTCGGCAGCGTTATTGACTTAGATGGGGAGTCCTGGGATGTGCCATGACGCCCCGCAGCCGCCAGACCCTAAATCAATATTGTTCTTATATAACGTGTTGTGTAACATCTCTTCCTCATAAGATGTTATTTTTACTCTGCAGTTTGAAAAAGTTGCCAATGTAAGGAGTTCTTTGCAGCCTGTATGGGCTGACCAGGGACGGTTTTACTGGCTGAACTGGGGCAGGTGAGTGGAGAACTGCCATGTGAGCAGCTCTGCTAGCGGCAACCTCTACTTGGCCATCCCATCCCATCCCTGGCACTGCCGGGATCCCAAAACGCCTCTTTATGGGCCAGGAAACAAGTCACATCAGCAGATACAGCTCCTGGCCTACTCCAGCATTCCTGGTTCAGAGCTTCCATTGGGGATTTTCCTTTTCACTATGAAACATCCATTAAATTCTTTATTAAATAAAGAATTTCTCTGCCAAGAAGTGGGGAGTTCATGTCAAACTATTCAGTTTCCTAGTGATGCTCTTTCCTCATGCTCCTCCATCCCACTGGCCTATTCAAGCAGGGGCTCCATGGAAAACATGCAGTTGTTTTGGTTTGGTTTTGTTCTGTTTTGCTCTTTGGCCTAGCAATGCACTGAAGGCAATTAGAAGACACCACAATGTTGGAACAGGACTGATGCCAACGTGCTGCTATCAGGAGAGCTTTAGTTTGCTTGGGTGACCATGAAAATGCAGGCCCTTAATGAAGATGTAACTCAAGCACAAAGATCATTTTTGGAATATGAAGCTACTCCTTTAATTAAATCTCCAAAACCATTATTACAAGGCTTTTCTTTTTATAGCCCATCTCATTAAAAAAAATAGTTGGATCTTTCATGTTACTGTTAAGTCGAATTCTCTCATTAAGTCCCCTTGCACGACCCTTTTTCTCGTGCTCTCATGCTCTTGTGCATGGGAAACAGAGCGGTTTCCTGCAAGGGCTCTGCCTTGGCTGCGAGGAGCAGAGCGCGATAGCACCGAGCGCCGCTCGTCCCTCCGCCTGGCACCGCGGCTGCTCCTGCGGCTGGGCCCCACCGCTGGGGAGCGAGACCCATCCGGAGGCTCCTTCCCGCTCGGCATCTCCTCCGGCTCCCGGCTCTCGGGCTCCTCTCCCGCATCGGCTCTCCGGAGTATGGGCAGTTGCTGCATAGCTGTCCCAATAGCCTCGAGGGTAGAAGAAAAGGAGTATTTGATTAAACCTGCCCGGGCTTGCAGCCCCCGTGGGGAAGCAGCGAGATGCGTGTGCCGTTTCCCCGGGACATCAATATTTAATACTTTTCCTGATAACCCAAACTGTGGAGTTCACATTCTCTTACTTCAAAGTATTTAGTGCTCTCGCCTGGTATGTCGTGTTACATAATCAGGCTTCTTTTGATGCTGAACTTTAGCTCAGAAAGTCCTCAGTATGTGCAGGGGGCAAAGCACGGAGCATTGCGAGCACAAACACACATCCATCCATTCCACAGGAACAAGCAGCCCTCCCCTGTGAGCCACCCAAGGTCTCTTTGCTATTCCCACCCAGGTTCATTTGGAAGAGATCTGAAAGGACCTCTTTGACTCCAGGACTAAGAAACAAAAATGTTGGTATTTAGAACTGCCCAAAAAATAAATACACACAAGGAGAAGTAATCTGAGCTATCCAAATGTTTTGAGCACAAAAACAGCATCTGGGTAGAAAAGGTTCTGGATGTCATTATGCTCTGACTGCTAAAATCAGCTGCTCACTGTGGAGCGGCAGCACAGACCCAAACAGAACATCAGGTTTTATGGGGACAGAAATAGAAAGGAACAATTCTTACGGTTACAGGTTTCTAACTAATACATGGAAATGGGTTCAGCCTGCAGGCCCGGTTCCAGGAGCAGCTTAAACCCGCCATGGAAACTGCCAGAGAGAGCAGAGAGCAGACAGAGAAGAGGAAAGGGGAGAGGAAGGAATGAGAACGGGGCAGCTCAGTTCAGACAGGAGGGAAGCAGCAGTTACGGGTCCCTCGGCTGCTCCCATTTGCTAACGTTACAGATCCACATCCCTGGATGTGGAGCTAATACTGAGCAAAATGGGGCACGAGTATCCTGCAAACCCTGTGACATCTATTTAGGGTATAAAACAAACCACTTAATAATCTGAAAACTGATTTTTCTTTAACAAATTTAATAAGTTGCTTTCTGTGTTGATTAAGATGTGCTACCACGTTCAGTCCGTGCGCTGTCCCATCAGGCGAGAGCAAGGTCCCAACAGGGAGATTTGCACCAGGTTTTGCGGGCTGCTCGTCCTGCTTTTGCAGGGCTCTCTCCAGTCCTACTTGAACGCTTTTCTTTCCTAACAAAACCCTTCAGTACCATCCCCACCCCCTGATCTTAGAAAATGTCTTTCACCTTAGATTCACCCTGTTCAAATGACATTAAATGTGACTTCTTTCCACATCACTTTCCTGTTCCCTACTCCAATGCTGACAAACTTCCGTTCAGCGTAATTGTTATTAATGCAGTAAAGGATTTATCACCTCTTCCATTATAAGCACTAATTACTTCTAACAAGTAAGGTTCAGGCATACTGATGTGAGGAGCGTGCAGTTGGCTTCCCCAGGCTTGCCCTCTACAAACCGACTGCAGGAAGATAACTGAATGGTCAGGGAATGACTCCCATGTCCAGCTTCTGGAGGAGCTTCCTAGAAAGGGAGAAAGGGAAAGACATTCCCAAAGAATGTCCAAAGAAAGACATTCCCAGCCCAGAGGTTTCCTTCTCTCCTTGGGGAAGGAAAATGGGTTGCCATGGGGGCCAGACCACAGAGCCCATCTGACACATCTATGGCTCCAAGATTTGTTTTGGCATCGCAGCAAGTCTGCAAACAGGAGCTAATCCCACCCCTAACTCCTCGGGAGAAGCAGAGACAAGTGGCTCATGGGATCAAAAGGAGAAGATCAGGGTGCTGTGCAGGGGGGTTGGTATTTCTATGCAAAGAGAAAAGCAAACTTTGTCAAATGACCCTAAAGCAGGTGGTTTTTGTCCACACTACAGCAGGACACTTGTGTTCCTACCAAGTTACCTCGGTGTGCTCTGCATGCTGCTCACAGTGCCGTAGATCAGATTTAGCTTCTTCACTTGCTTCAGTTTCCTGGTCGTCACTTAAAAATACATTTTTTTAAACATGCAAACTCTTAGAGACCTGACAGTTGCCATAGACACATCAGCAGCAGATTCAAAGGACCGATCTGGGGGTAAACGGGTACGTTTGAAGTAGCTCCCAGGCAGAATCAGAGCGGAATCGTGTGGGTGACACTCCCCGGCGCTGGCGGACACGCTCCACACACAGACCAGGCCCGGCCTCCGCCTGCGCCCACAGCCACGGCTGGTTCTCCCTGTCTGAACCACGTCGGTTTCTCCTCGGGCTCCTGCAGAAACGCCTGTTGTTTCAACTGGGCCTTTGCTGGCGGTGCCACAAGGGGACCAAAGGCCACCAGACACTGTTCTGCAGAAACACAGGGCAGCTTGGCCAGGTCAGGAGATAGGACAGAATCACTATGGTGGGAAAAGACCTCCAAGATCATCAAGTTCAAAGACGCTCGGATGAAGATTCGGTGGCCTGGACACACTTCATCTGATTTCATGGAAGGGGGATGTTGAGATGCAAACGGGGAGGAGGCCCTTTTAAACTGCTCCAGCACAGAGGAGAGCAAGCCCAGCAGTCTTTACTCATTAAAAACCTCATTAAGGACAGAATTCCAGTTTTATATCTTTCATTTGATCTATGCAGTCATGTTTACCTTGAGCACAAACCAATGTGACTGCTGTGCGGTGGTTTCAGTGAGCAAGCCTCCCCTCCTGGCAGCTGCGTTTGTGGTCGGGATGAAGCGCGCGCATCAAAATCATGCTCTGAATTCATATAATGGCTCCATCCCCTGCCACGGAGATCCCCGTTTGCATTGCCAGCGCTCCTGTGCGATGAGGGAAGGGGTTCGGGTGCTCAGGAGACGTTCCGGAGAGCAGGGCTGCCCTGGGGAGCCCCGCGCCGCTCTCCTGGGCTCTCAGCAGGGCCAGCGAACGTCACGGTCTGGCTGCTACCTCATCTCGCTCTCCCTCCTTGCCCGTAAATGCTCTCCTCAACATCAGCCTGCCTTGTACCCTCCGAGCCCTCTCATCTTCTCACGTTTGTTTCTTTAAGCGCATGGTCCTCCTGTGCCACAGATCTTAAACTGGGGTTCCTCAGTCCTTGGCTCTGCCCTCATTATCGGCACTTAGGCCTATCTCCCATCTTCAGCTGTCCCCACTGAGGCAGCCTCACGCCTGCTCCACGAAGGCCGCACGTCCCACACGGCCCACACGTGGCCCCACGGAGCGGGCCGTCCGCAGCGCAGAACCTCCTCCAGGCTACAGCGCTCACACCCTGCCGTCTTTTCATAAGTTAATTGTCTCTGTCCTTCTCATGCATTAAATTAAACTGGGAACATCAAGCACAAACCGTCAGCATTAGCTTTGGGCTTCTCCACCTTTGATGATTCCTAACAGCAAAGGCTGACTCGAAACATGAGGCTGTTAACACCTTTCAGATCATATCAGCTACCAAGGGGAAGCCAAGGGAAGCTTTACCCAGAGACGACACTTCATCTGGTGCCATTTAACCAGGAACAGAGGCACGAATGATTCCATCATTCATTTTCATATCAATTGGCAGAAATAATCTTTATTAGAAAAATGATTTTTTCATATATTTACATTTTTTACATCGTTATACTTGGCACGTGTGTTTTCTCCAAATAGTTATATACACTTCGTTACACACAGACATTCAAGTCTCCCATTCCCTTAATGTTTTTCTACATATTTAACAAAAATGAAGAACACAATACAATTTGTAAGACAACCATAATAATTATATTCTCTCTATCATAAAAAGTTAGAAGCAAACATTTTATTTAGATATGTCTCAAAATATTTATACAGTATTAGCACTCAGTCATGCACTGGGTTAAAGTAGAGGGGTGACCTGCTGTGGGATGGGATGCGTGAGGCAGGGGAGAGAGGGCTGGAACGCGGCTCCCACCTGCCGCAGGCGCTGGGGATCCGCGGTCGCGGGGATGGGGATGAGGCCGGGCGGATCCTGGCGTCTTGGCAGCTCAAACGCCGCGTGCGCGCGGGGGCTAGTGCACGTCAGCTCGCTAAACCTATCTGGTAAAAGAGGCAGGAACTGGAATGTTCAAACTAGCTTTTGATGACTCTCTTTTTCCCCAAACCTTTTCTTTTGAAAACCCCAGTAGACTATTAATTTTGTCATGAAATTTTGCTCTCTCCTATTAATGATTTAGGCTTTATTCTGTGTCACCAATATACTTTTGGTTCTACTCTAATATCCTGATTTGTTTCCCCAGGTGTTAAGGGGTCTTGAAACCCTCTTCTATTCCTTGCTAGCAGTTGGAAATTTATGATTTACTCTTTGGTTCAAAATATTGGGCTCTAGAGAACGTTACAGTAAATTGCACTAGTAAATAACAGAATTGATAGGCTTCATAATTTACTGTAGGTAGAATTAAATGGTTTCAAAATTTCTGGTAAAACTGTATTTACTGAGTGCAAATATTTCCTACCGCAGTGTAGATTAGTGCTTTGTGTGCCGAGTACAAATTAATACCCCTGGTGGCTTTCCCCATCGTAATAAGAACACCATCCCAAGTGTATTAATGGCTCATTTTCTTCTTGAGCAAATGCTCAGCTAATACTATGAATTCTGATTTTCTCAAGATATAAATGAAAATAAACAGAGGCAAAACTAATCCTTGATTACATGTTCTTTTTTGAGGATAAAATTGTAAAAAATTCAAAATGGCAATGTTAGTTGAAAATGTTAAAATGTTTCACAGAATTCTTGGTACAATTCTGAGTTCTTCTCTTCCCTCTCATTCCCATAGAAAACCTTATATATATATATAAATATATATATATAACAAACATATATATAAAATTTTTAAATATATATGGATGTATGTGTGTATGCATCTAAAGAGTAACCAGGACAACACATTAAATATACATCATTCAAGTAAACAGGTAAAAATATTTTTTAAAACTTCAATTTGAGATTTTTTTTTAGCATAGAGAAATATTAGTGCATTAGTGCATCTCATTCAGCAAAAATGTTTAAACAGGATGAAAGGAGAAATGAAATACCCTTCAGGTTGGCCATAGAGTTGAACTTGATGAATTAAAATTAATATTAACTAACTCATGGGTCAAGTGCTTGTGGCAGAACCTGAAATGTACGCACAGAAATTGGGCAGAAAAGCGGGTATTAGGGTACACAGTAGGTAGGAGCCTGCCTAACACACGACTGAACCTGCCTTGTAGCCTCTGCCCGGAGCTGGGGAGACGCTGGGAGGCACCAAGAGCCCGGGCTGCCCTTCCCAAGCCAAAACCCTCCTCCAAACGGGAAGCGGCTGCTCAGGACCTTACGCCTCCGGGTGCCCCCAACAGGGAGCAGAGCTGACACAACGTGTACATTTTGGGTAAACCGTCTTTCCTCAAACCTGCACCTTTTCCTCTCTCTGCCGGCCGCAGGGACCTGGCTCAGGCCACGCTAGGGAGCAGCCATCCCGGCCGATGAAGCCGATGGCCCTGGGCGGCGCCAAGGAAGCTCTGAGGTAAGTCCCACTCCAAGACACACCTGCACTGACCTGCACACAACACTGGACATTTTTGTGGGGAATTTTTGCTTTTTAAATATCATTCCTCAGCTGCCTTAAGCATCCGTATTCAGTGATCAGGCTGGGGGCCATGGAAGGCAGCACAGACTTTCAAGGTGGGAATATTGCGACCAACAGACCCTCTCCGGCTGAGAATGTTTTATCGGCAGGAGCAGATGTCCTTTCCCTGGGGCTACCCTATGCACAGGGCAGTCACAGCAGCTCTCAGACACGGCCTTTCCCCTTACGTGTTTGCATGTCCAACCCAGCAGACCCCAACTCGCGAGCACTAAAGCTGTGGGACTCTCGGGGGACGTCAGGGTCTGTGTGGAGGACAGAGCTGCTCACGGCCCAGCCTGCTGACACGGGGGCCCTGGCTGCGTGGCCACGCTGGAAGCATGCACGCAGGCGGATACTGTATATATATTTAGTTAACAAGTTCAAAGTATTAATAAACGGCTTCTTGTGGTATTTGGTAATTAAAATATCAGGCTCGTATCATTCAAAATAGTGCAACCTACATAGCAATATACAGGAAAATTACACACATTGCTCCTGTGATCCTGTGCATATCAAGACGACAGGATATTCTTTTCCATAGGATTAATCTTTTGCATATTTAATCATATTCTTTGGCCCATTTTCCTGTGAAACCTTGTATGACAATATAAAGACTTTGGCTTAAAAAAAAAATCCTGTTTTTCAGTGATTTTGAAACTCAGGTAGAAATTAAATCACCTTTTAACTACCATGGTAGTTAACAACTACCATGTGGTCCTGAAACCACAGGCCTCAGCGTCACAGACCCTCTGCCAACATACACACCTGGGAACCTCCAATTTTGTTCCATTTTTCACCTTTGAAGACTATTTTCCATTGCAAATGCTACATCCTACAAAATATTTCCCCAAACTTCTCTAATTTTGTCCCAACAGCAAGTGGAAAAAGTCTCCTTCCCAGGTAAGGCCGGAAGGCACGGACCCTATGGAGCGCCAGCACCAGCATGCATACAATCCCAGGTACAAGTTTTGCAATTTGTCTGAGAAACAGAAACCAAAGTGTATTTCCATCCTGGCTTTGCCATTAAATAGTATTTTTTAAATGGGTTCAGTAAAAATGACCAGAGTGAAGAATCTTGTAAGAGATGATGTAACACAAACTTCTTCCAAAAGGCTTCTCTTACGTACCGCAATGTACAATATTTAAATTAAAAAATATATATATTCTCATAATGCATTTGCTGAAAAAAAACATATAATTTCTGCTAATAGTCCCAGAAGTGCAAAGCAAGACATTCCCCATTAAAATTTCATGTCACTGTAAATAATATCATCTGCCCACATTAAAGCTTAGTACCATTTATGAGAAGTAAGGAAACCTTCAGCAATTCCCAAGGAAAGTATAACCTCACCTGGAACTTTACAGTGCACTGTTATCAGTATCACAATATTTATTGGTATTTATCTTCACAGTTTTATAACGTGCACATAGAAATATAATTTCTGAAATATATTAGTGAAAACAAATACTAATACAAAAGGGAAAGGACAAAACATCTAGGAGTATAATTGCTTATCACCACTACTTTTTAAGATTTGGAGAGTCAAAACCATCTCTCTTTTTAAATATGTAATACTATACTTAGTGTGGTTATCTATTAGTAAAGGTATCGCATGACAATGTTACAGCATGGTTATATTCTCTATTAGTTTAGCCTTGTTTTCAATACAGGTAAAGAACTAAGCAAAAGGAGCAAAAAGTGTTGTTCAGATGCAAAACAGCAACCAAAACCTGGTAAACAGTGAACTAACTTCATGTTGCTTATATTATTTCTGGTTCTTAAATTAGAGATATGACGAGATTGGCCCACGGATGGCAGCGGATGCCCAGGAGCGGCACTGCCAGAGCGCCTGGCACAGGGCGGCAGCGGGAGAAGCTATTTGAGGTGAAACATCCACGGATGTTATATACAAATGGTGCTGAGCAGGAAGGCACGGGGCCACATCCCCGCTCCCGCCGGCCAGTGATGGAGGTGGAGGGTGAACACGGGACCAGTGCCACGGCGGGAACCATGCACCAACGGGGACTCTACACGATGCGCAAACGTTGCACGACCCAAGCGATGTGGGAGACACGGCGGGGCCAGCACGCCTTCCTCCCCGTTAATGGACACACACAAATTCAGTAGATCACCAGGACATCGCGTTTACACTGCGAACCAGGCTGCCCTGTGCGGGAAGACAGCGACTTTCAGCGGACTCTGAGCTAGGACAGGACTCACGCGGGGACAGGGAGCTGGAGCAGGGCTGCTCGCCCTGAACAGAGCACACGACGACCAACACTGAACACAGCCTGCTCGACCACGGGCCACTCTTCTGCGTTAATCCACAGAGGGCTTTTCCCCCAAAAGTTCTGTTTTCTGTAACTTTTACATATCAATGATCATGTATGTAAAGCAACGTGCAGATTCACCTCCCTGGTGCCTCTAGGCCACCACACAGCCCCGTTCTCAGCCAACAAGCCCAGCGCGGGCGCCACTGCCAGGCCTCGGGCAGCTGCAGGAGGCTGCTCAGCATGAACGGGCGCTGACGCCTGCAGCTGACACAGTCACACAAGACAGAGAGCAGCAAGATGATGGGGAACACGAGGACCTTCTGGGCTAGGGAGGTGACGACCACAGTGGGCCGTCACCGGGAGGCTCAGCTTGGTCGGACCGATCCTATCCTGGGGCAACGCAAGGGATTGTCCAAGTTAGGAGCAGCCTACACTTTCTAAAACCTCCACTCCAGAGACGAGGTAAATGCTTGCAGGACACATGAGAAATTAAAACTCCTTCCCAGCCTTCATGGCTCTGCACTGACAGCAGGAGGTGGCCCCCAATCCCTCTTTCTCTCTCTGGCAATCTTCCAGCGCCAAACCCCAAAGCTACACAGCTCTAGCATTTACTACCTTTAAACTATTTAAAAAGATTAATTTAACCAGGAAAAAAAAAAAAAACAGCACTCTGTTTCCCTTAGCTGTGCTCTGAGCCTTATTTCACCTCAAAGGTCTTCCTGAAAGATCACAGAGAAAGAGACACATATTTATGAGATGATACCAAAACACACTGAGGTGGATTCAGATTTCGGTATGTCCAAGCACACTTTTCTTTTCCCTTACAAAGCTTCTCAAACAGGAGAATAATGAATTCTGAGCAAAAGCTGTCAAAACATTAAACAATCTTTTTCCAGAAATACAAAAAAAAATCTTATTTTCCTTAATTTTATCTTATATATTAAACTATCTTATTTCCATGCGTTAGTGGGTGGCTACACTGCTCTAAGAAACACAAGCAGAACACAAAATCCATTTGAAAGGAAAAGGGAAAACTTGCTGTGGCAAAAAGGAAAGACAAAAAAAAGAAGAACACAAAGAAGTTCTACAATGTCTTTAAAAGAGGAAAAAAAGCACGAGGCAGGTACGTCTATGTAGCCGTGTTTACCTCCGATACCTATTCCATTCCTCAGCCATTCAACATCCTGCCTCCACCAAAGGTGTCATCCGGGAGCAGTGCAACCTGCGGGGCATGCTAGCAACACGGACCCATATCATTTACAGCCTGATCCAGGTCCAGCTGGAGTCACGGGAAATCCTGGAGATAGGAATGACCAACAAACTGCTAGAGCTGTGATCAGGAAAATGTAACCAGTCCCCAGCACCATCCAGAAAGGGACAGAAAGGATGGCCACTTAGGCAGGAAGATTCTTTTCTCCTCTTCAAGAATAGCAGCAGCTAGAGTGAGAGAGAGGGAAATACAGAAAGTCTTGATCTCGGTTTCATTGAAAATCAGTGCAAATACATCAACAGTGCTCAGGCAACACTCAGAACTCCACACGTGCTACGGCCGAGCATCGCAAGCTGTGGCTTGCGGCTCTGCTGTTGAAGATTGTCCTTCAACTTCTCAGCTGCTTCTTTACATGTATCAGCAACCACACTATCTACAACCCTACATCTTATCCTCTTCTTCCCCCTTTATTCAGTCATATCATATGCCAAGATCAAAACCACAAACGCATGCAGATTCTTATCCCTTCTACATTCAGTCTCTGTGCTTGTTTCCTTTAAGGCAGTAGTTTTCATTCCCATGCAAACAAACGCTGTGCAATATCACTGAGTCTTCCCTCTGTCTCTAATTTGTTTTGGGGCGGTCTTTTTATTTTTTTTATTGCACATTTCCATCTAATGATGAATCTCTGTAGTCAGAAATTTGCTCAGATCAGAAAAAGCAAGCACTGCAATATATTTCTTTATAAGTTAATTTGCTTGTCTAGTTCACAGAAGCATAAATCCACCTGGTTTCAGAATATTTAGACCTCAGCAGTTTCCCTAGGAAATGTGGTAAGGGGGAATACATTTTGCATATGGTACCTGTGACACGTGTGGGCTGAGTTGCTTATAGCATTGATGATACAAAAGACCAGACAACGTTTTGAGAGCTTTAAAACCACGTGAAAGACAAAAGCTGCAGCTGAGTTTCATGATTCACGTGGCAGTGAAGTCCTCAGCACCTTGCATTTCAGCACGTGGTATGGTACCAGCAGATACCAGATCTGCTGAAACACACCAGCTTGCTCCAACTCCTGGACATATATTGCGGTCTGCATTGGAAACAAAATTTGCCTCAAACACATTTACTGAACTCATCACACCAGTATTTATGCCCTTAGTGCATTTGCCTTCCTGGGAACCTGAGACAAGTGACAGACACCTCTCTTTGGGACGGAGGCTTTGCCTTTTTGAAGGGAAAACAAAGTAAACAACTGAGGCAGTCTAGCACGGCAGAAAAGCTGGCAATGGCCACAAGCAGCTGAGCACAAACATCCTCCTCCTGCCGAGCTCATGCAACTCCTGCAGAGATGGGTATCTCGGCAGGGGCAGGCGGGATCTGCTGTCCATACGATGAGCTCGAGCCCGGGCGCAGAAAGCACACATGAGAAGCAGGGCCAAAAAGAGGCCAAGGGCTGTATGAGGCACCATCAAAACAGAACTGCTCCACACAGCCTGTACATGCCCACAGATCTGCTTTCTACACACATGGGTATAATGCAGTATAATGAGATTTTTGGAGCTGAAAAGGGAATAGAAGGCCCAAATTCCTTTACGTTACATTTCATAGAAAACATCATCTGTTTTCTGGTATGCAGGTGCCACTGTTACGGTGAATGCACAAATACATCTGTAAATAGCAAGAACTCATTATGGACAGACCAGTACTTAAAAGTCAGCTCAAAGCTGTTCATAAAAGAATTGTAAACAGAAATTTAAGAAGTTACATTTTGTCTCTATCGCCTATGTTATCTTCCATTCACAGTTCTTCTCTGAAGTATGTTACCCAAACCATAGGAAAGTGCACACTGTACCTCCCTCATGCAGATACTATGATTACAGCTGACATAAATATGATCTTATTCAAGAGAGTTTTAGTTTAACAAAAGGTAGGGTAATTACATTTTTCAGACCTCAGTGGGAGCAGCTTTCCTGCTAAAACCCTCAACTCTTCAGTGAAATGTAAGGAAATAAGGCTTGAAAAATCAAAACTTGCCTTCCACAAAAAATACTAGAGCAATTCTCAGAATAGCAGGAGAATGGGAGAACACAACCTGCCAAATGCTTTCACTATTTAAACACGTCAGTAATTATGTTTGCTTTTTTAAAAATTAAATTACAACTGCAGACTCGATTTATGAAAGACTTTCTCTTCCCTTCCACCCTAAGTTACGTTTAAAATCTAGTGGGGGCCGGAAGGTTGGGGGGGGAGATGAGAGGGTGCTAAGTGGGGGAATTTGTAGCAGAGATTAGTAAANAAATCTAGTGGGGGCCGGAAGGTTGGGGGGGAGATGAGAGGGTGCTAAGTGGGGGAATTTGTAGCACAGATGTTATTAGTAAAAACACTCGGTTGGTTGAAATAAAGCTCATTTAAAAATGCATCCCTGTTACATAACATCTTTGTGCACTAGTGTTTTATGAATGATGATAAAGATACTGCTCCTTAGCTTCTCTGTACCTCACCTGTGTGCATATATTCCATTTACGTGACAGATTTAACTAGAGAGTTTTTAAAAAAATAGTCTGATGTTCAATAAATCTGCATGATATTTGAGAAGGAAGAGGTTCCCTCAAAAGGTGTTAATCCTTCACTGTGTATGCAAATAAATGGCATTGCATTCCTCACTGAATACACTGAACATACGGCTGCTGCTCTTTGATACTGTATGAACAACTTCAATATTATTAAACATACAATTAATTGATGTCACCACTAACGCACTATGAACAAAGGACCGTGGGAGGCTGGGATTTGGTTTTGGAAGCGAGGGAATAAAAGAAATACTATACAGCCCTGAGTAGTCACCTGTAAGGGGCAAATGCAAGCTTACATATATATTAGGCCTCATGTTACTAATGAATTCACAGCTCCATAGATTTAAGTGCCATATATTGATAGCTAAAAATATATACTCTGGGTTAGGCAGCTGTGAAATTTTAGACAAGATGACTGCACACTTTTCAATGAACTTAACTGGTAATGGTAAGTGCATGTGAAAGGTAACGGAAGCATCTGTACATCAGTATTAACCAGTAACCGGGGGCTTCCTTTTGGTATGCAAAAGTTCACTTTTGGGGGTCTATGATCTTCCCATTTATTTTCTATGAGTCTAGAATAAGCATTCTGGTTTTGTGCTAAAACACTGATTTTTATTTATTAGGGCCCTGGGGGGTTGGGCATTTTTGTAATTGTTCTGATATCTGAAAATGGTTATGAATCTAAAATATATTTTTGAAAATCTAGATCTCTGCTCTCTTCTGGAGTCTTACTTTTGTATCTGTGCAAATGCATTCCTAATTCTTTTTGTCTGTGTCATACTACATGCATACCATATTGCTTATCCGGTATTAGAAAACCACTAGACATTTCTAAGGACAAAAATACATTGAATGATACTTAGCAACATAAATTAGAATAACCAAAATAGCAAAAAAAATTAGATACAAAACAACATAGTTGCCAACATATATTGGGGCTATTTCAGTATAGCTTGCCATTTATATATAAAGAATACATAAATGGCTTTTTTTTTTTTCCTTTTTAACAAGACATATTTTAAAAGGATGGTTAGGAGCATACTAGTTTACCTATTCGTGTACAAAAGTACGCTGGGAAAGGGAGAGGTTTACATATCATTTACCATAGCAGGATACTGTTAAAGGATAAATTCTCCCTCTAAAATGGTGGCAACTATTTTTCCCTATAGATAAAGTATTCAAGGAAAATTTAAACATCTGATTCAATGCTAGGCATTTTCTTATACACACGTCTATTGCTACAGGAATTTAAAACCCTTGGAGTTGAGTACACACTATTCTTATTTGCAACATAAGGCAAAACATGCTCTGAAATGTACATGTCATTATGTATCCGACCATCTCTGGAACAGTATGATGCTGTAGATTTTATAGAGGACCTTAAATAATTATCGTGTCTTCCTCTTGTTGGCAATGAGTGTTTATAAAGATCGACTGGACTTCGCCTAAGGGATAAGTGCTGGTCATCACGATACGAGTGCAGGAAGGGGTTATCCGCGGCGTGATCAGGATACAGGGACTTGCTCCGCTTACTGTCCTCGAGAGCATGGGTTAAAAATGGGGCCTTGTTGCTCAACAGTTTGCTTGAGGGAACACTAAACATGTTTGCATATGGGCTACTTTCTAGAAACTTCTCTTTGTCTTTCAAGCTTATACTACGAGCAGGTCTTCCCATATCAGCTTCCCTGGCCTTATCGACGATATTATCGAACGAGTGCTGCCTGCTAATCCTCAGCTTATTTTTTTTATGATATTGCAGAGCATTATTCTGTGCCCAACCATGTTCATATACTTCTTCGGGAAGCGATAAGTTCGTTGTGTCCTGCAGCATTTGATCTTCATCAATATCATAGAGATTGCCGGTCCGCAAGCACGCGTCACATTTATAGGGAGATCTGCCCGTGTAGTGTCCCGCATATGTGGGCAAATTGGAAAGGCAGCTCCGACAGTGGGTGGAATTCTGCCTGTACCTATCGTTCATATCAACTAGGGAAGCATTTTTATCTTTTAAGGTGTAGTGCTTTGAGTAAAGTTTGTACTGGTCATTGTTTGGAAGACTGTCTTCGTTGTGCAGGGGCGTCCTGTTCATGTGCTCTGCTTTCCGGTAGTTGTCATTGTGATCTTGGTAAACATCGGAAAACTCCATGGCCTCGGGAAGGACAATATTTTCAATGTATGGGGGCGCCTCCAAGCGGAATCCTGGCTCCTTGTCACCATCAATGGTGTAGATTTTATCCCGTGGAGAGCTTTGCTTGGTTTTCAGATATGTCAGTTCCACTTCGCTACAGTCTTTGGGGTATTTTGATGCCACCGTCCTTTTTTTAAAGTTGTCCTTGGTTTTGTGGTGCTTGTTATTGTTTTCGGCTTCCATATGGCAAGTGGCTCGGCTTGATGTCTCTGACGCATCTGAATGGACAATCTCTTCAGGGAGGTATCTTTGGCTTTTCAGTGAAAGCTGCCTGTTTTCCTCTGACCCGTTTTCTCTCTGGGGACCTTGGCTCTGACGTACAGATTCCTGACGTAAAGATTCAACAGATTTCCTCCAAAGCTGCCTGGGTCTGGAGTTCCCTTTTGCATCTGCTGTTACTGCAACTTCCACTGTGTTTGGATTGGCCTCATTCAGTGTGAGAGGATGCTGCCCTTGGAAAACATAGTTGTTAAGATTGTCCTTGTGTCGACTGCCAGGCAGCGTGTGCAGTTCACTCATGGTATCACCAAAGAAGTTGTCCTTGGTTTGATAGGATCTGTTATCTGCAAATATCAAGTTTCCTTTATCCATGACCATGTCCATAATCAAGGAACCCCTTTGAATAAAATCAGCTGTTCTTTTGGGGGAATTGATCCTTGAAGGATTAATATTGGTCATATTTTTTGCTGTTCGTAATAGTTTTAGCATGTTGCTTTGGGAATTGGTCAAAGTAAAGTCAGGAGACTTCTTTTTTTCTTCGATGTGTACTCCATGAATGCAGCTATAAATACCCTGTAATAGGAGCAATATAAAACAAATTAAATTGTTAGTTCTAAATTCTAAATACTTTCAATCTATTTTATTATTAGCAACAAATAAAAATTAAATATTGCTTATCGAATGAGTGGAAAGATTAAAAGTATGTATCTGTCCTTTTCAAATGTTATTCCATATAAGTATATGGAAAAGGCCTATCATATTTCCTGACTTTGTAGAGAAGAATTCCCAGTATTTCACAGAACAGTAACGTTTTCAGCAATGGTAACGCTATTAGTCTAAACGAGTGCTTAAATTATCTTTCTAAGCAAGCCTGCAGTCAGGATATTTGCTTGGAAGTTAGGGCACTGTTCACTTCCACTGAATTAAAAAGAAAGCTTCTCATCACGGCATTTCAGCTTGCCCATTTCCTGTCCTAGTGTGTAGATACATATATATTTATATATAGAGAGAAATCTCAGCTCTTTCTAAAACTTGAAATTTAGTTTAATTTGAGCAAAAGGCTGAAGTTCATCTTGTAACTCCAACCTCTTTAGTCAATCCTGTGAGCGCCACTGACATTTCAGACCCTGTGATTTGTATTTCTCAGAAACTTGCCTATGAAATACATACTTTTTTCCCTCACAGTGGTTAGGAGAATTTCACACATGAGAAGCTAAAAGTATAAAGTTCAAATGCAAAATGTAGAGGTTAGGGTACATCTGCTTTTGTTGAGATTCCCCAAAAACACAGGATATTTTTAACACAGTTCCAGTATAGTCCAAGTTAATCAAGAGGGTAATTTCAGTCCACTTTTAAGCAATTAGCCACTTCAGTATCATTTTCAATTCTCCTCAGCTATATAAGTTATAAGTTAATGAAAGTGCTATGCATTTAAAAAAAAATCTCATTTGTCAAAAATATAAGAGCAAGCATGTACTTCCCTGATTGCACTACAAGTATCCATTACCTGAGTATTAAAGGCACTTTTGATTTGGTAAAGTATCCATTACCTGAGTATGTAAAGGCACTTTTGATTTGGTAAAGTTATCATTAAAAAAGTCTTAATCTCTAATCAAACATATAATAGATGATATATGACATATATCATAAATGACACATAGACGGTGAGTTTTTTTCAAATACCTTATTGAGGTTTTCTGTCAGGAAAAACTTATGTCAAAAATATTCCAATACATTTTATGACTTTAATTCTACTTAAGAAATATGTAAAACAGGAGCTAATGGTGGTCATCAATTCAACGCTTTTTTTTTTAATAGTTACCTATATTTAATCCATTTCCTATGTCTGAGTAACTCTAATGCTCCTTTATCAAATTTTTCACACTTCAGTATTTGATTCCTGGTTACCTGTCGCCTGCTAATCGCTACCCTAGAATGACCCAGCAGAAAGGAGGTCCCATGCAGCATGCGTGTGTCCTAGACCCCTCAATCACTTTATCACAGTTAAAAAGGCTCATTATAAATGTCCTCCATGGGACAGGAGGACGACACACGGCTGTGGCGAGGCAGTAGTCACATTCTGTGTTGCCAATGAGAGCGATACTGACCCTGCTGATGGAGAAGAGCAGCCCTGGCCTATCGGAGCAGACGCCGGTGAAGCAGAACCTGAGTTTCCAGTAGAACAAGTGCTCCCACACGAAGGTGATCAGGCTGAGGGCCATGGCTGCTGCCAGCATGTAGAACACCCCGGCCATGTTGTCAATGTCCAGCTGGCTGCTCATGACCTCGTTCTTCTCGTTGTGGCAAATGCCAGTGAGCCACAGCGTCTCCAGCTCTTCCATTTCCCCTAGGGACAGTGAGCCAGCAGGAGAGTTAGAATCAGGAAATGATTCTTATCGCAGGATAAGCCAAACTATAGAAGTCCCTGATGTTTGAAAGCCAATGCTGCTTTAAAAACCCAGCACTATTTAATGTGTCACTTGTGAAGCATTTCGGTCTTACCTGCTATGGAGCTGGGAATACAGCAGATTTCATCTCCCAGCACCCTAGTTTTGGATGTCCTCAGATTTTAGCACTTATCATTTAGGAGTAACTCCCTTCTGCTCTTATCGATAACCACTGGCTACAAAGAGTTCCTTCCCAGCGGATTCCTCCTTGATCCACATGCACCCGAACAGTTCATAGCCCCACGGATACCCCTGTGGAGCCGAACACACAGCCAGGATTCATAGACCTCTCAAACAGCATGGGCTTTAAATCCGACATCTATGCCTCGTCCTCAGGCCCCTTACACAGTTGCTGGCTCAGAGCTCAGCTCTTTCCTGATGTTTCCTAGAAAATCATGGTAAAATATATAACAATATATGGCCTTGCTTTGGGGGAGGAATTCCCATGCTACAGATCCCTAATCCTTACCAGCGACCTCTGTAATAAGGAACACATTTTCAGTAATTACGGTCCATATATCATTAAAGATCAGCAGAATGGGGATAGAAGACATATTGATTTTTCAACTACTTGAAAGCTGGGACTAGAAAAATCGCTAAGCTGCTGTGCAATAGCAGCTTGCAGGGTAACGTGCCGGGGCAGTTGGAAAGCTGCAGCGCACAGATAACCTGGATGCATGAGCTGGAGCATACGGCTGGGATGGTGAAATTGGCTCAGAGAACGTGAAGGAAATGAAGTAGAAAGGACAAATACCAAGGCACTTTAGCAGAGGGCATTTCACAAATTTGCAAGAGAGATTATTCTGTTCTGAGGTTAGTTTTGTGCTTCAAACATAAAGGGAACTTCTATGTCTGAAAAACAGAAAGCAGTGCATGTTCACCAAAACGACACTGCTCAGTCTTCAAAACCCCTTGAGTATCCCCCAAGAGGAAGGCCAACTCTAAGGAATCTCTAAAAGTCACAGAATCCAGGAGAGAGCAACACATTAATTGTAACAATGCGGTTACTGCACATTGTCACTACTGAGAGAGATTTCGAGTTCATTATTGCTTTTCCATTATTAGAATATTTGGATTTCTTTTGTTTGACATGTATGCAAACAGCACGTTAAACCTCAATGAACTGTTCCCCTCATCTTTCTTTCATGTCTTCCCTGAGGTCTATAAATAAAATTCACACAGACTACAGAAAAGCAGAAAAAATTAAAGTCCAAAGAGAAAGCAATATTTCTGGTATGTGCCTCAGTATCCAAACTTCTGGCAATCAGCCCTCATTCCTTCCCACAGGAAAATTCACATCTCCCAAGATTGCCAAACATCAGTTTAACTTGACTGCTGTGCCCTTTTGCAATTCATAACAAAATTCACAGAGGAATTTAACTCCATTTTTTATTACTGTTTTCCATGCATTTCTTTCCCTTTGGCATGTACATCTGAAGCAACTATTGATAATCCACTAACCTTTCCGAACACGTCGCTACAGAAACAAACTACGCTTGTTTGAGTCAAGATGAATGACAGAGCCCTAGCAAGCTGCGAAGAACAACTCTTTGCTAGAGCTTCCCAAATGCTGCTGTTGTGACATCTCTGCCCTGGCAGAAATGCAGTAATATCAGGAATATCCCACAGTGACCCAACACAATTATACTGATTGTACAGCACCGGGAATCATTAACGTATTGTATTTAAGAAATGGCATTATCTAGCAGTGAACAGATTAGGCTGGGAACTCTGCACTCTCTATATAAATCAGTTACTCATTTACAGCATTACGTGTATGTGTGTGCATATATATTTATATGTACATGCATATATTTATAAAATAGTTACTCATTTAATGTTAATAACACCTCAAAACAGCTGATTCTACAAATCAGGCAAAATGCCAGATCATTTTATTGCCTTTCCTGTCCATTACTTTCTTACTCATATATTTAAATAATGTATAATATCTCATGTTTAGCCCTCTGTTAAAACCTGTGTTTAAAACTGCAACATCTACGCTTTATAAAGCACATTAGACTATAATTTTGACTTACAAAAAAATGGCTCAGACCAGAGCCATTAGTTCTCAACAGCTATACAGCTGAGCTCAATAATGTCCATGCGCATAAGTTTAATTAGCAAATAAAAGTTTCAAGTATTCTATATGTGAGACCTTGGAAATGTAAGGAACAACATCAATGTCAGGCCTCAGTGAACCATGTGTTAACGGAGTTCAAGCCGACATCTCACAGGGGTTCTCAAGCCACTTATAAATATTAATCAGACTTATTTTAAGGCTTTTTATACTTATTTCAGGCACCTATTAGCAGGAATGTCATACCACAACCAATTTCTATATCCATTCATCCATGAGTGGATGACATTAAAGATTAAATGAATAGTTCCAGATTTCAGTAAAAACATATGCCATGACACCCGTGCAAGGCTAGAAGATGAACGGTTCCGAATGCATTTGACAGAGGGAAGTTTTTATTTTCTGTGTATGCATACATGCATGGTATGTTTAATTTGCAGAACTCACCAAAACACAACACGGGCTTCTCCCTAACAAACAGCAAAACTCCCGCTCTCTCGGTGGTAATTCCAGACTATTTACAATGTTTTTAGGTTACAGGGCAAGCAGCACTTGGACATCTCTGCATCGCGCTTGGTCTGTCCCTACGTACACAGTGCTCCCAGCCCTCGCGGCTGCATGCCCAGAACCTGCTCCTTGGAGCGCTCTGCCCCTGATTCCCAGAACCACCTCTAGTTTTTTATAAGGACTGAAGTTACAGTCTAGAATTCACTGTGTTCTTATTTTCCTTCTTTTAAAAACTGAGCAATGTTTGCTGCTCTGCTTAAGGTGTTCAGGATTCCCCCTGTCCTGGGTTCCTGGAGATGCTGCTGGTGGCTTGCTGAGAGCCTTGCTACATCCTGCACTAATCTGGAGGGGGCTCTCAAAAAAGCTGTTATCTTAATTGTCATCTATTTAATTATTCTCACACATTAAGAGAGAAGAAACCTGGTGGGAGGACACCTGAGGCCTTGCGGAGCAGAGGTGCAGGGGACCAGGCTGCTGGCTCAGCACAAGCACATGGCAGGTAGGAAATCCCACGTGGGTCAGGTGTGAACCTGGACTAATGGGGATAAATGCAGTCAAATTTGCCACGGGGGCATCATTTTCCAAAGACAGGGGCTACACAAGCGAGTTCATCCGCCTTTCCCTATGACACCAAGTGCCCAGCTTTCCAGTTGAGGCCAGCCTGTTTGTTGGTGATCACTCGCCCCGTTCAGAGGAGAGGGCGGCGCTCGCCACCAGGAAGCCCCATGCTCGAGGCTGTGCCCCGAGTGCAGGGGTCAGGAGCCAAGCGGGTTGCAGCAGTTTGGTTCAATAAGCTCATCAATTCCAAAGTGACCCCGCTGAACCATCCAGCCTGCTGCGTGTCACACATTATATAAAAGCACAGTGACCTTTACAAATTAGTTTTCCCCCCAGGACCCCCAAAACAGTATCTCTTACAGTGTGAATTTGCCAAGTTAATCCCCTTGGGGAAAAAAAAAAAAAATCCTAAAAAGAACACATACGACTAATAGCAATAAACTTATCGTGAGCTAATGGCTCTGGTCTGCCTGACCCCATTACTGAAGGCTGAATTAAAGCAGAACCGTTAAGCACGACTTCCAGTATTACGATCCCTCCCACTCCTGTTCCGCTGCACAAACACCCCCCACTTATGCACTCACACTCTCCAGTCACATTTGTTCCACCCAGTGCTTAAGGAGGACACTAAATATATAAACAGAAAATCACTGGGATTGTGGGTGTATTCTGCCTAAGCAGCACTCACCGAAAATATGTCCTGATAATCACATACGTATTTCCTTCTCGGTCTTTAGCAGCTCGTGTGAGTCACACTGCTACACTTTCTTATAATCTAGACAGCGATTTGGAAGGCTTATGCTAAAACATGAAAAAAATGCAAAGAGCTTTCCTCTGCCAGATTTAGGGGACAAATCTTATTTCCACAGTTACCTATTACCGCTAAGGAGTGGGAAGCAATTATCCCAGTAAATAATTCTTAGTCAGTGAATTAAAGCATCCTAAAAGCACACGAAGATTAACCAGAATTGAAAGGCATTAGGAAGAGGATAACAGGCTCTCTGCAGGAACTCCAAGACCAGTGTTCTTCCTCACATCTTCATGTCTCTAATTGCTTTAAAGACTGTAGCTTCAAGGGTTAAGCGCTTAGCAGAGCTGCCTCTTTCCCTGGAGGGCCTTTTCCCAGCTCCTGCTCTGCGCCCGCACTGGGGCTCTCGGGCACCTGGCATGGGCAGATGCCCTCCCTGGCCAGCTGGCTTATCCGCTCCCACTCCTTCCCCTACCTTTCCTCCCCATCCAGCACTTTCCTGTGCCCCCTTCCCACCCCTCTGTGCTGTGGGTGCCTTTTCTTTCTCCTGCCATTTCTGCTGCTAAAGCAAGAGGGGCACGGGGACCACCGCGACCCAAGGCTCTCCCAGACGGAGCGCCGGGCGAGAGGACACGGAAAGTGGCTCCCAGCTGACGGGGAGCCAGAGGCAGCGCAGGGCTCCTTGCAAGGCTCCATTCGGGAGCTCGAGCGCACCACGGCTCCTGCTCACACATCCCCGCCGCTGTGGGCAGGAGATGCGAGCGCAGGCGCCGGGCTGCTCCGGAGCAGCCCCATCGGCTCAGCTGCTTGTGAACAACCAGCTGCTGCTGCTTCCCAGCAGAGCATTACGAAATATTCTTCTGTTACTCAACTGAAGTATTTTTATTTCTCAGGTTAAAAGCAAAACTCTCTTGTGACTACAGCAAGCCCCACATATGCACAACAACCACTACGCTTCAGAGAACTACCTTGATGTGCAACTATTTTAAATAAAGCTGCAGATGCTAATCGGCAGCTGCAAGCCTGTGCGGATAATGAGGTGTGACGTGGAGACGGCGAGATGTGCAAGAGCAGGAGTTCACTCGGGAAAAGCCTTCACTCGTGTAGCCTTTATACAAGAAAGAGCAACTTCTACCTCAGAGCATCAAGAAAGTTTCAGTTGTCCAAAGCAATTAATGAGATTATTAACAAATGCAGATTCACCTCAGCTTTCTAGAAACTAGGCTACGTATATGAATCTGCACAGCCCAAGCAATGAATCATTTTGGGGATAATTCTATTTGTGAGAGCACTAGGTACCTGTTCTTTAAATTCCCGAACAGCTCTTCTCCATCATCCTTCCCCATCTCCCTTTTTCTCCGTGCTAGAGGAGCATTTGCATCATCTTGCAGCCAGTCTAAGCCTGAGCCATCTCCAACACACAACCAATTCCCTCTATATTTCTTTCAATTTTTTTTTCCAGTGTCAACAGGACACAAATGAGAATTAAAACCACTCACATTAGTGCAGGAAAAGAAGTGTTGTGTTCTGGAAAGCATGAGAAGATGCTCTGGCATGAACAAGTCAGTAGTACTTGAGTTTGACTTACATCAGTGAGGAAGAGGAAGAAGGTTCATACGCACTTGGCAAACATTTCATTCACACTGAACTGGCTCATAGACAAGAATAATATGGAAAAAAAAACTTGATACATGCAGGGGAAATTTAAAGTTTTAAAAGACATTTCAAGAACCTATCTCAGCACAATGTAAATGGAAAAGAGACGAAACTGTGATTTTTGTAGGTCTGATCAGACATAATTTTAAATAAATTACTTGGTCCTATCCAAATATCTAGCAAGTATCATCCAAAAGGTTGTCTCCTTCTCTCATTAACATAACTTTCATATCAAGAAATTGTGTTTGCACAATTCACTAGGAAGTTTTTCATAGATTTATGACACACTTATAATCATTCATTGAAACTCTTCCATAATGAGATTAATTTTGTATTACATATACTGAATAGCAATGCAGTACTGCCAAGTTTTATAGAGTTAGTTTTTAAGGAATAATTAATTCTGCAGAGCCTGCACATGGGAGAGAAGTATTTGGACACTCACTTGGGTGTGCCTCCTTAGCTCAACAACCTCTTTATGAGGCCCGGGGAGCTGTTCCAGGACTTGCATCTTAAGACTCTCCTTTCCTTGCAACCACATAGACTTTGAGTCTCGCTTGGTAGCTTCACAGAGGTGCTCAGCGATACTGCCAAGTGGTGCTGGTCTGAACGCGGAGTCATCAAAACACTCCCACAAAGCCATAGCTAAACAGATTACTCCTAGAACTCCTGGAATTAGAGCTACACTACAAAGGTCAGGTCGTGCCAGTCTCAGGAAATCATTCTTTACGTTTCATTTCCCAGTGTTTAGTTTCAGCTCACCTACAGAAGAAATTTCAACCTTAGGATTATTCTTAGTATTTATTGTATTTGGCTTATCTAGGAAAGTGCCAATTAGATCTGTGATCCAAAACTAAGTGAGACAAGGTGGGCACGGTTCTGGAGTTGTGGGGAATGTACCCCCTTCCTACCCATTGCATATGTCTAACTGCTGGCCTCTTACGTTGTGCCCGCACCATTTTTTGAAGTTCAGAGATTTTTAATAAGAGGAAATTACATTTTGGCGTGCATGAGTTGTTCAGAAAATCTTCTAAATGGCACTGTAGAAACAGCACAGACATATCAATAATTGCCATGGTTCATGCATATTCCTGCCTTCTGAAGTAATATCTGAGCAATGATGAGCATGAGAGCCAGCAGATGTTTCAGGGTAAATCTTCATTCAAACTACATGCCTTTTGTATCCACTGCTTTTCTGTAAATTACTTATGTAAGTTTTAATGCCAAGTTCTGTAGACAGTTATTTGTTTTATCTTCAGCTACTAAGAATATGTTAGAAACATAAATATGCGCAGCCTCTACAAATCCACAGCTCAAAGTGTATGTACACAATAAGATAGTCCCTTCTTCCCTCCAAGCCTTTTAGTTTTTCCCCTGCAATCTGGAGACACAGTGATGCATACAGAGGCAGTCAGCACCCTGGGAGTTTGAGGTTTTTTTCCCCCTTGAACTGCTTCATACACTTTTATCTTCTATTTTGTTTATTTTCTTTACCTGTGATTTCATTTCTTTTCTTGTATGAGGAAGCATCAAAAGCGACAACAGGTAAGCATGAAGAAAACACAAGCTGAAAAGAATGAAAGCTTCAGTGATGCCCTGGCAGCATCTACAGGGGGGAGCCCATAATTGCAAAGACATCTCAGGTCTCTTTAAGGCTCTACTGGTGTTTTCCACTATAGTTTGGAACAAACAATTCAACTTCTCTGGTTCAAGTTCCTACCTATTTCAACACCTAATGCTTCTTAATATTATTGCTGATTATTCAAAAATAGAAAAACAAAGAATATTTTAGCCAATATCTAACCCGTTTAAAACAAGATTATGTAATTGCCTTAAACTTAGTTTTATGGATCGCATATGCCTTACTTAGCAGAAGTAAAGGCTGTTTGCTGCATACATAAACCTCTCTAAGCCCAACAGTCCAAGAATGGTGGCACTGGTGTCTCTCCCTGCACATCCATCAATTGGGAGGATTGTGTCTCGTCCTGCCCTCTGCCTACAAGGCAGCCACAGATCAGCTGTTTAACCATGCCGAAAGACTACATGTCTACCAAGTTAAAAACTCCTCAGCAACTGCTCAAAGGCAATAAAAAAATCTAAACCACTACCATGAGGCCAACACTACTTCATTACGTTCTGTTTTCTATACATTATATATATATACTTGCACAAATGCATATATGAAAACATTAACCATTGCTGAAAATAGATGCAAACATTCCCAAAGAGTGACCTTAGAATGAAATAGAAGAAAATTTCTGTTTTAGCATCTAGAAATGTTTTTACTCGTTTGTTTTGTTTGTTCAAAGACTCCCTAAGAGACCAGCCATAAAAGGCTCAGAGCTGCTAAAACTAAATTATCTGTGCAGAAATAGAAAGAAAGGAAGAAAGGCAGAAAAGGAGAAAAGATTGGCCCCTACCATCTCCAACAAACTGAAGGAGGGCTAGATCGATCTGTCTCTTCCAAGGTGATCCTTTCTGAAGTGCTATTCCATAGCCTGTGGTGGCAAAGATGTACCCACTTCCTATCGTGACAAGTTTGCAGCCTTCATCTCTCCCAGCTTTGTAATTCAGCACCGCTGCATCATAGATGAAAGCATCCAGCTTCCTGAAATAACAGAAAACATTTTACAAACCAAATCATTAGGGACAGCAGTTGTCAGACTTCTTTTGCCCTTGATGTTAGGACCCCGTTGAATATCATACGGATTCTTTGATATCATTAATTACATATGCAACTCAACTGTATCTAAAATTAACAAAAGGCATCTATTTTTAGTGAGAGGAAAGTAGGGCACATCAGTTTTGCACTTCTATTTTAAGACATGTTGTTAACAAAAATACTGAAACCAAGCTACAGAATGTCTTGCCCTGTTATGTATGTATCTTTGCTCTCAGAGTGGGTAGTAAATATTTTGCAAGTCAGAATGACATCAAAAGACTAAAGAATTGACAACAGAGAATTTAGAACTGAAATAAAATGAACCATTTAGCTTATTTAAAATACTGAATGAGACTGAAAATATGATTTAATGTTTTCTCTACATGCTTTATCTTTTTGGTCTTTTCCAAAATTAAACAACGAAGGTAGAAGCAAAGATTTTGTAAAGATAGAGGATGCCAATAACGTATATCTGATACAGCTATCTAGAATTCTGTTTACAAAAGTACAGAGAATATTTCTTTCCAATTCACTGTTCCAAGCATGCTATTTATGTACCTGGAGCACAGTAGGAATAAAGGAACTTGCTGTGGAAAATTTCAAACCTTTCTTCTTATCTACCTAAACTGCAGGAATGGGAGAATCCCCTTCTCCAAGGTGTATGCTGAACACAAGAAAACAGAGGAAAGCAAAAAAGCACTACGGAAAGTAAAAAAGGGCAGAATCCTACAGGGAGAATTTCTAAGGACCACTGTGAAGAAGTTAGAAGAAGACACATGAAAAGGAAGAACAAGTTACACGGCACCAGCAGATCTATGTCCAAGAAACAATATTGCTGTACCTAAAGAAATTCATACGCAGTCTTCAAAGGAAAAAGGATTATATACATACATATTTAAATACTTACATTTATATGTGTGTATGTATAGTTGCCTTCAACTGCACCAATAGTCTTTAACCCTGCAGTATAAATTTTTACCACTAGAAAACAGGATGAGCAGGATACAGGGCAAAGGGACAATCTGTCACCGGGGCCATTCAAAGACCACCTAAGTGATGTCCCACACCACAGTTACTATCCCTCCTTCCCAGGTCCCACACCGCAGTTACTATCCCGCCTTCCCAGGGTCTTCTCCCCGGCCTTGGAGAGGCTCCGCCGTGGCAGCCCGCAGCGCTGCCGCTCAGCGCGATGCGGCACGCGAGCCTGGCTGAGCTTTCCTGAAGGAATGCGAACGACAGGGGCTGCAAAAGGCTGTTTATAAACAGTTGGGACCTGTCTACATAGGAAGGGAATTACAAAAATATATTCGTTGTGGCATAAACAGGTAGCAGGGCATCAGCTCCAATTATATTGTACCACGATGCAGCATGTACTGGTTGTGAATCCAGCGGCTGCTGCAGGTCTGGAATCACATTTGCCACTAGCGTGAGTCAGTGAATGTTGATAAAGCTCCTCACTTACATCCACTGAACGAGTAAGACCCAGGTGTGCCAGAGTCTGGTGACTGACATAGTTAAAGAAATGATTTCTATGCTTGCCATAATCCAGTGCTTGCTCTTAAATATTTAAACAACCCTGAATTCTGCAGGACTCCCAATCAGAAAGCAAAAATTGGGTGCTAAAGAAAAAATGCTATCCTACTAGTGCCAGACTGACAGAAAGAACAGAACAGAGCCAAGTTCTGGGATTTTGCCTGCTCTTATGAAAAAGTACAGAGTTTCTGCCTTTACTTACTCTTAACTACTGCTTCCCTTCCAGGATATTGACCCCAGCACTTCCCCTCCAAGTTGTCCCATGGAAATTCGGTGTAGTTAATTTTGAGAAATTGAGGTTGGCTCATGCAAGCATTAAAAGCAATAAAGGTGAGCCAGGCCATCACCACCTTTTTCTTTCTTCCTTCTTTCCTCCAACTGGGTGCAATCTTCAAAAGTCAGATTAGTTTCATTAAAGCTAGAAATCCTACCCTCTCCTCCTTCAGCACTGTAGTATTTTAACATGAAGACAACAAATGTTTGGTACCTTGAAGCTAAAATGTTACAAGCTGAACCTGGAAATGACGCAGCTACCTGGTACTGAGGATAATTAAACTGGGGAGCAGCCAGGAAGCTGCTGGGGTCCTGGCCACGTTTGGAGTCCTCAACATCAGGTCCAAGAGCTTTCTAAATGCCACGGTTTGATTTGGCACTTAGGAGACATTCTTGGGCTTGCGTGGAGAGAAGGAACAAAAATCTGTGTCCTTTGGGTAGGGGTACAAGAATGAAGGAAGACTCTTTGCATTACCCTGAAGATCCTTACAAGGTTCCTGACCTAAATCAGGCTGGTACCGCAGTCGGCCAGGCCGGTGTCATGCTTTTCACCTGCAGCCAGGCCCCATGAGGACGGGAAGGCTCTGTCAGGACCTTCCCTTCCTGGAGGATGGCGTTGGCTCGAGCAACGGGGTGGCAGTCAATGCCCTCCCCGATCATCCCTGCGCGCCATCACCCCAAGGTAAGAGACACTGAAAACCACCATGTCTTGGGGCTGACTGCTCGTTATAAACCCCAGAATGAAACTGGAGTCACGCAGAAACACAAAGGAAAAAGACATCTTTGCTAAAGGACCCCAGGCCCAAAGCTTCATGCTAGCTTGTAATCACACTGCTGATTTGACACCTGCCCCCGTAGCTACCGAGTAGATGGGCAAAGTTTAGGGAGAGAAAGGCCAGGCCTGGGGCGGCTTCCCTGGCCCACGGCGCCTCCCTGCAGTTCCGGCAGCAGCTCTGACAACAGCTCTGCGCGGCACCGTGAGGGGCTCCCGGCCTCGCCACGCCGGGGGCATCGCTCGCGGGGGTTTGCTGCGCTGCTGCCAGCAGGTCACAGTAAATCTCACTACACAGACCTAAAAACGAGGCACTTTCCCAACAAGGGTTGTGCTCTGACAGGTTCTGCCGTCAATTCCAGCCCAAAGCCTCCGCTGTAAATCACAGTGCTGATTGCCTTGAGACGTTTTACAAATACAAACTAAGGGTGCATTTCTCAATTAACCACATGAATCTTATAACCTCTTGGGGCCTAACTGTGCCTACCACATACTCTGACCACAACAGGACCGCTCCCTGCAGACCGGAGTTTCGGAAGGCAACACATGGGCAAGGAGACGCGAACCTCCGAGCCTGCAGCCACCAGGACACCCGCCTGGGCAGTCCCAGAAAGGAGTTGAATTCCCTGGCACTGCACTTTGAAGAACTTCAGGCCTTCCTCAGGAAGGGTTTCTCAGTACTACGATGTGGACAAGCCTGAGAGGTTGACGCTATCGCGTCGATGGCCAGGAGAGCTAGCCCCGGGGAAAATGAGCTGCAAGGCCTGGCAAGTCCTGGTCCTGAGCTGTGCTACGAGTCAGGGGTTTCAGCTCAGCTCTAGCAGGGCCCTCTCTGCTCCAAGCTGCAGACCTGATTCTAACAGCTGACGGGTACCAAGTGCCGCATCCCACACCAAGAAAGGCTCAGAGCATTTGCAAGTTTTAGTCACATTAAAACCAATCAAACATCTTTTGATTCATCATAATTCAGGGCAGCCTCTTGAGCAGTAAAATCCCTGTGACACATTGTGTAGGTTTCCAAAATCTGTAAAGAATTAATAAAAAATGATGGAGAACTACAGAGACCAGAATGCAGCAAGCTGCAAGGTCTGACTGCCAGGAGCAACCTATGTGCCAGGCATCATCGATGAACGCAGGGACTTGAGCACGGTGACTCATCTGAGCGACTGGCAGGTCTGTAAACATCCTCTGAGCTCCTGCCGTAAGCCCAGGTAGCAGAGAAAACAAACACTTTGGAATATTTATGTATGAGACTACAAAGGCAAGCGCGCTGCATTACTTAAGCACAATGAGGAAAGGCAATGGGGAGAATTTCAGCTCTCGCAGTCTAGGAGAACATCAGGGGTTATAAAGTTATGAATTGCAATAGGTTTAGAATAACCCCGAGGAGCATTATTGATTGTAATGACTTCAAGCAAGTTTGTGGAAAACAAACGTGAACAGTCTTGTACCTAAATGTTTATGAGTCACTTAAAAGTATGAAAGCTGCAAAACACGAATAACTCTCACATAAACCCAGTCTCCAAAGCATTGCTGAGCACTTTCAAAAAGGACTGCATAAAGAAATGGAAAGACAGAGGAAAAGGTTCAGCAAAGTCATTTTGAAAAGTTGAAAACACTTCACAAGGCAACAGTCATTTTCCTCATCTTAACCACTGGCCAATACTTTTCACCAAAATCATAAAATGAAAATCAAGGCATTGAAAGGCAAGTCGAGAAAATGCCCTTTTATTAGTGACAGCTTCTTCCTCAAGGGTAGAAGTTGAGATCATTTGAAAAAAAATACATATTTTTTTTGTTTCCTTAACCAACTATGTGATTCTTGAGAGATTTTGTCCCCATGGGAAAAGGCAGATGAGCGAACACCCTCCAACACCATCCTGCTCAGCACTTCTGGAGGCACAAACCCAGCCCGCTAAAAATCCAGCCCTCCCCATCAGGCAGTCACTTAATATATCACAAGTTTCAGAAAATGGAGGAGATGCTTTTATGCAGTCTTGTACATTCACATTATTTTTCTTCATTTTCTGGCAATGAACCGTTCAAAGCAAATACCTTGTTTCCTTTGAGGACCAAAGAAACTGGAGTAAGACTCAAGGCACTTTCTCATTTTCAACAAGAGCAGGAACTCCAAACATACAATAGCTACTGTAGAATTAATTTCTTGCTAAACAGGTACCATAAGGTGCAGTCTTCATCTGTCAGATCAAGGACATTAACTTCATTAACTCATTTCTCTCATTTGTTTATATTTTCCTTACTTCAATGCATTAATTTCGGGCCACACAGACACTGTGTATTAGCACTAATGCAGGGCTGCTGTGCAAGACGAGAATGCAGGCAAGGCTTGAGGTGCACCTCTATATCCATTTGCATGCACTATATTTTCTTGTGAACAGCTGCATCTCATGAATTTGCTATGTGTTTGAAGAAGACTATTTTTTAGCCCAAATATGAATCTTCTGGGGTTTGCTCTGCATAGTTGAAGGTCAAGTATGTATTTAAGAACAAGATTCTTAAATTTCAGAATCTCATTATGAATTAAATAAATTTTATCCTAGGCTTAGATAATTAAATATTTTTAATTTTGAAATTTGACTAGATGGCTTCAAACATTAACAGATGTTATTCCTCAAAAATCCCCATCTCCTGTAGATGAATGTCAAAGTGAACACATAAAAACTCCAGTGATTAATATAGGATTAGTGTGACAGTTCTTTACTGGGCTCTGGTCATGAACCTTTCGAAGGAGTATATGTGAAATTACTGCCTTATTACATGGATCGGAACACAGATCAGTGAACCCACCATGAATATTTTTAACAACCTCTTCAATGCCCTCAGCATCAAGAACATTTTACTAATTAGAGTTTTGTCCCTTCAACATAATTTTGGAGATAAGCAGCTCAAAATAGTTCTTAAAAAAATTCTGCACAAAGCATCTCTTTTCACCCCTTTTGTTTTTAAAAATAAATTCTACAGTCCGCAGAATAAATCCCTTAAATGACCCTTAAAGTAGCCTTTTTAAAGACATTAGGCAAAACCTGGAATCTGCTTAAAGCTGGATTAAACATGAGCAGATACTTTAGAGATCATAAATACTCTTGTAGCGAGGGAGACAGGCATATTTTGCAGGTGCAAAAACACTGGTTGTAAAAAAGGATGGATTTATGTATTTATTTATTTATTAATGCGCAGCAAGGACTGCGCACAGGAGCCCTACAGCTCCTTGGTGCATCGCTGAAGCCGTGTCCAGGAGCCTGATGCTGGACGTCCAGCATGGGATAAGGGTCTAATGTGGCAATCAAAGGAAAGGAAGAATGCCGTGAAGGAGAGGCCTTGGTACGGGAGAGCTGTGAAGTGATCCCTGGGTACTGCTGGTTACTCAGTTTCTAACCTGAGGGACTGCTGACTTCCTCCACCCGTTTTTCCACAGAAACGCGGCTCGGGGTATCCGCTGGCACTTTATACCCTGCTGCCACCCTGCGCTCCCGTAGGCGTTCAGGTAGCTTCACACAGATCTCCAGCACACGCATGTGGGGGAGATTCTCAGACTTCTGGACATTACGGACGTTACGCCCCATCCCCATGGATGGGACGTTTAGCAAGCACCTCCTTCCAAAGCCCAGGTTAGCAGAGCTTAAACCATGAACTCCACACCAGGGAATGATTGGATCTCCTCCCCTTGGGCTTTCTGCCCCAGTCCCGCAGCCACCCGTCTGCCCAGCCTGCCACCAGCCCTCCTGGCCGCGAAACGACGGAAAACTAAAGGGCGCTTTGCAATTATCCCACGCCAGGGAAGAGTGTCCCGTTTCAAGTCCCCAAAGCCAAGTAATGAAGTACTCGCGAAGCACCAGTTTATCAAAACATGAAATTTGAAAAGAAAGCTGAGTAGGGGGAATATATTTTTAGATGAAAGGTTTTGTCCCAGTTACAATAGCATAATGAAGGAGAGATTCAGCACATTTCACCAAGCATCTGATCTCATCCCCAAATCAAATGAATATTAACCTGGAATAGCTACAGAAGGCAGGTTAGATGGGACCTAGCTACCTGCCTGCTCATTTTATTTCCAGGTTCCTATTAATTTTTAAAAACATTAGATAACTGCATTACTAAACAACAACAACAAGCAATATAGACATGCAGAATATTTATAAAAAAAATCAGAAGAGCATTCAGGTACTGACTGATGCAATTAAGAATAAATCAATAGAAACTAGCTTTTTTTCCGCGAGGCAAACTGCTTTGGATCACTTGAATGGCAGAGACAGGCATTCTTTAAAGAAAAACAAACAATCAAATCCCATTTATTCTATGGTGGTGAAGAGAGTCCTGAAAATGTGACCCAGCTTTAAATGACATGATGTCTGCTCCTGTTAATAGCCAACATGAGCCTCCCCAGACATTTCATCAAGTGCCTTTTTAGAGGCCAATAACCCTCCAAATGTCAGCAATATTATTTTCCTGTTCTTCAATGTAAGAACAGAAGGAAGCTCCCGAGTCCCCAGAAATAACATGTTAAATTCTCCCCAGACCATTATTTATTTAAACTTTTCAACACATGTGGAAGAAATACAAGCGTGTGAGCACCCGTGCATGTCCCAAAAGGGCAGCAAGCGATGGGAAACAGGGATTAACCATCAGACAGGCAGAAAATACTGCTTAAAAATTCCATGACACTTTATCCCCCTGCCAAGCCAGGCTGCACTCTCCTCATTTTGGCAGCGATAGCAGCAGTAAGAGTGTGCAATCCAGGCTGATTCGGGCACATCTCTTTTAAACTATCAGATCTCAGTGTGATTTGTGATCTCAGTGGTATTTTAGCACCCAGACCTCTGAAAACAGCCCTCGTGGCACAGCGAGGTCCTCGGCGGTGTCCTGCCTCCTGCGCACCGCCTCAGCACAAACTGCACTTTGCCCCTCACCTAACGCAGCCTTCGCGCTCCCAGTGTGGCCGAACCCAGCTGCAACGCCCAGGGAGCGCCGAGTCGCCCGGCGCAGAGCCGAAACTCGCCCAGGAGGAGGCCCGAGCTAAAGGAAGCCCCGATGCCGAAGCTGCCCGCGCTCGGCCGGCCACACGAGCCGAGGCTGCGGCTGCGCAGCACAGCTCCGCCACAGGAGGACGGGGCAAAAAATCCACGCTCAAACCCCTGCTTCTTTAAGTCTAGTTAAGGAAAACATGCTTGTACATGTACAATAACTGAGGACCCACTGAAAAAATTGCTAGGGATAAACAGGCCTTCTGGAGCAGGGCAAACACCTCCCTGCCCCAGGGAGCCTGGGACCTCTGCTCAGCACTGTTGGGCTGCAGGCTTCCCGGGATGGATACGGGCTTTGGAAAACCTCGGCAAGGCCAGCAGATCCTCACTGGCTTGGACATTAGCCCCCATAATATATGAGACCAGCAAACAGCAGAATATAAGAAACAAGACATGTATAAATTACTTTTTCCCTGAACGCCTTCCCCTCTCGGCTTTAGACTAATGGAAATTTCCTGAGTTAGAGGCTGCGTTACTGCCGGGATGTTTTGTACACACTGCTAAATGATCCACCTGCCACAGATCTGTTTGATTTCATTGTGGACGTGTTTGTAGTTTTGGTCTTTGCAACACCTGAGCTCCAGAATATTATCGTGCAATTCACTACTGCTTGCTTGTGCCTAAAATCAGAGTAACTTAAGTGCTCAACATGCCATTATTCAGCTTGCTAGCACTAAAGAGTACTAGAGAAATACATTTTCGGAAAAATTCTGCATTTCTATTCCCAGCCCAGATAGGAGGCAGAAAGCATGCAGGCAAATGTGATTGATGAGAAAAGTTGCCTGAGAAAACTTTTCAGCAGAGAACTATTTCAGATTTCATTTGGCTGAGAAGACTAAAATTCAAATCAGTTATTTTCTTAGAAATATGTCACATATTCCTATATCATAACTCTTCTGAATTCATATTTTGTCTTTCAGACAAAGAGAACTTCCACTGTTCTCTTTACTTTCTAAGAGAAAGCAGTAACTGGATTTCATCACTCAGACTATAACCATGGTTGTGTTCTTTCTCATGAACTGGACAATTGATTGGACAGATAATGAACAGCAAATTTAAAATATTTTTGCTTAATCACTTAAAACTTGACTGGAAATAATCATCACTGGGGGGAAAAAAAAAAACCTCTATTATTTCAGTGGACTTGCTTTTCTTTAATGGAAACACCCAGGCTGCATCCACCGCTGCATTATTAAACCCCAACTTAACCCCGCTACGAAGAGACTCGTTTCTAGCAGAAGTGCTCTGTCCCCCGTGCCCTCCTTTAGGAGGAAAAGAAAGGCTAATTCCTGTCCTATGTCTTAGCTTAGACTGACATAAGAGCAGCTGCTGACTCAGGAAAATATGTTTCCAAATCACATGTGAATAAATGAGTTTCAGATTCATTAGCTAAAAACTGGTGGGGAAAAAAAAAAAAGCTTATTCCCTAGGGCTTTTAGATTTGACTATGGAAGACAGTTTGAAAGAGGAGAACATCATTCCCTCTTCATTAAGAGGGAATTAATTACAGGCTGCGGTTTCAGTGACATTTCAAAATGTGACGTGGGCAAAGATCACCCATTTATAAACTGGTTATTTCATTTGATGTATTTCATTTTCAATTGAATTTTGAATCTTTTGAAAAGCACAGAAACCAAGCAGGCTCCAAATACAGAGATTGTAAGTCAGGTGAATGCAGGAAAGTGTCTAATTTTTGGAGGGATATCTGGGCATTGAAGATTTAAAGCATTATTTTAAAACACACAGGCACAAACTTTTGTCTGTTGTAGACTATTTGCAGCGGAGTTTCTCACTTCAAGCATCACAACAGTCACCCAGGAGAGGTGCAAGTAAGCTTTGCACCCTAGCAAATTATTACAGACCACAGAAACCTCATCCAGCCCCAGTGACTTCTCCTTTCCCCTCACACAACACAAAGTCCAACATGTTTGTCAATTCCTTAAAAACTGGGTAAGAGATTTGTTTGTATGTTCTGCAATATTGCGGTTGAAGAGCAAGTCTTCTTTATCATAAATAATGTAAGGTGTTGTCAATCAGGAGCATTCAGAAAATACTGAGCCACAAGATTAAAAGATTACCACTAGATTAAAAGATCAAAAATTTATGTCTGCTGAACATTTTCTTGTGTTCCCATCACAAGTTGCCGTTACCTGCCCACAAGCATGATCCAGAACTTGCGCTTTTTATGAAAAATTACATAATTTTCCTCCTATATATCTTTTCTTCTCTCACATTTTCCCTTCTTTTTATAGGTGAAAAAGACTGGAACCCCACAAAGACTAAAATCTAGTTTTTTTTCTTCAGTGAACATTTTGGTGACAATCTTGCCACAAGAATCTGAGTCTAAATGGAACATACTGGAATAAATATGCAGGTTGTTTTTCAGTTCAAGTACGGAGATGTCAGCTGGCTTCCTAAAAGACAAGTCTGGGGTTTTTTTTTTAATTTTATTTTTACTTTAGGCACAGCATCACTTTAATTGCCAGCCCTAATTAGCAGAAGGCCCTGCTGGGTGCCAGGCACGCGATGCCCCGGATGCCTCGTACACGTTATAAGTGCTATAAACATAAGAAAAGCCCAGTTTGGGGGAATAAGCTCAGATTCTGAGGGCTAAAGGGCACCAGAGCCTTGGGGGGTTTCTCCCACTCTTTCTGCACCCAGTATTGCGGTACAGTTGCCTCCACGATGAGTGTGTTGGAGAGAAAATCCCATTTATGTCACTCACAGTGTTCAGGTACCCATTGTCAGGTGTTTTTTCTAGCAGCATTATGTATTTTAAAGCTTTTTTGAAGACTAGAATAGTCACATGGGGTCATCAAAGCAACCAGGGGCAACTCAGGACACACCTGCAGGCAGCAGCATCTTCCCAGCAGACGAAGGCATCAGTACTTAGCGCCCAAGCAATACACCAATGCAGATGTGCAGAGCCAGAAACACAAACATTAAACGTATTTCCACCTTATTATCATTGCTCCTTCCCTCCTTGGCAGTTTGACATGCCTGTCTCAGCAACAGAACCCTCATACAGAGGGAAACACAACCTGCAAACCTCAGAAAGCAAAGTCTCACACCCAGACAAGAGATTTCAAACAGAAAAGGTTGTTTTTCTTGTAAAAAGGGAGCATGCTTTAACTATAAAGTCTTCTAGGGAAAAAAAATTACAAGGGAAACAGAAGCAAGCCCTAAAAGTCACTGTAAGCAGAACATTACAATGAACTTATTCCTATTCAAAGAGCAGTTCACTCCTCAAGAAGCAAAATCAATAGGATCTCTTTGGTACTGAGACTCTACAAATGTAGATTAGTAAAGCACACCACACGCAAAAATGCATATACTGCATTTTTACAGCTTTATATTTATTAATAAACATCCAAAGAATACAGAGGACCCACTGTGGCTCTACTAGACCTGGACTCCTGCCACGGAGGAGGAAATTTTAGCTAACATACCACCCTTACACATACCTTATTCTCTCAGATAATGCTCAGGAAAATAAATTTGCCATTTTCCTTTTCACTGAGGACCAGAAATGGGCAGATCTGGAACATTCCTGAACTCCCCAGTCCTGCCTGAAGAGCCAGACGAAGCTCTAGGTGGATCAGCAGATCCTTTTCATGCCAGAAGTTTGGAGAAAACCATCCGTTGTTTTTCTGATTAGCTTGCAAGCCTGTGATTTTCAATACTGAGTTTGTTTGAATGGGTGACAGTACTTGTCTTTTGAAAACTATTAAATAGTGCTTCAATACCAAGTGCCTGAATTTAGCTCTTTTTTATAGACATGGTTGCAAACCGATTCCTTCACTTACAAAATGGAGCATAGAAAGCTCCCCCACTCACTAAAAAGAAGTTTCAGAAGCCTTCTAAGAATTCTATCTGTGATCCATCAAAATAAGACACTTTCAACAAGAGACAGATATTGCTGAGGCTTTACGGATAGCACTTGTTTAATATTGTCAGGAAGAAGCATCGATTTCTTAACAAATGAATGGAAAAAGCCAATATTGCTGATAAATTAGTCTTCCCCATCAAGGCCAAGCCTTCCTGAGCAAGATGTAACGAAGCTCCCTGCAGGGATTCCACCTGTGATAGGAGGTACGAGGTAATGGCAGCCTAAATCAGAAATCTTTTTTTCTCTCATTTCAATTTGCTGTATTTTCCAGTTGATTCTTTCCTAGAACAACCTAAAAAATTGTCAGTGCTAATTAAAGAAGATAGGTCCAAGCCTGCTAAAGACACACTGCCCGTGTAGGAAAGTTCTTTGCTCTAATTCAGAAAATTAAATGCAAATGTTGTCCCTGTGTGTTAATTTTTGAAACACTGCTACTTTAATCTTTCCAGCCTTATCAGGTCCCTCAAAGATACAAGCAGAGAGAAGCAGGGTATTTTGCTTGAGGCTTCCTGCGCCAACTGTGGGCACGCTCAGCTCTGCATGCACTGCAGTACTCCAGCAAAAGCCCTATCTGACCCCTACATCAGACCAGTCAATTATGGCAAGGGACATTATTGATTTTATTCACCTCAGTACAACATTCCCGGTCCTAACTTCTGCCCTCTGAGCTTTTCATTTTCATGTTAGCCACTGGACTGATTTTTCACTTCTTGCGATAAAGTAAGATAGCAAAATCATTTTGCAAAATGAACAAAGGGACATGATTAGCTATCAAATCAAAGGGCTAAAAATGCAAAACTAGAGCAGATAACAAGTTCATTAGGCTGCTTAAATTACTTCTATTCTGCTGTCTTCCAGCTGTTAAAAAGGGTAAACCAACAAACACAAAAGATAAACTACTTAGAGAAATCTGCGCAGCTGAAGCTTTACGTTGTGGCTCCTTCCTCTCTCCCCATCCTGTTCAACTCACAAATGCTCTCAAACACCAGGGTATTGAAACTCAAGCACCTCTCTACCTATCCCGGGAAGCTAACACTAATTAAAGCTGACCTAGAGACTGCAGAGCTCGAGAAACAAGAAAACTGGGCTGAACTAGGCAAGAGGCAACTTGATGGTTTGATTCCCTTGAGATCAGAGGCCACAGGAGTACTACTTTTCGGTCATTAAGTATCGCCCAATTAGGTAATATTATTAAGGCAGTAATTTTGTCTTAACACAAGGCAATATAAAGTATTGCTTTAATTATTAAGTACTTAATACAGTCCTTAAGTACTGCTGGTATTTACTGCTGCACCTTTAAATCAAACACTGTATATCAGCACGTAAAGGGGATCAAGCCTTACATCTTCCATTAAGAAAAAGTAGTCTTCAGTTGTTATAACCGAAATACATAAGGTCAGACAAACAACCTGCAAGAACAGAAGTATTATTTATTTTGACCTGCAGCAACAATATCACCTAGACAATCTTGACAAGTCCTTCCATGTCCATATTCTGGGACTTTATAATTACCTGGTAGTTCAGTCCAAAAAAACTGTCAAGCAGCAGCAGGCTTTAAGATATGTAAGACAAACTGCTTATTGAATGCTACTGATGATGACGAGGAAAAGAGGCAGAAGGGAAGCACAGGCATGATGCATGATCAGCAGCTAAGCTTGTGGGCCCACGTCTATCCCATCACCAGGTCTTTGCACAGATCTTGCTTTGCAGAAACTGAAGGGAGAAAATCCATAGGTTTTTCTGCTGGACATCCCAGGCTGTGATAGTCAAGCACTAAGTGGCATTTCTGTAGCATGAAACTTGGGCAGTGATGGTGTGCCATTTAATGCTTCTTCGGGTGCTGTCAGATAAAACACTAGGGAGCCCAGCAGCATGGGAGTTACTTACTCTGCTCCGCAAACCTCTGTGCTTGCAGTTGGCTGGCGCCATCTGCTACAGAAATGTCCACCAACGGAATCAACGTAGACACCAAGGGGTGTCCACATTTGAAATTCACTTAAAAGAAAGGAATATCAGTGGAAAAAAATCCATAAAAATGAGTAGCTTATGCGGTCAAAAGGACTAAAGCTGTTGAGGAAGAGCAGCAGCTGGCACAAGAGCAGCCAATCTGCGTTTCCGTCATGTCCCGAATCACTCCGCAGCCCCCTCTTTCCATGCTCCAGCATCTGACAGGTAGCCTGATTTTACATCTTTCTGAGGGTTTTCAATAGCACAAACGGTCAGTGAAAGGGACAAGAAATATCCCTTAAATAACCTATCCATCTAACTAGACAGCCTTAGCAATGGCTGAAATTAAGGACAGAGACCTCCTTAACAATTCACGGCTTGAGTGGTAGCATTCAGCTGACTCTAATATGCACTAAAATCTCACTGTCACCCAGGAAATGTGGCTTGCACAGGCTTGGCAGGAGCTGCAGCTCTGCCTCCAGTTCGGAAGACCTTGGACGAGGTTAACTTCACCTTATGGTATGTGTCTATCTTCGGAGGGGACAAACTGTGCTTGAGAAACGCCAGCTGAGAAACGCCTTGAGAAATGATGATGAGGGAGCCCAGAAAGCCAGATAAAGACAGCGCCAGAAGGAAAGATAATGTTTTAAAGAAGGGAACCTGGACTCTAGAGAAAGGTTTTGATAGCGTAATCTTTTCACATAATACCTTATAATCCTCTATATGTTTTGGTGAGGGAGGGTGTAAATTAAAAGGTTCATAAAATAGGGCCCAAAAGTAAAAGCTTCATTTAGTATATGACAGTCTCCTGTGCTCACTGTAATAATATTGAGTAAAATGTGCTGTAAGACAGTCGCTGGAGCAGGTGCACTTAATTTATTTTGGGTAACTTGGCCTTCTCATTGAAAAAGCATCATCCCTATCTTGATCAATTCTAATTGTTTTAATCCAATATTACTAACAGAGCTAGAAATGCTATAACGAAGCCCTAGAGTCCTCTCGCACTGATGCGTACTGACACAAGCAGTATATTCCCACCTCTTGAGAATTAAGGCTGGAAGTAAGTCTTTCAGTCCAACTATGTAAAATTGGCTGGTTTGGAGGGGGAAAAAGATGGATAACAGTTAAGTCCAAATCTCAGAGCTGGAGATGGAAGAACGAGGACATTTTCAAAGCACCAGCAGCAGAATTACCTCATACATTTCAGATTCCCATATTGACAGGTACTAAGAAGCCCAGAGTCAATGCTTCAGACACGACAGGCAATGTAGAAGGCCACGCTAATTACAGGAGAGAAGAAAATCTACAAGTAAACCCAGAAGATGCCAAAAGGATGGGAGGGCAAAAGCAGTTGCAAGCAGCTGCATGGTGGCCAGGTCTCTTAAACATCCTTTGCAGGCAACGTGCTCGGTGACATAGGAGTCCTGCAGAGATGAGCAGGGGCTATATGAATCATTGCGTTTGTCATCGAACACCCAACCCCAGATCCATTTGACTTCTCATACTTTTAACCTGGGAAATACCAGTTCTGCTCTTTGAATCTGTCGTACACTGGATATCAAATTCTCCTTGAGAGTTTAAAAAAGGCACACAAACCTCAGGCAGTCATTTTCCTACCTGGCAGCTGTACAACTCAATTGGAAAAAAAAAAGTCCAAGCACTACCCACCATGCCTGGAATCAGTCAGTTCAGTATCACGGTAAGTACGGAGCAGCATTTCTCAGTGCCTCCAAGTCTGGAGCACTCTTTAAAACCCACAGAATAAACTTACCCAGTTTTCAGGCTGACCAAGGCATCTTCAACTCCTTTCTGATTGAACTTGGTCATGTAGAGGTGCATATCTGGGTAGTTGTTCCTGATGTTCCTCTCTGTGCTCCCATTCGGAACGGTTCCAAACCGAAAAGGAGGTGAATAATCATGCGGCCTCTGAAACTGGGGACGAAAGGGACAAACAAATTGTTTCAGGTGTTCAAAAAGGGTGGCAGTGAAGATGTCCCCTAAGCAAGGAAAACCTAACCCAGGGCGATTTCGGCTTGACAGGACTGGGTAAGCTGTCTCAAACTTCTTCCAGCGGAACACTGGGAGTTAATGCAGTTCTACTAGATCAGCAATGGTGTCTTCACACAGGTATAACTACACACAAATACCTCCATTCAAAGTAATATCAGCTCAGTTCTGTCACTCCGATGCCACTTTGTCCTATGTACTGCACTACAGCGTGATACACGGAAGATGCTCCTCATCTGCCCATGTCTGCCTAGAAAACCAAAACTACAGTGGATGTGCTGGGATTTAACAAGTCAAAACCTAGTGTTTCAGCTGGGATTGCACCCCTGCCAGTCTGAGCAGACATACGCAGTCTCCACAAGGACTGCTCCCACCGGAGGCTGGTGGATCCAGAGGATCCTTGGAGAGAGATTCGGGAGGAATTACAGCCTCTTGCACCTGCCCACATGGCAGCTGCATCCCTCGGCATGAGAAGAGCTTCTGCAGCTTTCACACCTCCAATCTGGTCCCTATTTGCATCTGCAGATTCCAGCTGCAAGCTGTGTGCTTGTGGTCACATGGATTTATCCAACAACTCCACCCTCGGTATCTCTGTCACATCAGCACACAGAGGCAGGGACCGTGTTCGAAGGCTCAGCACGAGCTCGGGGCCTGTTCGGGTTTCAGGCTCCGAAACCATTCCGATAAGCTCACAGAAACAGACCTGGAAGTCTTGTAGGTCCATTTTCAACATCTCTAACTTTTAAGAGACACTTCAGGACCAAGTTAGAAAGCTGCCTCAGGAATTAAATTAAAAGCTCTCTCAAATTACCAGAGCTTTTGGCTAACAAGGAAACTCAGCTGAGCATTAACAAAAGCCGGTACCCAGGACTGCCCCGGTAAAACACAGCCTGCTGCTGCTGCAACCCAAGCAGCAACCCGGACACCCGGGCTGCAGGAGGCTGCTCATACTCACACGGCTGCTGCTGCCTCTGCGCTACATGTGTAATATCGCTCTCGTTAACGTTTGGTCTCGGGGCAGTAAGAATTCCCATTCTCCAGTGCCAATTTTGCAACAGAATACAAATAGGCTTATGCAAAAAGTGGGAGTATTTTCAATTCCATCAAGCCTTGACCATGGTATTACTGCCGCAACAATATTTTCATGTTACAGGACTACAATTAAATGCTTCATTTTAATTAAACATATTTTGACAAAGTGTAAAGGAATTAATTTTATTTTTGTCTACTCTTTCAGATAACAGACCTCTTCCTCTTCTCATTTTCCCCTTTCACAGCTTTACTATTTAAATGACTATTTTGCTACTGCCTTTCACATTCTAATTGACCCAAAGCCTAACATTACCCTGCATCCTTCGTCATGGGTTTCAGTCAATCTTTGGTCTCTCCTTTTTGTGTTTCCTATGCAGCACTGAGGCAAAACTTACTCTCAAATAAACATTCAGAGATTCTACTGATGCGACTCCAGCTTGCTAGTAACTTCATTTAAATATACAGATAATTAATTCCCTGAGTAATTCCTGAGATGACTCCTAATATCTGTTTCAAATTTTCCTATAGGCTGCACTGTAGAAAAGAAATTTAAGCAATCAGCACTATATTTAAGACCTGTACAAACTGCTGCTGCTCACATGGTTGACATTTTTGGGGAAATTCAGCTTCTGCAAGCTCAACTCCTGACACTGGGGTGTCCCAAGAGAACTGAGGAACAGGAGGATCGTGGTGGATATATTGGTGGTTTATAAATTGAAATTTTGTCTGAAAATTTTCACTTTCCAAGGACATTCATAGAGGTGGGAGTTGTTTGGACAGGGGAGAGGAATCCTCACACAGGAAGCCTGAAGGATTCGAGGTACCAGTTCTGCACTGAACATCTATGTGACACAAAAACATTGCTGCAGGAGAGCAGAGATTAATAAAATGGACGTGTTCATTCAAAGACCATAGGGGATAACAAGCAATTTAAGCAAGCAAATAACTCTTAAACGGATTTCAAATACTGACAAGTCAAAGAGACAAACAGCACCAAACACCATCCATTAACGGGAGTTTCCTGGCACCACACATTCACCAACAAACTTTAACAGTCACACCGAGATTAATTTCGGCAGTCATTATCTCTTACTGCTGCTTGCTCATAGGCAACCTGCAAATGCAAAACAAACAAATAAATAAATAAAGTTTGAATTGTTTTTTAGAAATAGCGCACGTGTTCAAGGCGTATAAAGATGTCATCCATAATTTTAAATTTATCTTCTAAGAACTGACACGTCTTGGAGAAGCTCTGCGACTGCAAAAAAAGATGTGCATGGCAGGCACGAGAGGAAAGAAACAGCGCTGAGTCTCTGCATACACTCATTTACCCTGAAGCCCCACGATGGGAATTCAAATATATCATGTCTACCTGGAGGCATTCTTTTCCTAGACACTTTGTGAAATGTTAAAAAAAAAATACTGTTAATAAAATCCTTAATTTTAATGCAGAAGCCTCCTGTTTGAATCCTAATTGCAGAGAGAGCTACTGTATTTGGAGACCAGCCAAGTCTTTCATGTTCTGCCTGCCGCGAGATCTGTGGTGCGCAGAGTAACAAAACCCAATTGCAGGGATCTAGGATTCGCATAATGTATGTCTCAGCCGAGAAAACAGTCCTGTTACTTTTGGTTTGTTTTACCTTTGCCTTAATAGAATGGATAATTTCATTAAAGTCAGTAACACCATCTTTCACACGTATTAAATACTGAGTTAATGGGATGATTTGCATGCTTGCCTAAAAAGGTTGGTATTCAGAGCAGTTGCTAGTTATTGCCCTAGAGTATTTTAAGGAACCAGGAAAAAAATTATTAAAATAGAAGAAAATGGGAAATAGTCTCCCTCCACTAACATAAATTTTAATGAGAACTACAACTGGATTAGGGTGACAGAAAAAAATAAATACATTTGAACTCTAAGTCCTCCTCTTTCACCAGATAGAAAGCGTTGACCGTCTGATTTTGGGTGGTTTTCAAAAAACATGACTCTTCGGTAATTCCAAGACTATGATTATAACTGCCACTAAATGAACAGCAATCAGTAGCTATGCCTGACAACTCCGAAAAAGCCCTGTGCGGGTCTCGTATTGATATGGAGAGGGGAAGCGGGTAAGAGGGTCACCCTGCAGAATCCAGTATCCCTTTTGGACCTCGCTCTGCATGGATGTGACACAGACGTAGCCATAGGCAATTATAGAGCAGCTCCCATGTATTTTACCACAGATAAAAATAAAAACAGCGCTACAATACTGTGGAACCCTGCAAAACTAAGCAGTCTAATAAAAACACATCACTCAGGTTATCTTATAATCTTGCAAATAATCCCTAACGCGTGTGCACGTGGGGCCATTCTCAGACGCAGCTGTGGAGGGACCCAGCAGACAGCAGCTCTGCGACATAACTCAGCTCACTGCTTTCTCTGCTCTCCTTTAGTAATATCCCCACTATTTCTTTCCATGAAAAATGGCATAATAGCCTCAAAAGTAACAGCTTCTATGAATACCTGCTTTGCTGGATACTTTTGGACTCATTTTCTGTACTTTTTTTATGAACACAAAGCTTTTAAAAATCTCTTACATATACAAGGGTGTCAAAATATAATTTTCTTCTCATCTTCTGAATCACTGGAGCTCATGAACACCCACCCCGGTAACGCCAGTACAGGCTGTGCCGTGTCTTTCTGGGCGACACGGAGCTGGCGTGGCATTCAAAAAGCTACCAGCAACACGAGGAAGGGTGAGGGAATTCTCAGGAGGTCTCAAAGTCAAAAAGAAGGGTAAACATCATGTCATTTCATGTTCAGCAAAGCAGAGAGGGGATGCTGGAGGGTTATGTTTCCTGCACAGAAGCTACTGAACGCTGTGGGTCAGGGATGGCTGCTCAGGGAAGGTTTTTTCCTGGCATCTCTTTTCCTCGGGGATCTGTCACATCTGGAGCTGGATGGAGGGCCCCAACATCCCTGCGCAAGAACACGCTAGTGTGGGGCAGCCTTGACCAAAGGGCTTGGCTCTTCGGTGTGACAACAGGGGAGAGTGGGGAACGGAGAGAAATGAACCGATTTATCAAGAGAGCATTGCTGACTGCAGGCCAAATTAACTCATATAGATAGCAATCTTCAAGTTTATGAACTGAAATTATGCTCTGCCATGAGATTTTGTTTTAATTAACCAGAAAGATACATTTTATTAAATCCTTAGTTACTTCCATATTTAAAAAAAGACATTCGCTTCTCAAGCTTCTCAATTCTTGAACTTGTAGATATTACGTCTTTAAAATTAATTTTATCCATCCCCACTTCTGTCTTCTCGTAGGTCCCTGCCCACAAGCACTTTGCCTGCAGCAAGCATCAGAGTTATCCACAAAAAAACCTGTCCTGATTAATCCTTGAACTATTCTACCACTAACCAGCCGCTGAAGCAACAGAGCAAAGAGGATAGAAAAATAATTTAACATTAATCATATTATATTCCCATCAATTGTCACTAATTATTTGAAATGTTAAGGATGTGAGCAATCTCAGGTTTGTAGAAAAGGCAAAAATGCGTAGAACTAGAAAAATGTTTTGAAAAAGATGATTATTTTTCAAGATCTCATTTATCTCTATATGCTTCAGACAAAACTCTGAAGAACTTAAAATAAAGGTCCTAGATGAAATAAATGAACAGAAGATTGCACAAGAGCAAGCACTATTTTATGACTTATTTTTTTCTGCTTTTATCCTTTTTATTGTGAAAATCCAGTTCTCCCTCGCGCAGAGCACAGAACATACAAGACCAAGGATGTCGCCAGCTCCTGGCCGGGTGCTGCCCTGCTCCAGCCCGCGCTGCCCTGCTCCAGCCCGCAAGGGCCAGCCCTCGGCCAACCCGAGCCCTGACAGAGGCAGCACGTCCCACAAAAACTGTCTGTGCTCTGGGGAAACCGCAGGAAGACATTTTTCTGTTCTTTTTTTTAACTTTCTTTTTAATCCTCATGAGAAGAATACCTTTTATCTGCTCTTACTAAGTATATTATTTTACAGCACAGGTATTTTTTAAACAAACTTCATACTCTTCCAAAGGTTTCCTCAACAACATAACTTCATAAAAATAAAAGTACTATCATTTTGTTTTCTTTTTATCTGCCTTTCCTCTAGCCATGCTTGCAATTCATGCTGTGATGATTCAAGAGAATGCTCAAAGCCTAGTCATAAAGAACAGTTAAAGCAGAACTAGACACAAGGCTATTTGAGTTGTTCCCTTCTTCTGAAAAACAACTTCCTTTATTTTCTCCCTTGAGACAAAGCCCTTGAAAAATTCTCCCTTGCACTATCTTCTATTTAAATATTACTTCTGAATGTCAATATTTAGTTTCATTTGCAAATAGTGGGGCATGAACTTGAAAACACAGTGCTCTTTCTGTGCTTGGTGCATCTCTTTTAGAACAATAATTTTGCAAATGGACTTTACCTGCAATGTGCAATACCACCACAGCAAAGCCATCACACACAGGAAACAAAAACTAATTGCACGGGTTATGATTTATAAACCTATAGATTAAAAGTCACAAGAAAGTACAAAGCTCTGGAAAGCACCCTTGTTCCAAAAGAAAGCTAGAACAATATGCAAAATCAGCCTATTTATTATGGTGTAAGGAACAGGGAAATGGACACCGAGGTCTCCTGAGTTCGCAGACCTACCTTTTTATCACTCAGTCCAGTCACTTGGTCAACAAATTCCTCTTGGATCATGAAGGCAGCCAGGTTGGCAGTGTAACTAGCCAGGAAAATTACAGCAAAGAAGGCCCAGACTGACACCATGATTTTACTAGTCGTCCCTTTGGGGTTCTGCACAGGCACGGAGTTGTTGAACACCAAGCCCCAGAGCAACCACACTGCCTTTCCGATGGTGAAGGAAGGTCCGTGGGGATCTGTAATTGCAAACAGGGGTCTTTATAGTTGCAGATACCCTACATAATAACAGCAAAGTACTCACAAAGACAGGGTTAAAAACATTTCAATACTTACTGTATTCCTAATGGAATCAGAAGATTTATCATGGGCACTCTCTATTGTAATAACATTTCCATATTGGTTAAAAAAATTATTTTAACAGTTTTCTATGGGTAACTATCTTCAAGAGGTAAAAATGAAAATTACACAACCCAGATTTAGGTTTGGAAAAGATACGAACTGTGCTATGTCTCTTGCAATAAGGTATGTGCACAGTATTGCCCCTTTCACTCCAGCCAACACACAAAATGGAAAACTGTGCAGTTAAAACTTAAGAACTCAATTCAAGTAATTTACTCACCCAAACTATTTTTGGTAATATCTAATCTTCCAACATTATGCTTTTTTAACACTGCATACCCTCAGATAAGGATATTTAAGACCAAAATGGATTGATATTTCACTCACACTTAACTAACTTCCCACCCAGAGAAACCAATCAGTAAGTTGACACCCAGGAGCTGAGCACGCAGCTAACTAAGATTTCCGGGCACCGGGCTAAGGCACCGCGCACATACTGAGCTGGTGGCCTTGGCTTCAGTTGTGCTGTTATGAGAGGCCAAAACCCAGCCCAGGTAACGCACCCTGCTCCTGGGGAGCCGCTCCTGCTCTTCCCAGTCAGATGGGAATCAATCAAAAGCAAGAACAAGTGGCCAGCATCTTGTCCTCACTCCCAGAGAGTGCTCAAGGGGATTAGCAAAGACTTCATTCTATATCTAAATGTTGTATATAAAGACATATTTGTAGTGTGAAATCTGTAGCCCGAAAACATAGGCAAGGTTCTCCTTACCTACGGGGAGGCACTGCAGGGCACACATCACACACTGCTAGTCCCTGCTACACTCCCCTGAGTCTGAATCATCCCACCTTTTTTATAAGTATCTATTTTTCAAATAAATGGCAATTTAGACAGGAAGTTGAGATGCAGGCAGCTTGAAAACTACTGCCTGCCTTCCTCCTTACAACCCCCAACATGAAAAAATCAAATTTAACTGTCCTTTCTTAACTGATTCTCTATTCCTGCGATTTACAAGAACTTGTATGCATGAAATAGAGGATTTGTTATTACTAGACTGAGGAATAAATAGGAATATTTGTAACAGGGGAAATAAATGGATTTAAAAGGAATGTTGTAAAAGAATGAACTCAAAGTGGGCCCACAGTGTATGTTCTCATTGCAGCAGAAGCGTTCACTAGGAGAGTGCAGCATCTGCATGACGCGCTCGAGCACAACAGCTCAGATTATCTCCTTGCCTTTCTGCAGCAGGCTGCATCATGGAGCCGGCTCTTGGTTTATGAAACTACCTTCCAGGGCCATTTAAGATCAAGCTGATACACAGCTAATGTGTATTTTCTGAGCAGCGACAATAACACAACTATATGCCAAGGCAACAGAGTCCAAGTTGTCTCATGTCACTGGAGATGGCAGCAGCACTACCATCGAGCTCCATCCAACAAAAAATGCCCAGGAAATGCAGAAAGTTACACAGAGACTCCCATTTATTTTAAACTTCCCATGTTTTAAACGAGCAGTGACTGGGTTTGTGACAAGTTTCAGAGCTCGGCTGGGAGGGTACAGTGCCACAGCGAGCCCGTAGCTGCATTACCAGGCCCAGCACATGCAGGAATGAACCCAAGCCCCCAAGCCCTCCGTGCTGCACACACACCTTTCTCATTATGGTGCTTGTCATTATTCATACATTAGCACTGGTGCTGATTTATTAAATACTTTGCTTTTCATAAATTAACAGTATTTATTTTTGGAAAAAGTGAGTCGAAGTCCTTCTGGGTGCCGTTGACGTATGTTTGAGTTGTACCTTCCTGCTTTTCAAAAGCGTCAAACCAGGTCATAACCGATGGAAATCACAGGCCCTCAACATTAGAAGAAGTAAAATCAATTTTATCCTGATGCTATTTTAAGACAGAATAATTCTGGCCATGAGCAGATTCATGGTTTTTCCTTAACAGCATTTCATTTTTCCCCTCTCTGAATATAAGTAACCTACCTCAATGGAAGTAGCTGCTGGGTATTAAAGTCAATTGAGGTTCTAGACTTCCAGACTTTACTAAAAGTGAACTAAAATATCAAAGACACGACACAAAACTGAGTAGTACGACTATAAACCCCTAAATGACTTTTTTTCCCCTGCCATGATTATCATACAAATTCTCCGAAGTAATATTAAATACATCTTTTCTCAAGACAGTCTATTCCTACAGATTAATTTCATTTTGGGTAGTGTTTACAAATTTATCAGTTTATTCAAACCCTAAGATCATCTGATCATTACAATAATTTCCTTTTTCAGGCATCAAACCAATTAGCCATTAGTGTATAACCGTCTCCAGGACACAAGCTCCATAAAACACATTTTAAACCAAGTGTGACACAGTCTCCCAGCTGCTCATACTGCTGTGTTCCTCTGACAAGTTTATCTTAAAAGCTGGAGGGCAAAGCATGGAAAATATTTGTTTATTTATAGCTTTGGGGCGGTGTAAAATGCAACGCTTACCTCTCCCTTGTGCCAGGTTCCTGTTATATCCGACAGGACTGAAGTACTCGAAGATAAAGACGGCCATGGCGGACACGATGAGCAGCATCACGAACATCATCACCCACACGGAGGCACTGAAGGGCTCTGCAGGGACAGGCACAAGCACAAGCCAATATTGCAGTGGACACTGCAGAGACCCAGGCTCACGGCTTGGGCCAGGTGAGTGCGTGGCAGTCTACAAATCCCCTTCTAGAAAACAGCCACCCATCAACATATACAGAGATGAGTTGTACTAAAATACTGAAAAAAAAAAGCAGGAAAACCTACAACCATCTGCTGCAACTCCACACAAGCCTAAATCTTAGTAAAACGGACACCAAGTGGCTAATGTTGACTTGAACCACTGCTTGCTCAGCTCACAAGTACCCTGCTCCCACAGGTATGCCCATTTACCAACACAGCGGTGCAGCCAATACAACGAGTTTGTTTACACGTATGTAAACACACACGTATGTTTAAGACTTCTGGTAAATCAAAGAACAGCTCTGCTAGGGCTCCATCCAGCAGGAAGTTTCAGGAAGAAAAGCCAAACACCTCCATTCACAGCAAATTTTACATTTCAGTTTTTTTTTTTCCTCTGTTTTTCTTGCATCTCCATGATGGTGACAGTGGTGGTTCCTTCGAGTGGCCAACACATCCCTTTGCATGTCCCAGCCTCAGCTGTGAGCAAGTTTCTGAATGAAGGCCCCTTAGGAAGAGGTTTTTAAGGAAAACTGAATATCAGCATGAAACGTACTAAAAAAATAAAAAGTAGCAGATTTTCAGAAGAGAAAACCAAAAAGCCATTTCAAATACCAGACCAAGCAGTAATTACTGGAAGGCCTGGATATGGTAGCAGCATGGGATGACAGAAATAGGAACCTTTTCTTTTTATGGATTGAGATTAAGAGCAGAAAACACTGAAAATTCTGTCACCATCACAGGAAATGAATATGAGTGAGAGATGAGGTAAAATGAGAAAAATGTAGCTCAATGCGAACATTGACAGAGTCAACATGACTGCATCATCCAGAACTATGCATGTGGCAAAAGAAATCATTTGGGCCCAAGCATATAAATCTCAAAACATCGGTCGCCTTTGCTAGGAAAAAACAAGTCCCCAAAAGCCTCACTTGTGATTTTGGTCACAAGTCAAGAGGCAAAGTAGGAAAGTTTTAAGCCAAACTAGAAATAAAAGATTTTACAAAAAAAAATAAAAAGAATCAACGAAATCTGATGAACCAATTGGAATGAGAAAACACAGTGATGATTTGATTGCATTTCCATGAAGACCAGACACAGCACTATAAATTTTTACAGCATTCTCATAGAAAAAAGGAAAGGCTCCAAAAACTCTTTTATCCAAAGCATCGGTGTAGGAATGCCAATAGTAATCTGTCAAAATCCAAATGAGGCAAAGGGCAAACAAGACAATGCAGAAAAGCTGAGCTGTAAACAACAGTCAAAGCAAAATGGTCTTTAATAATTTAAGCAACCATGTAAGCAAGTAGAAAATTAGAAGAAGAAAAAGCAAAATAAAAAGCTATTTAGAATAGCAAGTAGGAAATTTGAACAAGTACAGAAACAAATGAATAATTAAGTTGATTTTCCTGTCATGGTATATAGATCAATACATGCATTCAGCACTCTTCTTTGACTTGCAAAGAAATTTTTCCTTCAGACAAACAGCAGGTTTTATAAGAAATTTTTGTACAGGGTTAAAATACAACAGAAAAACATGACTATTTGAGTTGATATGAGTATGTGAGTTGTCAATGCACATTTCAAATGGCTGGCAAGGGAGAATGCTCAGCCCTGACTAAGAGGAGTTACTGCACAAATTTTGAGTTTTATCAAAAAAACTTACAAAATAAACATAGATGCACAGTTCCTATTCTGTACACATCTTCAAAGGCAAAACCTGCATTTACCTGTGAACTCTCTTGGGGTCAAACACCCAGAGATTTGGATTTGGGTTTGCTTCATTTTGTTTGCTTGCTTCTAAATAAAGCTGAATGAAGTATCTGCGGAATCTTTAGAAATGTATTTGTAGATCTGGTATATATGAACTTTGGTAAGATATGAAATGTTTTAGAACAGATAAAAATTATCATTTATAGAAGACACCCACGTCAGAAACAGAATGCAGCAAATAGCAAGGAGCAGCTAGTTGGCTTGTCAGGGACTTAGATCTGGCTCAGACAAAACCTTGCGCTTGTCTGCGCTCATCACAATAACCCAGTAAAACAAGATATGAATTACAATCATCAATGCTATTTAGAAAAATAATGCCATATTTCACATTTCTATATCTTTTAAAACAATTATGCAAGGCAGCTCTATTTTTATGCATTCACTTAAAACAAAACCTATCTTTGAATTAATTCAGTTAGCTACCTCATAGCATTTTGCATAGCAAAGCACTTTGCTACCTGACTCACATCTGATCAGAATAAACAGTTAATTCCAATTCAGTGACAGTTTTGCCTAAGTCTAAAAAAAAAAGATAGAACACAGTGCTGAGAGCACAGACTTGATTTATTGGTGCAGTAAATCAGATTTCTTCAAAAGTAATGCTATTGTATAGCGTCTTATAAGACAGGGGTTATTTTTTCATTTAAAATCCTATGCATGTCCAACTAAACCAATAAGACTAAATATATTTTAGAAATCTAATAACTATGCTGCTGCCTGTTTTGATTGTAGCTGTAAGCAGGTCTTTAAAAGATAAGCAGAGTCCAGAGCAAACAAAACTCAACTGCACTTAGGAGCACATTTTGGAAAAGCACAAGACTTAAAGTCTAAATTAAAATTCCAGTATGCAGCACCTACAATTTTAAGGGTGATTTAACTGTACAAGTCAATAGCTTACAGAAATGAGAAACAACCATCCAAATATTTTCCTAGAAGGACGACCAACAAAACTTGTTCATATGTCAGTGGCTCTGGGAAGCTATTTGATCACTCACTCAACGTTGCATTTATTAGTCATTGCTTCAGCTTCATAATGTAGCTTTATGAAAAATAAGCACTGTAGTTAAATGATGATTTTGGGGTAAGAAAACCCAATTATTTGTCCAACCGTAGCTGCTACTACAATAACGACCAGCTCCTCAGTGACTCTTTGTGATTTCAGTGCAAGTGAAGAACTTGCACTCAGCAATCTAAAAAGAAAATCTAAAAGCAATCTAAAAGCGTATGACCGGTGACACGCTGCTGAACCAGTGGATTTGGAGATGCTAACATGTTTCACGAGAGATCTGGAAAATGATTTTTGTTTTTCAATAAACATCGTCACCCCAGCTGAAAGGGGAGATGGAGAAAACGCTCTGCTGTCTCCAGTGCAGTGTTGTGTTCAGCACGGAAGCCACCAACATCTGTTGTCAATTTAGCGCTGTCACATCTATTTTAATTATAATGAAACTTCCTTTTCTTAATTACTCTACAAAGATTTTTTATTATTATTTTGTGAACCTAAACGTTAAAAAGAGATTAAATGATTACTGACTAAACCAGAATAACTAGAGCTGGATTGAAGGAAGTTCTTTTTCCAGATGCAGGTTTTCAGGTTTGTTTTTTAAATTATGAAAATATTGGCATCCAATTACTGCGCCTGAAGCCAGCAGTATTTCAACCTGTGCTAGCACCCTCCAACACTATACAAACTTCAAACATAATTCAAAATTTACAGCAACTTGCCAACAGCGTCCCAGTTAGCGAGCAGTGAAACCCGCGCAGCTCTGTAGAGCGCAACTAAGTGATCTGAAAGGGTCGGCCCCGCATACCTAGAAAAGCAGATGGGGAAACTGTGCCGTTGCTCCGGGACACCATGACACTGATCCCCGTCTCGACGAAGGGCACGGAGAAGTCGACCACTTCGGAGCGCTCCTCGTTGATCGTGAGGGACCCCACAGCCATGACGGCCCGATGATAAACCACCTAGGGCACAGAGAGACACGGCGCTGTTACCCGGGGAGACCCCTGCTCCAGGGGCCGCAAAACCAACATCGCTACGTTTTGCCATAAGAGCCTTTTTTACCTAACAGAACTTACTTCCCCAATCATTCCATTCCACACATTATTGACCTTTTTGCCGTGTTTCCCATTAGTCACCAAATACAGGTCGTAGGTGAACTTGACCGTTCTGGACAACTTCTTCAGGATATCGATGCAGAATCCCTTGCAGCACTTCTTTACGTTAATCCCTTCATTAGTTGAGTTGCTGCCAACAGACAAGAGAGGCAAACATATCAACCATGAAAAACGGAGCCACAACAGTGATTTTTAGCATACTGTACACAACTTCCTGTAGTTTTCCAAGATGAAAACAGTTACTTGCATACAGAGCCTAGTGTAATAGTTTTCTGATTTGTTCTGTTTAGAGATGGTATTCGCTGTACTATTGTATATTTGTGAGAGACTATGTTTTTCTGAACAGAGCAGGATTAATCCCCAGGATGCTTTTTATGGTGTTTGTAGTTCTCACTAATCTGATTTTTTTTTTTAATGATTCAGTAATACACTTGAATTCCAATTGAATTCATGTAAACAACTGCTGCATAAACACCAGGCTCCTCTCTATTATTAAAATAATTATTTGTAGAAATTTTTGCTTACATAGATTACATCCCCTAACACCTGTTCAATTAAAGAAACGCAATTATTACATCCATTTCAGAAAGGTGTAGACTGAAGCACAGAATGGCCACAGCAATACTGATAAATGCATGTTGAGAAATTTTCCACTGATTTCTAACGATTACTTGAAAACTACAGAGCAATTAACTAGCGAATTTTTCTCTAGCCAATACGTCGCAGCGGTATTTGTGCTAGCCTGGTTCATTCTGTACCAAATTTAAGCATAAATATGTTTTTCAATAGGAGGCATTCTCAAACTGTGAAACAATTAATTACAACAGGCACATTCCTATATACCTGGAAACAATTCAAAGAGGACTCATTAAAAAACCTGATTTTAGAACAGGCAGCCTTCCTTCATGTGACTGAAAAGGGCTAATTCTAGTTGAATTTATTAAAAACTTATGATCTTGTTATTAATTCACCGTGAGTTACATGTATTTAACCAAAAGTGGAGTTGATTCCCTTCCAACTTATTAAAAGGAGAAACATGCAAAAAAAAAAAGCCTACTGTATGGGTAAGGGAGAAGAGAAGAGGAATAAGGGAAAAACACAGCAAGATGTAGAAATCATATAAGAAATGAAATAAGAATTAACAAGGAGATAGGGAAATAGGGAAACAAATTTTTTTTTTTTTTTTGAACTCAAAAAGAAGGACTATCAGGTATTTACTTACTTAATTCTGACGAACTTGCGGCAGGGCACGGTGTTCTTCTGGCACGTCTCCATCAAGGGATCCACGTCCTCCACGATGACGAAGGGAGCCTCCTCCAGCGTGACGATGCTCAGGTGGTTGTCGTCCGGGGCGCTGTCCGCGAAGGAGCTGTAGCGCGGCCACACCGAGTACTTGAGGCTCAGCGAGTGGTTCTCCCACTTGCCCACCTGAAAGGCCAAGGGACACGGGCTGCTGCGCGCTCTGGACCAACAGAGCTAACGCCAAGTGACACGATACTGCAAGACACATTTTTATGTATCTTTTATGTATGCACACATTACAATTGCACATGCTTTAGTCCTCAGCAGAAATAACGTGTTTTATTCTGTCTTCGTTCATGCCAAATAAGCTGAAAAGCACTGAAATAAAATAATCTGAAAGTCATAGAGCAAATCTCAGTCCTGAAAGTAAATATGTACTTATAGGGAATGAAAGAGCATAGCCCTCTTTAAATGAAACTTTTCTAGCTATTTACTGTTATAAATTTTCCTCTTAAATTAGCCCACATCTTTTTCAGCTGCCAGAGCACCAGCAAGCAGTTAATGATTCGTAAATGATATAAATATTTTGCAAACGCTACCATTTTGTGCCTAAGTACTTTGGATCTATAAATCTAATTGCATGTTTTATCTATTTTACCTGACTAGCGATGACAGACAATACAAATGAGCTAGCAAGTCACAAAATTTATAACACAAATAATAATCCTTCAGTTACTTGGGCAAGACAAATTAGAACATAATCATCAGACTGAGCAAATACTTGTTTTGCCGAGAAAAAACAAGCTGAAATTAGCAGTACAGGTAGACACTCAGGGCCAAAGAAGCCTAAGAAACTGTCACCCCCTCTGTCTTCTGGAGACTTAAAAAAGAATCCTGGCAGCTCCTGAGGACCTGGATTTACACCCATTCCCGTCTATGGAAGCACACAAGCACGTCCATTTGCGGTTTGCTTTGTGTTTATAAGGCAAGATGTGTTGCTAAGCTTATGACCCCAAAATGCCAAATCTCTATAGATTGAAGTTCAAAATTCAAAGCATCTCAAGGGAATTAGGAATTCCTACCTAAGCGAGCAGGCGCTGTGCGCAGGATTTCTGCACACTGCTTAGGCTGAGAACCAGGTTTAACCCAGTTCAACAGATGAGGCTTTTGCAAGACAACCAGTTTCGTGCCGCGGCCTGGGTTCACACGGAGCAGCAGGAGCATGAGCAGCTCGCCAGAGCGTGAGCTCATCCCGCCCTGCCAAAAATACAACTGCTGCGCTCTTGTTAAGTGAAGAATCATGACCCTCTTTCCAAATTTTAATTGGACTAACTGCCACATTACTGTTCTCACAACGAGGACATTTTAAAAAAGCTGAATTTCGGGAAATGTTAATTCTCTTTAACAGTTGATCTCTATGGAAAAAATGGTTTGTGATGAGCAAGTCTCAAAAATTAGATCCCCAGTTTATATCTGTGGCATTCAGTGGATGTGCCCCAACATTCCCTCGCTGTTATGTTCCTTGGAAGTCAACCCCAGCCTCGACCTTGCCCGGCTCTCTCTGAACAGAGACCCGCAGGCCGCCGCACGCCCTGCCAGGCTGCTTCCCCAGCTCCAGGCAGCACATGGGACATGGCCGCGGCTCAGGTCCCTCCGTCCCACTGCCGTGAGCAGAGCTCAGTGTCAGGAAGCACAACAGAAAGGAAAGTATGAGAGAAAGACCTCAGTGTCATGAAGGGTGGTGGAAGAAACAAAATGGCCAAACAGCTTGGAGCAAACCTTGCTGGTGAGTCTAAGAATGGCAAATGGGCAAGGATATTCGTTAGAAATGCCTGCAGGCCGTTCCTGTAGTTTGGGAAATGCTCGTGCTAGATTTTGTCTGTTCTAATTCAGAAACGGTGAGCGTAGCTGTTGTATTTGCTGTGCTGCAAGTGCTGGACACATCCAAAGTGAGGAGTTTCCACCTTCACTCGCTACTTGCCCTTCGCAGTGGCTGTGCTGTGAGAAGAGGGTCGTGCTTCCGTCTGTCTTTCTGCAGTGGTTTGGAACGGGGACATCGCTACTTTCAATCTCATTTGTTTCAAAGGGAGGACAAGAGTTTAGTTTTATATGAATGTAGAAGGCAGAGCCTTGTTCCCTACTTCGAGGATACTGAGCTCCACCATCACCAAGGCTGCCCTGATCTTCACAACCCCAACCAGGGCTTCCTCGAAACTAAAACTGTTACATATTGAACCAAAGCATCAAAGCCCCACCAGCCCTCAATCCATGTAGAGGAATTAATTTCACCTAAACTTCCCATTTTAACCACTAGCTCTGAAAGAGCAGCACGTACTTTCACCCAAAATAATCATGATGGTTTTCATATTTACCATAAGGCGTACACTGAATTTTATTCACTGTGAAGCAGTTATTCAACAGCTTGGTTATATTCTCTTAAGTGAGATAAGGAAAGGATATTTTCAAACTCTGATGTCATTTTTTTTAAAAGCTAGAAAGATTGCTGGTTATTTGAAGAAGAATCTTCTCAGAAAAGATTTCTGTATGGGCAATCAATACACTCATTTCAATTAAAAAAATACATTTTGCAGTGCTTTAGGGATAACTATCTTGGAGAGGGAAAAATGTACAGAGGCAAAATAGTATCCTAGTCAATGGTTGAGTCACTTAAAATTCCCATCCCCTGCAGATGCTTGGCACGTTGAGAAAAAACACCCTGGACCAGCAGCCTCGCCAGACCGACAGCAATGCTATGAGCGCCTCCCTGCCCTTAGACCTAGGAACGGCACTGTCCCTGCCGCTGGGTAGCTCACAGGGACCCTGCTCTTCAGGTGTAGAAATCAGGACCTACACTGGCTGCTGTGAAGACTAGTCAGAGTTGTAATGCCAAAAGACCTGACACTGCTTAGGGCAAAAACCTTAAGTTACAACAATATTCACAGTCACTTTAACACAGTTTGTTTATGAAGATAATAGAGAAGATTCTTGACAAACAGTAAGAATTTGTGATTGAAATGAACTAAGAAAGGGCATCCTCCAAACATGTCCAACATACATGCTTGAGACGGAGGTGTCTTATGCTACCATGCTTTCTAATACTGGTATTACAGATATAGAGGGCCTTTATGCAATACTTTATAATGCCATTGACAAACAAGTGGAATGCTAGAATGCACTTGGTATTGTATGTTTTTGGTAAAAAACTCTAAATGAGAGTAAGAATTCTCAACAGATTAATGAATGAAACTTAATGTTTCGAACATATAGATGTATATGCAGGTATACACATCTTGGAGGGTGGGCATGAGATGAAAAGTTACTCACAGTCTGAAACCCTACTAAGGAGTTCAGAGAAAAATATTAAATAAAAAAACAGCTTTTGCTCACTTTAACATTGTTTAGCTACAAATACTTGAGCACAATGCAAAACTGAAACACTAAGCAGGTTGTTTACCAAGTATGAAGAATTCAAATCTGCAATTTACAGTACCAGCCTCAAGTATGGAAAACGTGTTAGTTCTGCATTTGGGCTAGGGTCTTCACATACAACTGCAAAAGCTTCTTCAAAGCCTAAATAACCCATTAAAATGGCACAAGTTACCTTTCCGCAATGCAAAGTTAGGTCTTCGTGGTAAGCATCATGACAGCTTCAACTGAAAGAAAAATCATGCCCCCAGAATTGTCTCTCAAGTTTAACATCGAACTAAGATTTAATGATCTTTTATAGCAAGCTAGATTAAAAAAAAGTCATGAAATCTGAAGTCACTGCTTTGATGCAGGCTACACAAGGCTGTTAACAATAGGAAGACAACACTATCAAAAAATCAAAGGGGCTGCTGTTATGTGTCGATGAGCTGCAGCTTGGTCTTCCTAGATTTCCTCTAAGGATGCTAATGGTATAATTTTGTGATTCATTATGGTTCAATTTTGAAAAAATCAACTATCTAATGAACTTGAATCAGCCTGCAAAACCAAAGGAACCTGCATAGAACAAATCACAAGACTGTGACAATATAAAAGCTCAAAATCTACACTGGTTCTAGCACTAAATGTGAAGGAAAACAGAAAGCCCTGCTAGGAATTTTACCTTTTAAAAGTAAATGCGAGGAGGCTCCTGCTTCCTAGGCCAGAAGACACAAGCGGAGCGCGGTGCCCCTTGCCCAAGCGCAGTCAAACGGGGTGCGCTGCCTCCTGCTCCAGGCAGCACAAGCAGCCACAGGGCGACCACCCGGGTGCCCTGTCCGGCTCGCTGACAGGCTCAGAGAAGGGTAGCCAGGGGACAGGAGGCCACGAGCAGGGCTAAAACACCCCAGGTGCCAGCAGGGCCCCGCGATCCGGTCAGCAAATGCGCGGGAGACAGCGGAAGGGGAACCTCCCTGCAGATGATTCCCATTGCCCTTGCGTCTTGGAAGAACACAGCTCTCCCCACCACACTGCACGTTCAGAAAGCAGCCTCTGGAGGTCCAAAGCAGGTCGAACTCACCACATTAAGAGCTAAACAGGGAAAGGTTGCTCTAGAATTGCTATCCAGAAACACACTCTAAATTACTGAAATAAATTTCAGAAGAAAGAATCTCAACTAGCCCAATCCCTTTCCTTTTTCTTTGGGTTACAGATTAATAAGAATTTGAATTTTTTTTTCTCTCCAAACGAAATGGGAACGTTCAGAGTTCCCCAGAGAGCCCCCGAGCTCGTGCGGCAGGCCTGGACATCTCAAACCCGAAGTGGAGCCGGCGTCGGCTGCATGTCTGTGCTAGTGCGGCCCCCTCCAGCGACAGCACGTCGAGCTGTGCACAGACCAGGGCGGATTTGTCACTGCCTCTTGCCTCCCTTCCAGCACACAACATATCCCCTTCCTGTTCTCTAGAAAGCCAGGAATATCTCAGCCCATTCCCCACGTAGGTGTAAATCACCTGCACCCGTGTCCCAGCCAGGGATCTCACGTGCTAAGAAATCATCTCCTTGGCACAGGTAGTGCAAAAATCTACCTATTTTTCTCAAGTATGGTCTTTAACATCTCTTTTTCATTGATTTTTTTTTTCATCCATTTGCTTGACGATTAAATAGAGAAGGAACATTTGGCTTCTGGATTAGGCAAGGTGAAAGATGGAACTAGGAGTAGTTCAAAGACAGGTCTGAGAATTAGATTTATGCCCCTGCCTTAAACCCAATTAAGTACATTTAGTTACAGTGTGTATTAAATAGAGCTATGGTGAATAGAAAAGTATGCATAGAGCGCAAAGAGCATGAAAGTGGGTCTAGAAAGAGAGCTCTCTTTCTGCTGATACTCCGAAGAATCCAATTAACATCACTGGAGAAATTAAAAAGGAAAATAAGCTCCTTTTCCACAGATACTACAGTATCTCTGTTGCTAGATTAAAGAGAGGTTGGCGGAGAAAGCAAACCTATGCTAGGGTGAAGCTGAAAGTAATGAACACACTAGTGGGTATTTGTAAAGCAAACACCTTTCCAACAGAATATTCAAACTGAGAAAAATGTTCAAAAAAAGCAGCCATGTTCTGGCACGGAGCTGTCAAACACCAGCCCCAAATAACCTTTATTCTGCTGCGCGGAAATGCCACAAAACATCCTCAGGTTTTTGATAACTTTCTGTCATTCATAATTAGATTGATGATAACGTGACTCCAGCCACAGCAGCGTGTGGAACCTGGGATTCATCTGGAAAAAGAGCAATCGAATTCTCTTTTGGAAAGACTCTGCCCCAAATTTCATGGATCTTTTTTTCCCACAGGAAAGAACATGCCCTCATTTCCTTCCCTACGCCAGCAGGTTGCCATAGCCCTGCCATGGAGCTGGACTTCGGGGAAGCACGCACACTCACCGGGGTGAAGGAAAAAATAAACTTTAAACTACCACTGTAGCCAGGGCCAAAATTTGATTCTCTCAAAAAAGAGAAGGAAATACAGCCAAAAATGGTAACTTTACCTATATCTATCCAGGAGCACTAGTGAAATTGTTTTTACCTCGGTACTCATCTTTACAAGTGTAAAACTCACTTCTTTAATTGCAATACAGCATTCCCAACCTTGTTTAACATATATGATATGCACAGCTAATTAGAGTGCCTGTGTTGGCCTAATTTAGCCACTGCTAATTATATTCCAATGTGCAATTTTCATATTGGATGGAGAGGTTTTATTTCTGATTAATCTTTCACATTAAAGAAAAAAAAAAAAGAAAGAAAAAAAAAGGACCACGAAGTTTGAATACAAGTGATGATAAGGGGAATGAAGGAGCCACTCTATGTGGGGACAGGGACCCTGGGGACACTGTCACTGGTCCTGCTGCCCTGCCCAGGCTCCCGCAGAGTTTGCGGCACTTTGCTGCTGCTTGGGCAACACTGCTGCTTCTGGCAAATTTATCACATTTCCCTGAAACACGCACATTCCACTTGTCTTATTAAAAATCTCTTGCCTGTGAAGAGCAGCCCCTTTGCCTGTCAAGATTAGCACAAAGACTCTGATCGTTCACGGCAGAAGTTTGAGCAGCTGCGTTAGGATCTGTCAAAATACCTTGCTGGATGCGGCTGAACATGCCCAGAAGTGATCTGCAGGCTCCCCGCTACTACCAGCCAACCCGCTCTGTTCACAGTCAGATATGGGACAAACCTCTCAGTCAACACCGTTTCTGTGGGAAGTTTCCATTTCAAAGTTTTGATGTTGAGTCATTTGTAAAGGAGAAAGGAACTTGCTTTCCTGGGGGAAGATGTATGCTCTTCCTCTATGGTTTAATGGATTTGCTGTGACCTCAAGCCTTGAGTCAAGTACATCAATTTTGAGACCAAGGAAAAAATGTGTTCAAGTAAAAGCAGATTATTATACTAAAGGCAAAGGAAACTGAATTGAGTTTTCATATTAAATCTTGTATTTTCAGGAGGAGACTGCCTAAACAAATAATAAAATAACTATTTGCAATTTCCCTGTACATTAGTTACATTACAAGGATTAGGAGACTGCTGCATTATCAGCTTTTCACACAAGTGAATCATGTTACTCAATATTAGGACTCTTGTTTTCCACGTAGGACTGAGGATATCTAATGAGACTTCAATGCAGCGAGCCTGTGACCCTCCTACAAACGGTGTAATTGGAAGTAAAAGCAGGTATCCGTCCCGAAATGCAAAGCAGGGAGCATCAGATCTCAGATCACCTCCAAGCCAGACTTCAAAGTGAGCAGAACCGCAACACAAGGAGAGAGAATCAAAGAGAAGGCAGAGGAAATGCTCTAAGGGCGAAGGGGAAGGAAAGGGATGTGGAGAAAGAGAGGACGGAGGCACTGCGGGGACCCGCCGGCTGGGCGCCCGCGGGAGCACCCGAGGTGAACGCAGCCCCGCATCACTCTGAAATATTGTGTGCTCCTATAGCCACGGCTTCTAGGCTGTTATGAGCTCATTTTTCACAAACTTCAATTTCTCCTTGTCCTCTGAGCAATCTCTTAAGAGAAGCTTCAAGACAGAAAACATATGAAGCTTTGATTCCATAAGGATACGGACTCCGTCTTTAACCATTTTCTCCCTTTGGTGCATCATACTAATATTGCCCATGTAGCAGATTATTGTCCTGCAGAATATTATATACGATACACAGAATTTTAAAATAGGAAAACAAATTTTCATAACAGTTACCGAGCAAAAGGTTCTTCCAAAGATTCAGACTGGCACATTTAGAGAGGATTAAATATATCCAGAGAATTAAATTTGCATCAAATGCACGCCAAAGAGTGCACAGCATAATCTAGGACTACTTTTTATGTTTTTAAATGACTAGTATATTTATTTAGATATCCTCAAGTAATTCTTATTTTATCATTATTATTCGATGTCATTAAACGCCTAGCAGTCTTACAGAGTCATGCTTAACATTTTATGGGATTCTAAAACAAAAAGAGCTTGACAGAGGCAAAAAACCTCTAGATTTCAGTAGCAAATTTCATAACCAGGATCAAATTTTATGAATTTAAAAAAGGGAGAATATGCAGGTTTTCAAACTTTAAGCATTTTCCAAGTTTCCTTGTTCTTAAACCACAAGACCTCAGATAACCTGCAAAACATCAGAGCCAAAAGAATCACAAGCTGATGCGGCAGTGTTAAAAGAAGAAAAAATGTCCAGGACAAACTTTCTCTTATTACTAACCCTCCTAGTAAGACCCAGAGGATTTAAAATATACATCTCTTCATACCATGCACACAAAAGTAAGATGTTCCCATTCTTTTCAAATGCATGAAAATGGGCAGCAGAACCTGGCCACAGTAAATTCACTTTTAACAGGGAAGATCTGGAGGCTCAGCCCCATCCTGTGCTTGACCCTGGGTTGCTGCACTCTGCCTCTTTACTACATCAAAGCAAATAACATTACTTACTTTCAAGAGTATATTTTCCTTTTAGACGATACAGGGATTTATGGAGATCACTTGCCTACCAGAAGAATAAAGTCTACATTCTGAACATTTATAGGCATATTTCATATAGATTAACTCCCAATTCAAAAATGATTTCCTAGTTTGGAAATATATATATATATATAAATCTATTAAAAGTTATGAAAACAATAGAATTGTTTGAAGGACTCCTGGCCTGTGTTTCTCTGTGCAAAGCATGCAAATGTAAGTAACGAAGACTTAAGTTCCAGGAGATTTTTCAGTCATCCATTTTATTTTACTAAATTGTGAGAAGAAATGCAAAATGTGCTTCAATGAATTGTCCGAAATCTACCTATAGGAACATCACAGATACACTGCTTTTTCTGCTGGAACAACTTACATCTACTTAGAACAGGTAACGGGATAAAGTAAAATTACCTTTTCTGAACTGCCATGACAAATCTGTTACAGCAGAGTGCCATTCCTGACATCTGTGACATTCACCTGTCCCTTTGTCCCTGGCAGGGTTGCAGCAGCTCCCCGTTCTCCTCTCGGCTCTTTTACTCACAGCTCTTACTCACCTTCTCCCACTCCCGCTCGTTGTTCAGCACTATCACCACCAGCCGGGGATGTGCCTGGTAGCCATCTGCTGTGAAGGACAAATCTTTACCTTCCCAAGTCACATTCATCATAAACCTAGGAGGAGACAAAAGTGTTCAGTGAAAAATTAATGAGCTGTCTAGCAGGTAATGAGCAAACTAATTCAGTCATCACAATCACCAATGAAATACATGTAATAAATCCCATTAATGCTGTGAAAAGCCTAGGTTTACAGCATAAAGAATCTGTGAATTTTTATGTGTTCCTTACAGATGAAAAAGCAAATTATTATTTTTAATGCGGACATGTTTAAGAGGTAGTTTCCACGTTGTGCACAACCTGTACATGCCAGACCTTGGCTGGAAGCGCTGGGAGCAGGGCCCTGGGTCCGACCCGGGTCAGCCCTGCCCTGCCCTCCCAAAGGGTCTCTGTGCTCCATGTGGAGACATCCCTCAGGGCCATGGAGCCCTGGAGCTTTCCAGCCATGGATTTGTTCCTGCAGGTCCTAAAGCACCACATTGAGTTTATACCAATTATACTTAACTTTTCCACCTCTCAGTTTATAAATATTAACTCTTAATTTCTAACTGTTGTTTTCCCTCTGTCACGGAACCACGCAGCCTGTTTTCCAAACCCAAGGCCTTTTGTCGACTAAGAAACACCAGCATTGCAGTCATCTCCTCCTCTGGTCTAGACTTCCCTCCCGGTTAATTCTCCCTCATAATATTTCACAGATTTATAACATATAACTGTATTTATATTTGTTCCCGTTCCACACAGCTTCAGTGTTTCACAGCGAGAACAGATTGTTTTCACTGCTTCAGGGTCAGAAAGAGTGATGAGAAATAGCAGCTTTTATTTAAAGCACAAATATGGGGAACTTGCTGCCAAGTCTGAGCTACTCGAGGCTGCAGAGCAGCCTCCCCACGCTGGGACAGTGCAAATAGTTGTCATTTTGCCCATCACCTGGAACTCCCTCACCTAAGAGAATCAGGCACAGGAAGAGAAAGAGCAAAATGCAGGGACTGGCATTGGTGGAGAAGACTTAACCTCCCAAATGTGAACCCAACAGCACAGTGAAATTTAGCCCATGTTTTCAGCTCCATGTTCTCCTTGAAGGGAGGCCATTTGCCTTTCCACCCTTCAAACAGGTGCTTTTCACAGGGTATTAATGCTTCTTAGAAGTATTCTCCATAAATCACTCTGGAGCATTTTCACCAAGACACTGATACCATTTCCCATGCTTTTCCATGTAGTGGTCTGGCCTCCTGCTCCATCCAATACAAAACTCTTCAATTCCTGCTCGAAAGAAGAGGCTTGTACAGACACAGCTGCCTGGAAATCCCAGCAGTGGAAGCATTTCACATAAAAGTATATAAACGCAGCAGAATTAATGGCTTTGTATCATGGCAGTTAATAACTGAATGTGCACGGACCTAAACAACCATATTAACGCCACTCAGAGCAGCCTGACAGCAATTTTTAAATTCAGCCATAATAACAACTCATATTTTGTGACAGACTTTTGGTGGGCAAATTTTCCCCTTGGCGCAGCTTTCCTTTTCAGTTGAACTAATTTCCCACGTATTACATTTCTCATGGAGCACTGAAAGAGCTTACTTAGGAATCAGCTTGTTTGTCACCCTGAGAGCACGCGAGGGGCCACGCAACAGAACTGGATTGTGGATATGTGTAAGAAGGCAGCGCACACCCCACTCGTTGCTGGACATGAACGACATGGGATCCTCAGAATCCAAACCTCCAGGCAGCCGCTAAAGGGTACCGCACGGCCGTGCTCCTTGAGCACGCACTGCCTGTGCCTTCCTCTCCCCACCTCAGGTCTCTGCCTCGTGGGACCTTCTGTCTTTTGTGGACGTTCAGATGAAGGCACTGAAAACCCCCACACACAACCACCCCGATGTCTTGGGGCCAGCCCCAACCCCTTTCAGTCCTTAAAGCTCCAAACTGGGAACTTGGTCTCTTCTGAACAGCCAAGCCACAAACATAGATGCTGCACAGCACGAGGCTTTTGTTTCCAGCCTGATTTTTCATGACACCCTGGGGGATTCTGCGTGCGTGGGTCTGTCTTCTGGGGAATTTGACAGGATCACTACCCTTGCAGCTCCCCCTCCTCACCCTTGGGAATTGCAAGGCTAATCCGCCGGCCCGGGAGCGACTCCAGGAGCACAGCGGCACGCGGCTGCCATGATGCTCATGCACCATCAACTGCACATCCTTAACAAAATGCTCAACTCAAATGGTGTCAATTTACCACGTATTAAGTCGTCAAGTGCATATTATGAGTTAAAATAGAGAAAAAAAATCCCCCCATCTGTCCAATTCTCTTAAAATTGTATTGTCTGAGTCATGTACAAAGGTACTGGTGAATGACGCATGCCGAGCTACCCTAGTTTCTCAATTGCAGCAATAAAAAAAGAACATCAAAGAGCTTCTTGTTTTTCCAAGCCCAATCTTCAGTGCAGAATCCATCACAGCCTGTGTTCTGAAGCCCAGGAACACAGCAACCCATGCCTAAAATCCACATTCACTTCTGACTTGCCATTTTTCTTCCAAGAAGAACTGAAATCCTGTCCCATTTTTACTGGCAAAGATCCTAAAATCCTTGCCTCAGTGAAGAACATTAGCACATAGACTATTCCTGGTTAAGAAGAGTGAAGAAGAGGTATTTATATTATATGCTATTCTTGGAAAGTTTTAAATTTGCCCAAGACTAATTCTCTTCAAGGCATCTTTGCTTTCTGAATTGGTCACAATTTACTTCTGAGGTATCTTTGGAATTGCATATTCCTCCTCTGAAGTTAATGAAGTGCTTGAATATTTAAATTCTTTATTTCAAGAGAGAACTTGAGCACACACCTTGGATTAGCAGCTAATCTGCTTTCGCAGCTCCTTAGTGCTGCCACGCGATACCTGGCTCTGCTAATCCTGGCTGCCTGCTGCAAGGTGCACTTGGGAGCCTCGTGTCCCAGGACCTCTGCACTCATCTCCTGTGGTATGGAACACGCGTGGAACCAGTATGAGAAAGGGGAACTCTAGCCGGAGTTGGGCTATTCTCAAAACTGGACTCGAAGCATGTTTTTATCATACAATGAACCAAGACTATA
>VWPW01000827.1:0-60780 GCA_013389825.1 Crypturellus undulatus | reverse complement strand
CAACATCTCCCCCCTTTTCTTTAAAAGAAAGGAAGGGAAGGGTACAACCACAGGGAAACAGGTTAAACAATAACAAGAACACATTTCATCTCAGTGTAGCTGAGAGGCACATAAGCATATTGGTTATAATCTTCCCAGCTTCGCTGGGAGGCACATTCACGTAACTGTTACAAAGTCTTCCTGGCTTCGGCCAGGAGGCTCACAAAAGCGTGATGGTCACATTATACCCATTAAGGTGCTTCAACAGATTGGTTACATTAAACACTCTGAAGCTCTGCTTCAGCGGGTAACTCCTTTAACTACTAAACAAATCATTCTTAAAACAGAAGGCTCAACACATTTATAATAAACAAACCATAGCAATAACTAAATATAACAAAACTATTTACATTGGTGATCATGTGTTTGGAACGTCCTCAATATGAAAAGCCGAAAAGGCCATTTTTTCTGGTAATTTAGACGCCATTCTACAAACACAGCTGAGGATCACCAAGGCCATAATTAGGAATAAAAGGAGTGAAATCGCTTCTCTGGCAAGATCTTTTAGCCATCCGTTCACCCCTAACTGACTGAGCCAAGAATCCATAAAGCCCTGATCCATCTTGATCTTATTAAACTGTTGTTGGAGGAGTTTTAATTGTTCATGAATGGAGGACCCGTGATCAGATAGATTAAAACAACACATCCCCTGCCAGTCCTCGCATCCGGAGCCATGTGCGAGGAGGAGGTAATCTATGGCTGCGCGATTCTGTAATATGGCTCGTCTTGCACCCTCCTGCTCCTCCAAGAGGTCGGAGATGATATTTGTTGTTCATTTCTTTTCTGGCCCAACAGGCCAGGGCCCTCAAGTTGTCATGGGCCGCCATTGCAGAGAACGGACTTAATAGAAGGCTCATCCAAACCTCTTTAGACTGAGAATATAGGTTAACACTATCATCACAATCGGGTCCTAAGACCTGGGTGGAAAGGTCTCTCTTTGTTCTAGACCAGGCATCAGTCCAGCTTCTTACGTTCTTAACAGAGGGAGCAACCAAAATCAATTTTCCAAAATAACAAGGCCCTCCGATAATGAATGCCGGAACACCTTGCCAAGCTCGCTCTCCACAAATTAAAAAGATGCCCGGTGGAAGAGCCCAGTTATCCCTCGGAGAAGGAATGAGAGGAAGGAGCAGCTGTTTTACTCCCTGCCTTCCGGCCATTTTTGATATATCAAAGCCCACACAATAATTGGATGCTTCCCCGGCAAAGACGGTTTGGGTCCATCCAATTGCTGACATATCCATTATACCCCACCGGATGTAATTTACCATAAACGCCAATTTACAGCTCGGAGGTGCTAGTGGCGCCCAACAGTTCTCATCCTCTGAGGAAAAATAGAAGCATCCGATTCCGCCGGGTGTAGCCCCGCGAATATCTAATTCCTCGGGTGGCAGACGTAAACGAATTTTAAGGGCCTGAGTAATTAGGCCTGATGCCACACCGAGGTAGGGGCGACAGGCTTGCGATGCTACGCTCCTCTTATTCCTTCTAAATTCTATCTGAAATTTGCTCACGGCTGGTATCTTAAGTATGGGCACTTCGGATCTTGCCCGGGGCGTGCAAGCTTGGGCAATAGCCTCCTCAGCAAAAGAGGCATTCGTATAGTTTGTCCAGTCAGCTAAGTTCCAATAAGGAGTGCCTATTAGACAGGTCCTTAGAGGATCTGCTGCCGAAGTCATGCCTAAACATAAAGATGACTGATTTACAGCACGAGCCCATCTCACCCATACGTTCATCCTTCCTGCCATCTTAATAACAGGAGGACGAACAGAATGCGCTTCAGTGATCCGAATCAACATAATAACTAGACCTATGATTATCAGTGCCATTGATATTTGACCTTGCCGTGGAGACATTTCGGTCCAGTCGGGCGAGAAGCGAAACCTCTCCACACCGAGACGCCTGATTAATTTCCCCTCTGGTATTCTAGGGGAGATGAGACGGGAGGCCGATGTCACTCGGTGCGGTGTCGAGTCTCTCCTGCAAGATATAACAGGAGTCTCTCTGATTAAATATCTGCACCTTCCCCCGTTCTCATCACAGGTCCTCTAGTGCCCGTATCCTTTCCAGATCTACTGGGGCTCTTCACTTGCCATTTCCGGTAAAACTGGTTATTACTCAGCTGAGGGAAAAACTGGTCCCTTTTCCGTCCGGCATCTAAAATAACAATGCCAGATCTGCGGAATCCTCATTAGGTGTTGATCCCGAATTCAAAGGGTTGTTTCCTGGAAGGGCCTATTTAGTCCCGCGTGCTGGGACCCAAAGCGGTCCCACTGGAGACGAAACACAAATATAGCCCCTTCCAAAAAACAAAACCTTAGCAGGTCCCTGCCATTGTCCGATACGGGGATCTCTGTAGCAGACTTGAATTGATTCATGGGCGCAGATTTCAGAGACCCCGCGGCCATGAATCAAGGCTGGCGGCTCTTTAGTGTCTCTGAAAATACAGAAATGATTTATTACAAACAGGGCCTTCGCCAGCTCTTGAATGTCTGATATGTTATTGAACTTAGTCAAATATGACTTTAAGGTCCGGTGAACCCTCTCGACGATGGCCTGTCCAGTGGGAGAGTAGGGGATCCCAGTTATATGACTAATCCCCCACTGGAGGAACCAGCGCCGGAGACCCTGACTAACGTAGGCCGGACCGTTATCGGTCTTTATCTTCCTCGGTACCCCCATAACCGCCATGCATGCCGAGAGATGCCGGCATGGTCAGCTGGGCGGACCGAGTAAGATATTGACCCTGTCCCAATAACATATCCACATTCGCCCCACTCAATGCCTCACTGGGAGATCTGGGGAGATTTACAATCCTCCTACACTCCTGCTCCCACAGTCTCTCCCAATGAAGCAATTGAGCTGGGGTACATACCAATTTAGCAAGTCTCCTACAGTCGTCCGGGGACATTAATCCAGCTCCGAACAGGTATTCCAATATTTGCTTCACAGCCTCGCTGTGGAGCCCATGTTGGGATACAGTTGCCCTCAATTGAGTAATTAGTTTCCAGTCCAATGGCTGGTAATAAGCCACAAGCTGGCCACCCTGGCTCATGGACTGCACCACGAGAAAGGCATATTGCCCTTCCATTGCTGCAGCCATGCCCAGGTCCCCCTTGGCCAGGGCCTCGCTTACCAGCCTGTGCCACCCTCGTTCATTTACGTCCTGCACCTCCGTGCCACATTCTTTAACCATCATTACTACAGTTCCCGGTTTGGATGACACCTTCTCCCTTTCGCTACACAGTAGCGGCGACGCACCCCCGATCCCGTCATCCTCCCCATCGCGCAGCGGTGGGGGAGGTGCGACCCGTGCCCCACCCCCCAGACCACCTCGCAGGGCAGATGACGACGCAACTGGCGATTGTGGCTCCGTCGATGCGTCGGGGCCGTTAACATTGGCCCTCTCTCGGAATGGAGCAGTTTCGGGGGAGAGTGATGACGTCGGCGCCGGGGCAAGGTCAGTAGGTGGAGCCGACGGCACGACCTCGGGTGGCGACTTCCGGGGTACCTCTTCCGGTCCGGGGGGTGGCGCTGATGACACTGACGGTGCGGCGTCCGATCCGCCGTCCCGCGACGCGTGATGTTGGAGCTCGCGGTGACGGAACGACCACGCTGCACGCACCACACGACCCCGGGCCTGTTGCTCTCTAAAAGCCGCCATGATACCCCGGAAGGTGGCCTCCCGCCTTCGCGCCGCCCTTTTTCCCCCATTATGGCACCCCAGGAACTCCCCCAGCGGCTCCCAGCCTGAAGGGGACAAGATGGCCTCCATTGCCGGGAACTGCCCCGCGACGTCCGCCCATCCGAGCAGTTCCCGGATCCTTCTTTCTTCCATCGTGGGGGCACTTTTCAAAAGAAAGTGCACCAGCAGATTCCCCGCCGCCTTTCTCTCCTCACTGAGGAGAAAGCGGCTTGGTTATGTGTGGGGAATAGGATGTTAAAAATCCTAACCATAATAAATATATATACATATCTAATAAAGAGATAATTCATAAATAGTTAAAAATCCCATCCCCACTATTTCCCCATGCCGGAGAGGTTCCCTGGGCTACCCGCTGTGATGCCTCAATCGGTGAGTCTTCACGGCAGGCAGCTCCCCCTTCACGCTGCCTCAATCGGCGGGTCTGCGTGAAGGGTCCCGGGGTCACCCTCGCAATGCCTCGATCGGCGGGTCTTTGCGAGGGCCCCCGGGTGCCGTCCCCTCCTCTGCCCACTCCTGCGATGTCTCAATCGGCGAGTCTTCGCAGGAGTGAGTCCCCCTCCTCGCGCTGCCTCAATCGGCGGGTCTGCACAAGGTTCTGCGCGAGATTCCCAACAGGGATGCACCCAAGAGTGCTGAGGGAACTTGCGGGGGTTATTGCTCTCCATCATCTTCAAGAGGTCATGGAGAGTGGGGGAGGTGCCAGAGGACTGGAAGAAAGCCAATGTCACTCCAGTCTTCAAAAAGGGCAAGAGGCAGGAGCTGGAAAACTACAGGCCAGTCATCCTCACCTCCATTCCTGGAAAGGTGATGGGGCAGCTCATCCTAGAGAACATCTCTAGGCATGCCAAAGAAAAGGTGATCAGGAGTAGTCAGCATGGATTCACCAAGGGAAAGTCGTGTTTGATAAACCTGATAGCCTTATATGATGGGGTGACTGGCTGGATGGACGATTGGAGAGCTGTGGATGTTGTCTACCTTGACTTCAGCAAGGCTTTTGACACAGTCTACCATAACATCCTCATAGGAAAACTTAGGAAGTGTGGACTGGACGAGTGGACAGTGAGGTGGATTGAGAATTGGCTGAATGGCAGAGCCCAGAGGGTTCTAATTGGAGGCCTGTGGTCAGTGATGTCTATTAGGGGTCAGTGACTGGGCCCAATATTGTTCAGCTTGTTCATCAACGATGATGCACAGAGTGCACCCTCAGCAAGTTTGCAGATGACACCAAATTGGGAGGAATGGCCGACGTTCCAGAAGGCTGTGCTGTCATTCAGAGGAACCTAGACAGTATGGAGAGTTGGGCAGAGAGGAACCTCATAAGGTTTAACAAGAACAAGTACAGGGTCCTGCACAGGGGGAGGAATAACCGCAGGTACCAGTATAGATTAGGGGTTCACATGCTGGAAAGCAACTCTGCGTAGAGGGATTTGGGAGTCCTGGTTGACAACAAGTTAACCATGAGTCAGCAATGTGCCCTCATGGCCAAGAAGGCCAATGGTATCTTGGTCTGCAGCAGGAGGAGTGTTGCCAGCAGGGTGATCCTCCCCCTCTGCTCAGCTCTGGTGAGACCACACCTGGAGTATTGTGTGCAGTCCTGGGCTCCCCAGTACAAGAGGGACTTGGAGCTTCTTGAAAGGGTCCAGCGCAGAGCAACGAAGATGATTAAGGGACTGGAGCATCTATCTTATGAGGAAAGACTAAGCGAGCTGGGCCTGTGTAGCCTAGAGAAGAGAAGACTGAGAGGGAATCTGATCAATGTGTACAAATACCTGTGGCTGAATGTAGGGAGGATGGGGCCAAACTCTTCTCCGTGGTTGCCAGTGACAGGACAAGGGATAATGGGTACAAGTTGAAACACAGGAAGTTCCATCTTCATGTGTGGAAGAACTGGGAGGGTGACAGAGCCCTGGAACAGGCCCTTCTCTGGAGATTTTCAAAACCCATCTGGATGCCACCCTGTGCCACATACTCTAGGTGTCCCTGCTTGAGCAGAGGGGTTGGACCAGATGATCTCTAGAGGTCCCTTCCAACCTTAAGCATTCTGTGATTCAGGGATTCTGTGAAAAAGATGGCAATTCCAAATGGGAAAGACTCCCCTCACATTAGATATAGATTCAATACTGACTCAGAAGGAGACATGCCAACTGCTGAATCACCGACTATCTTTGCTGCATTGCCATTTTCCTGAAAGTGCTTCTAGGCCCATGTAATTTTACAAGTAAGAGTTTTACTACATATTTTTGCCTTTATATTGTATATCATTCTAATTTGAAAAGAAGGTAAGAAAAGCATCATTTATTGTTACCCAAACAATTCATCACTAGAAGTGTAGTATTTATTATTTGGGAAATTGTGCATCACATGATATTTCTGGTCATGTCTAATCAAATACAGTGATGACACACAGCTTTCCTTTCCAAATTATTTCTCCCAACTTCATCTTCATCTATAACCACATCAGTTTGTAAACATTCAATTATTAATTCCCACATTATTAAATAGCATTTATGTCTCGTGCAAACATGGGGCTTTTAGGGATTCAAGATATACGAACAAAAACTTACACTGTTTCCTGGAGACTTATAATTTTAGAGAACGACAAAGCGGGTTATAAATTGTCATATTACAACATACAGGGTCAACCCCCAAAACAGCAATTTTATCAAAGAAATAAGCTCATACTTCACATAAGATCCAGGGTGTTAGTTTTCAGATCGTAGGTTTTCAGTTGCCATCTGTTTTCAGAAGAAAGGTGACTTGCTTTCAAAGGGAGTAACCCTGGTCACGCAACTTTGTTTAACCACTGTAAGTGGTGACTTTTTAATCGCCACATCATACTCTACACATTTGTTCTCCACAGCAATCAAGGATGGGGATTTCCAGAAGAAAAACAATACTTTGTTGAGTCACAAGACCTATTAAGTTGTCAAGAACTGTCTGATGCTTCTTAAGCACACTGAGAGAATGTGGAGAGAATGTGGCAATCAGTAATATTTGTCTGCTAAAGACCTGAACAATAGCATCCATAAAATGATCCTAATGACCACAGGCCCATGATTTCATCTGCAAATGCCAGTCCTTTACAGTCTCTGAAATCATTGTCTTGAATATCGCAATTTTGAGCTACAGAATCACAGAAACATAGATTTGGAAAGAGAAGTTCATTTTGTGGGGTTTCCCACATTGAGTCACAAGTTACAAAAGTATTCCTAACAAGTGCACAATCTATTCTTTAAAAACAAAAAAAAAAGGGAAGAAAAAAAACCTCTCCAACAAGAGATTTTACAAACTCCATATCTAGCCTTCTCCACTGTTTCTCTATCCTTATGTAGTTAGATAGTTTTTCCTAGTACCAAGCCAAAATCTACTTCTTTACAAACTGAGCTAATCCCTTCTCCTCTTTCCTCCAGTGGCAAAGAACAACATACTGGAAAAAACAGTCATCGTGACTCCTCCAGCTTCTCTTTTCCAGATTAAACAAACCCAGGCCTTTTAACTTATTTCATTGTTTTATACAGAAACTCCTATTAATGAAGCCCAGAATAGAATTTTCATTTTTCCAACATTTTCACATTGTTTTTCTATATTTAGTTTATGATCCCTTGGAAAACATGTAGATCCTTTTAAACTGTCTAACCAAATATTCCCTGTTTTGAGTTCAGCAAGGAAAGTATGCAAACAAATGCAACTTCAGATGTCCTTTCAGTCTGCCTACTCTGTTGAAGTCATTTCAAGTTAGTCCTGTCAGTTTTCTGGCATTTACAATGAAATTGTGCATTCTTAGATTGTATAAAAAAATGTCACAGCATCTCTTAAACACAATCCCCTATGTTCTTTATTTTTCCTGTTTAAAAAGCCCTTTTTTATCATCAGTTCTTCTTTAAGTTACTGAAGAACAAGGCCTTGTTAACTTGAACTAAACATACTTTAACATGCACTGGTTCCCATCTACATCAGTCCCCATCTACTTGTTAAAAACAGTATTTGCTCAGACTAGCTTTTTATGTGAACACTGAAGCAAAGGAAATATATTTCAACTTCTTTCTCATCAAGTACCGTATCAACATGGCAGTTTTTAAGTATTTTAGGTGTACTTTGCACTATCTTATGTTCTTGGATAGGATTTTGGTCTTTGCTCACTTCATAGCTCTTTCTACAGAGTTTGTGCTTTTCTGTATTCATTCTTGGTTTTATATCTACAAAAGTTTTACAGATTGCTGTATGATATGCATACTCAAAAATCTTAACATGATATAATTAGGAATTTGAGTCAAACATTGAGCTATTGCTCTTCAAAGTTCTTTAACTTTTGTTCTCATAATGACAGTTCTAGATGTGCCTATATTGTTTAATACATTTCAATTACATTTCTAGATCAACTTATATTTTAATGGATCTTTCCCTGGGGACCAACACGCTGCAACTTATGAAAAACTAGCTATCGAACCTGATTACTTATTTAGATGTCTATCTAAACAAGACATTTTAGTTGGAACACCTTGAGTTGGCAATATATGAAAAAAATATGAAGAGATTGTGAAGAAGGTCTAGAAAATTTTGTGATATGAAGTTAGTTCCTTAATATTTACTACAATCAACATTTTTAATTCTCATCAATGTAATCTTTATTAGTTTATGTGTGCCTTTAGATATTCTTGAATCATTTCCTTATATACTAAGTAAAAGCTGAATTCATCACTTGAAATTAGCAAACAACAGACCTATTTTTCAGGAACTCTTTCTCAGTCATAAGCAGTTTCTTTCTACTTTCTGCTTTTCACAGCAATTCCTTCTACTTCAAGACATCTGCCTGTTTATCAATGCACAGTGATGACTACATCTCGAAATACTTTTCAGCATATGCACTGTTCTCATTAAAATGGGGATTAGCTCCTTAAAGATACAAAAAATCTCAAGAAATCCTTTATACTAGAGCAGTATTTTCATTTGTGTCTCAAAATGTAGGTCCAAAGGCTGATCAAACACCACTTCCCTTGCAGGTATTTCAGTTACTTTGTAGCCTTAAAGACATTCTGATTTCACAGCACATTCACAAGTTTCTTAAGATTATTTGAAAATTGATTTCTGTGCAAAGAAGAGTGACTTTTCAATGCCCAAACTGGGAGGAATGGCAACAGTCACAAGCCTAATCCTTATTAAACCTTCAAACTGGAGTTCAGCATCCATATATAAATCTTATTTTACTTTTCTCAAAGTTTTTGTTCCACTCTTCTCAAAGCTATCTGTAACTGACCCTCTGAAACTTTTCCCTCTCTTTTTGGTACTGTACTACCCACCTCTGACTTTTCTGTGTTATTATACAAATGTGACACAAATGCTTTGTGTCAGAAAAATTTGGTCTTGAGACCAAAGTCTTTGTGATTCTCTTCCTTTTCTCTCTCTGAAAAGGAAAACACCCTTGCAATTTCCATTGCCTCATATACTGTAAATATTTCATTCATCTCCCACAATACCCTGTACAGAAACAGTTTTTAACATAAAAGTTATTATCCCATCATTAATTAAAACCAACCTCCCAAAATACAATTCATGCAAAAAAATTTCACAATTTCTCAGACTCATGTATTCTTGTGTATAACATTCCAAAAGTTTCAAGAGCCTCTCCATAACACTAAATCTATAATTAGAAAGCATGTCCTTAGTCAAAAATAAGGCTGAAAGGAGCAATTTCATAAATTAAGTTTGGAGATTCTTTGGAGATTCAAGATCTGAACATCCAGGAGTAGGTATAAGTAGTCCTTTAAAATAGGCAGTTTTTGATTATTCTACCCTGGGAGTAAAACTCTTTTGCAGCATCACAGAGAACAGGGACCAGAAAGTGTTGTGCTCTGTGGGGGTTTCTATAGCTCTCAACATAATTATAGCTCAAACTTGTTCTGGGGAAGAGAAAAGTCTACTTATTCCACTATGGAAGAGATGTTTCTTCAAATTTCACCTAGAGAACTTTTCCTTCGGAGGTAGTCAGTTGGCCCAAGATGCTCAGTGGTCTGGAAGGCAGACCTTTAATAATGTCCAACTGGAAGGTGGTTTTGGCTGTTTAGTCATCCACCCTGTCCATCTATGTAACTGCAATGCAAAACCCAGCTCAGAGTCTAACAAACTTTGATGTAGCTGGACACTTCATTTCAAAGGATGATTTCCTTTTAGGTCGCAGATGTACTCATGTAATGGTAATTTTCCGTGGGTTCAGCTTTGTCTTTCTTGCAAACCAAGTCATGTAAGGGGAAAAGGCATTGTATTTTTCCACCATTATCCTTCACGAAGGCAAAATCTGGTGAGTGCTACTGGGTCAGGGGGAGGAACACACTCTTCCAAAAGCACAGTAATCACATTCATAATCCCACATGCAAAATTTTGCTCTTCCTTGCACCTAGCAATAGAAACATCCTTTACGCTGCATATTAGAGTGTGAGAAGCTTTATATCTCTGCAGTTTTGCAAGAAGATAGGTGTCACCTACTGTACCTGGCAGAGGAGCAAGTACAAGTTACTCTCTATTACCTGTGTTACACCAGTTAGTATGTAATCCACAAGCAAGTGCTTTAGCCTGTAAAAGCACAATAAATGAAAGAGAAAGAAGGTTGTATTACAACCCTACCAGAACTTGCTGGGCACAAGTAAGGTTTTAGTCAAAACAGAGCCTCTTTTGTTTGGGAAACAGTGAAGTTTACACCTTTCTGCTCTTCAAGGAACACCTAAATTAGACAAAGGGACTGATAGTAAGAAACAACCTAGTAATGCCTATGTTCTGTGACAGTGTATTCACCTCATGAAATTCAATTTTTGTTGTTGTTGTTTGTTTTTTAAGAAAAAGTCTTCTTTGCGTATTACTACCAATGTGTGGGATTAAGGTTGTAAAGATAAATTTTGGTGTCCTAATTTCTTCTGATAAGCATCTTGCTTACCAAGGTTATACTCAGAAAATTTTGGTCCACAGAAGGTCAGTGTCAGAGGTAAATATGCAGTCCTAACAAGTCCTGTTCACCATTGCAGTTATAGTATTTAACTGACAGAGCTCCAGTTCTATGATGAAACCTCAGAAGTTTGCCTCCAGACTTTTAATCCTGTTAGGTGTTAAGCCCGCCCAAGCAGCAGGTGATATCCCAGTACTATCAACCCACTTAGAAAGGCATCTTTAAACTGCTGACAAGTCTTCTAGTAACATTTTAAAAGTAGAAGATTTCAAATACTTAAACAGTACCTTAAAATATTAAGTCCTTAGGAAAAAAAATAATTGTCTGTTTGAAATAATTGTAGAGCATGGATACTATAGTATGAAAAATGGTGATATGTTTTCACTCATTGCCAATATAGATTCAAGATTTATAGTAGAAAGGGGAGTAGGAGGATGTAGATGACAGAAAAAGGAAGATTGTTCTTTTTTTCAAGTGTTTTAAGAAGAAAATGTCTCATTGACTTCCGTGTGAACAAAGCATGATCAAAAGAGGTTCTTACTAAAATTAATCCTCTGGTTTCTTTGTGTACCTGGAAGCCGGACACTGGGTGATTCTGTCTTTCATTTCACTGTTAGTTTCCTTGTTTTGCTTTCTTTTACAGCTCCTACTGTTTGACTGAAACTCTTGAGGTTATTCATTTGTCTGAGTAACTCTTAGAGTAATTTAGTTAGAAAATATAGTGACATATCCATAGTGAGTAACATTAACTCATAGGATAAGTAATTTCAGAACAAACCTTTATCCTTTATTACCTTGCTGTGAAATTATTTGAAATATGCAGCCCAGATGTTCTGTTACACATAGAGATCATTGATTTCAGTGAGATTAATCATATTGAGAAACTACTTACTAAAACAAGTGTTTTTTCATGATCAGTATTCAAGATTTTCAATGGCAACAACACTTTCTGGAAAGTCACACTAAAACAAGAGAATGGTAGAAATTTCCTTTCTCTAAATTACTATCTCACATTCCTAATTAATGCTGTGTTCAGAAATTGGTATTGAACTAGCTCCACTCTTTTGTCCTGAATAATACCTGAAGACTGTTTGCTTAAAAATCCAGTAGAAAGAAAATTATATAACTTTCCCTTTTCAGCAATTCCTCAAGCATTACATATCATAATAGTTAAAACATAAATCACTTGGAAATAAAGCTAATTTGGCCCAGATGTTTAGAAATGAGTAACACATTTATGGAGATGGACTGAAATACCCCTCAGAAAGATATGCATGGAAAATTTCTATGGGGGTATCATATTAATGGTCTTATTTTGACAGGAAATGTAAGTAGGGAAATAAATCTGAAAAAGTTCTCTTCTAGTCACTTTTTTTAAATGAAAACATAGTTAGAGGCTCAAATTAGAGATTCCCAAATCCTAAACAATCTTCCAAAATTAACTAAAACTGTGATTGAAACAGTAAAATAATTTACAATAATTTAAAATAACCTTCAAATAGCAGTTTTCACTGAAATTTCTGCCAAACACTCTACACAAGACAGCCCATTTTTCACAGTGGCTTAAAACTTTAAAAAATAAAGTCTCTCAAATCGTAAAGACACAGAATTATCTTTCTAAGGCTCCTGCTTTTCAATAGTTTACTTAACTGAATGGGTGTGTGCACCTAGTTATTCTGCCTATTCACTCCTCAGCTCAGGAAGTCATTGCTTAATACTCAGATCAATTCAGTACTCACGTGTGTTCAGCTTTGCCATCATTTATGCTCTCTTTTGGCCTTCAGTTCTGCTCCATCCATAACTGGCCACTTCTGTTCCCTTGGGAACTGTGCTAGATTTTCCCATCTTCCCTTCACTCTGGAGAAGTATCAGCCAAGTTTGTTTTCTTGTCCAGTTCCAAATTTGTAGGAAAGAAGAAAGGACTGAAAAGAGCTGTTTTAGCATTTACAAAGCAAAAAGAGCAAGGGATAAAAAAGGTTTCTTGTGAAAACTTTGCACAAGTCAGTGAAAGGAAGGGGAAGAAGAGCTAGGTGGCTATTTTTTTAATTTTTTAATTTAATTTTTTTTTAACAAGATTTGACTGGCAGTTCTTCCCCAGCAAGGAGGAAAGGAGGAAGACAACCCCAGGGCTGATACTTAGGAGAGACTGAAATACCTCTAATTACCAGGAGAATGTCCTCCACCTAGGCAGAGCTCCAGGAAGAGGCAATCATCTGGAACATTATCTTATTTAAATTTAGGAGCAGGTCATTTTAAAGCCCTGGAAAGAAAGCCTCAGTCTTGTTTCCCTTTGTTCCCTTTGTACCTCTATCAGCATGCAAAATGTAATATTTGGATGAATCCTTGTATCCACTCAGGATTATTTTCTTAATGTTTCTTTGTTCTGCAAAAGTTGTTGTATCAGTTGTATGCATTGAGATCTGCCGCGCATTTTTTGTGATATCAAGAAGCAGATCAAATGTAATTGTGATCAATCACTAGCTGATAGTTAGATGATAGCTTTGGGTTATAAAATCTATAGTGTTCTTGTCAGCTTGGTGCAAGGGATGGAAAACAAGATAAAACCGAGTGCATTATGACAATAATATCTGTACAAATATAGAACAGAAAATAAGAGGCTAAGTAGCATTTTTTAAAACTAAAAAACCCCCACACACAAACAAATAGGAACTTATCCAAGGTGTGTAACCAAATTCCATTTTGTTTAATAACCTCAATTCCTGCCTGCCTTACAGACATGCAGACGAAAAGTAAATCTAATATGCTGTGGAGTTACAGTGGCAATGTAGTGCAAATCGGAGGAAAATCAGGACCCACTTCATTTTAGTAGTATGACTTTTAGTTTTATCTTCAAATTTTTGTTGATCAATGACCAATTTAATTGACCACTGAATATAGTTTCCTCAAAGACAAATGTTAGCCTACTGAACACTTATTTTTTAATTATCACTCAAAGTGATAGAAGCAATCTGGACCACAGATCCGTGAATCTTAATTTGAAACCCAGTTCTTTCAATCAAAGTAAAAATAAATGACTACTATTCACAGCAGAAATAAGTAAATAAGCCAGGATCATTAAGTACCTTATTTTACCCTGGCCTTCTATTAGTACTTTTTTTGTTTGTTTGAGGTTTTGCCTTGCCATTATGATAGTTATGAAAGAAATGAATAAAGACTAAATCTAGTCTTGTGGTTTATTTGTTATTTCAGTGTGTTAACTAGAAGAATTAACTTTATATATTTACACAGTTTTACACATAAGCATGTACGTTTTGTTCGTAAATTCTTGATTTTTATATATTATGATGTTAATGCAGAGTAATGGCATATCCTATTTCTTTGATAATTATTTTTATGTTTTTGTACCAAGATTTATTTGTTCAAATCATTAAAGTGAAAATGTAGGCATTCACATAAAATCCTGAAAATTAGCACTCTAGAATGCTTTTATTAGCTAGGTAAAATTATGGGTCTGTTAACTAAAATATACTTAGCAATTAAGACTGACTGATGTTTCATGCAGAGTAACTATATCTACCATTTCCTGAGCATCACATTTGTCACTACTTAGAAGCAGTGATGCTTGGACTTCCAGATCTAATCCAGATCTAATTCATTTTCAAAGAGAGAAAACCACAATGTCTTAATTTTTAACTTGGAAATATTTTCTCAGCTTTGAAGTAACTGATTATTGGAACTGAACTAAGCTGAATGAACTGAAATAATTTTTTCCTGGGCATGAGCTGTCAAAAAAGATGAAATTCTCAGACTATAAATACACTGTGTTTAGTTTGTGTTTTCCAAACCAGTAATTACATTTTATTTAAAAAAAGAAAAAGAAGTAGTAATAGTTTCATTTTTGATTATTTTAATAATGACAACGAGCTTCAGCTCTAGCATAAGCTCAGTAATTTAAAATGCTATATTTACTACACTCATTTTTAAAAATGTAAAAGTAGCCTCTTATAGAACACAGGATTTGGGATTTATTTATTTACCTCCATATCACATTATATTTTCACCATTCCATTTCCACCATCAGCATATATTTGCCATTTCATTTTATTGATATTTACAAAGCAGCAAAGCTATTTTGATTTATGGAGAAAAGTAAGTGTGAGAGCATGATCTATGATTGGAATGTTAGTTGGAATCTAACAAATTGTTGCCTTTTTTCTTGCTGTTATAGGCTTTGAGTTCTGCTAGGTTGTCTTTATCCATGTCCAGAAATTTAGGAGACCGGTTCCCAAGGTTGCCTTTGCCATCAGTCCTTTGCCATCCAGACTAAGAGGTTACCATCTTATGCAGGCAGCTGCTTGCTTCAGCACAAAGCAGTTGCCATCCTCAGGCCCTTACGGGAGCAGTACTTCATCACACTGCCATAACAATTGTGCTGCATCATATGTCGGTATGCTAAACCTGGTTTAGATGGAAATTATCTATAAGGACTTCAGCTAAGATGTTGGTGAACATTAAACACAGTAAAATCCTTAATCAACCTGCTCTTAAAATTTCATTTTTATTTATTCGAAGTGGAATGCTTTGGGAAAAAAAAAGCCTTTTAGATGGGGAAGGAGACTGTTCATGAAGCAGAAAGCTGAGAGAAATAAAAAAGACCTATTTATAGAAGTTGCAAATTATTATTTTTTTTCCCTTGAAGTCACTTTCCTGGATTTTTTTTGTAAATTAATTTAATTTTATTCATGAGTGGGAGGAATCAGAACAAAGCAAGAAAAGTAGAGAGCTTATTTTTAAAGTGATTGTTTATATTTGTCCTTCCTGGACTTCTCTCCTAAAACATAACACAAAGAACATTCCTCCTCTTCTCCACAGATGTGTCTCTTTCTTTCCCCTTCTTTCACTTTTTGTTGTCTTCTATAAGAATAGAATGGTCTTTTGTATAGATGAGATCCATAAAATGGATAGAAGGAATACACCTGTATACAGTTAGACAAGGTCATAACAAATCAGGCTTTGATTTCTAGTTTTGCCACAGACTTTCTTTGGCGCTTTTGGCAATCATTTTATTTCTCTTCTATAGCTTCCCCTCTGTGAAATGTGGACAATCATTCTGTCTTGTCCAGTTGGATCTGTTGAGCAAACCTACCTCTGCTAAAGACAATCACAATACAATGCAACTTTGGAAGAAATGTCTTAATTTTTTTTTGGTGTTGAAAAGATTGTTACGTTGACCTTTGTAAAAGAAGTGTTGCGGGAAGACGTACTCTCTTTGTCTTGTCTCTGTCTAGTTACTGTCATCATTTGTTGAGTTATGACCACTAAGAACCAGGCTGGATGATGACTGCTTCATAAGGACACTACTATATTTACAGATTTGCTAGGCTGAAGTTTTATCACTGAAGAGGATATATTTAGTGATTCTTTCTACAAAGCAGTGGTGATGTGCATCCCACAGGCATATCCTGCCTTCCCAGTAGTATTTCAGGATGAATATTCCACCTCTTTCTCAACACAGCATAAAGAAAGGAAGTTTAAAGCCCAGCTGTAAAGAAACATGACAGTAAGGAAGTCTATGAGGTCATTCACGTGTTTAGAAAGGCATCTGGTGGCCAGTGAAGGACAGGGTAAGTCAACAGAAACATAGCATGAAACTCCATAGCCACAGCTGAACTTGGACACTCATTAAGACATACGGCAGACCAGCTTAAATAGCAACTGAAGATCTCACAATTATGATTCAACCCAAACAGAGAATTCAGATATGAATCTATCAGTCTAGCTGATGGCTGAAACAGTTGGAGGTAGGAAGAAACCATGCAATGTAACTTACTCTTTATCATAGCTGTGCCATAGGGTTTCTTTATATATCACATCATTGTCCTTTCTCAAACTCACATTCCCAAACTCACATGATGAGAGAGGACATCATTGTCCTCTCTCAAACTCACTCTCTCCAAGTTATTGGAGTCCTACAGCAACCATGGCACACGTGTTCTCTGACTGTAAACCTTTTGCTAGACACTGAAATATCCATATTAAGCTTTTCATTTCTTTGTTGCACTGTATAAAATATGGGGATAGTTATATTTATATTGAGCCTTTGGAGTGCATATTAAAACAATACATTTTTCTCAGCCTCAGTACTATAATTACAGCAAAATGGTATTATGTGGCCTTTAAGAAATTTGTCAAAGGCCCACATACAATTCTTTTTCTCATAATAAGTTTGCTTTTTCCCATCATGTCACTAGAAAATGATGTTACACCACACAGAATGATGTCATGTCATTTATGAATGGGCTCTAGCAGCACTCAGCTCACCCACTGAAATGCTGGAGAAGGCAATTAATTATAATTCCGTTGTTTGGCATTGTATTCTAGCTGATCATCTACATTAAAAAATATGCTGTGAAAGTAATGAGAAGTTTTGGAAACCCAGAATGGTTATAGTAAAACAATATGCACAATCCTTTTTCCTCTACTTATTTACCTCCCTGAAAATATCATTGTATCCTGTGTATAAATTTAGTTTACTTGGTCTTGTTAAGGCTAAAAGACCTAGGGGAAGAATTGTATTTTGAATCATATGACATGAATGAATTTCTTAATTAGGAATTTTCTCATGGGTTGTCTTTTAAACTGTGTTTAAAACAGTACACAGTTTCGCCATGAAAAAATTACATTTTATACTTTCAATAGGGAAAACAACAATGTTGTTCATGTCCAGCTGCCACTGTTTGTTCCTTCTTCCCATTTTGCTTTTATAGCATGACAGTTATTCTCTGAGCACTGCTGCAGAGATTGTCTCTGAAGCATGATATTACTGGGACCCCATCCCAGCTGTAGGAAACTAATCTGCTTTTACAGAACATGGTCAGTTTTTAGGGAGAGCTAATAATTCTAATAAGACTGCACTTAAACGTAGTCCTTCTACTTTTTCCTTTAACAAATGCAATGAGGAGTTGGAGTATTTGTGCAGATGATCACAGACACTCAAATTTATAGCAAGTTAAGAAATCATCATCTCTTACCTTAAAAATAGAAGATGGCTAAGTAGTCTTCCGGTCTGTTGCAATCGGAAGAGAAATTGTATGATTAATCAACAAGATGAAGTGATACCTTCCACACTAGGGATGGCATACACTGCTGACTCTGTAACATTGAATATATGAGACTGACCAGAGTGAACAAAAAGTGATGAAAATAAATATAGAAAGGGATATATAGGGAAAGAGAAGAATGTCCAAGATATTGATTATATATTTTCAAGTGTTGTTTTTTCACCTAAGAACAGATTTATTAAGTAATTTGGATTATGTGGTGCAGTGTATTTGAGGCTACGAATCTCTGTCAAATTAATTGATGTAATTTTGCTTCAATTTTCAAATATTAGCAATAACTCATATAACAATGCAATGAGTCACACAAGTCATGTACTGTTTTTCTGTCCCTGAATCAAGGTTTTCCAAGTACAGCTTTGTGAAAGGCGTACTTTGTGAAAAGTTTTTAGGTGGTAATAAATGGGGCCGAGTCTGGTTGGAGGCCTATGGCCAGTGGTGTGCCACAGGGGTCAGTACTGGGCCCAGTGCTCTTCAACTTGTTCATCAATGGCTTGGACGAGGGCACAGAGTGCACCCTCAACAAGTTTGCAGATGACACCAAACTGGGTGGAGTGGCCAACAGTTCAGAGGGCTTTGCTGCCATTCAGAGAGACCTAGACAGGACAGACAAGTGCAGGGTCCTGAACCTGGGGAGGAATAACCCCAGGCACCAGTACAGATTAGGGGTTCACCTGCTGGAAAGTAGCTCATAAAGGGATTTGGGAGTCCTGGTTGACAACAAGTTAACCATGAGTCAGCAATGTGCCCTCGTGGCCAAGAAGGTCAATGGTATCCTGGCCTGCATCAGGAGGGGCGTTGCCAGCAGGTCGAGGGAGGTGATCCTGCCCCTTACTCAGCTCTGGTACTTGGAGCACACAACACTTGGAGTATTGTGTGCAGTTCTGGGCTCCCCAGCTCAAGAAGGACATTGAGCTTCTCGAGAGGGTACAACAGAGAGCCACAAAGATGCTTAAGGAACTGAAGCATTTATCATACGAGGAAAGATTAAGAAGCGAGCTGGACCTGTTTAGTCTGGAGAAAAGAAGGCTGAGAGGAGATTTGATTAACACGTTCAAGTATCTGAGGGGTGATTGTAGGGAGGACGGGGCCAGGCTCGTCTCCATGGTTCCCAGTGATAGGACAAGGGGATCGGGTGTAAGTTGAAATACAGGAAGTTCCACCTCAATGTGAGGAAGAACTTCTTTTCTGTGCAGGTGATAGAGCCCTGGAACAGACTGCCCAGAGAGGTTGTGGAGTCTCCTTCTCTGGAGAGCTTCAAAACCCACCCGGCTGCCACCCTGTACCACATGCTCTGGGTGTCCCTGGTGGAGCAGGGTGGGTGGACTAGATGATCTTTGGTGTCCCTCCCCACCTTAAACATTCTGTGATCTGTGTGAAAGCGAGTTTTTTACTTCTGGAGAACACTTTAACAGAAACTTTTTGATTTCCAAATGTTTATCAGGAAAATTCTCTCTTTTTTTCCATCAAATTATTAAAAGCTGAGATAATGTGGATAAAAATATAGAATTCCACTTTATGGCAAAAAAATGAAATTACTATCAACTGATTAATCACAACTTTTGATGCAAGTATGTTCATTATGGTTTCTATTTAATCAAAAATTTTTCTGTTTCTCTAAATGTTATCAAAGAAAAATGCGATTATTCAAATTGCTGTGGAAAAAATATAATCAGCAATATTATCATATGCTTTTTTTTTCTGTGAATGGATGGGCATGATGATTACATTCAGGAATCTTTCACAGGTCATCATTGATATCAGATTATATTTTGTTTCCAAAAAAATATAATGCTCTATAAAGAGATGAACATGTCAGTATCTCTATCTCTTTTTTAAAAAATGGTGCTCTATTTGATTTCTCCAGTTATCTGTGGCCATACTAATCTTCCATTTGCCCCTAAAGGTATTTATTAGTGGTGTCCAGGTAACATCAACTTGTTAAGTGTGTTCCAGAGCTGATATATATACCTGTATCATAACTAAATGATCTTTAAACTGTTCCGTTTCCATACTGCCCAGCGATTATATTTCGTTCTTAATATTGTGTTAAATAATTAGTCATGTTCTTTTTTATCTGTAAAGACTAAAGAAAAAAATAAAAGGCTGCGTCTGCCTTCTCTGTATCATCATTATTTTTTTTCTTTTCTAATGAGAAATGGGTCTCTAGCCTCTAGAAGGCTGCTTCTAGTGCACTTACCTTTGCCAGTTTCCTTTTATGGCACTTTCTAACGAAGTTTGCTTTGTTTTCCCTTATCCTGCTTGTGCTACTCAGTCATACTTTCAAAAAAAATTTACATTTTAAGGTCCATAACACAAGCTTTCCAGCAGTGTATCTCATGTCCTTTCTCTACATTGGGAGGGTTTTTGAATGAGCCATATTACTATTCATTCCCATATAACTTGCATTATCTTCTATGTTCTCTAGTTGTTTACTATGCTGTGCCTACTTATCTGAAGTAATTGCTCTTGTTTTGCTGTTCCTGTTCCTTCCTTATACTAGGGTACTATTTTTTTATCGCTATTATTTTGATAATTCCTAGCCCATTGACTGTAAGCTTTTTCTAACTTTTCATTTTTACAAACATCCCAAGAAAACAACTGCCAAAATTCAGAAATATTTCAGTTGCCTTGCCTTCCATCAGCTGAACTTACATACCCAAGAGATGCTCACTTATCTAGCCAGGGACTGCAAAAAATGGTACACAGGTCTGTAGCTCTTCATCACACGGAAAAGTCATGCATGTTTAATTACAACAGGAATCATATTGAGACTATTACAACTAGTACAATAGTTACTGGTATTAAGCACACTGAGTTACTCACAATTGTCTGTTGGGACATAACTCTGAAATTATTTCCATTTTGAGATCTGTGAGATTCTGATATGACATTGACTGTGTCAATGTGCAGCCAGTATTCACAGGCAGGCCCTGAATTGTATGGACGAGTATAAATGACGGTGATGCACATCCTGAAGAATGTACTTGTTACTGAGAGAAAAGTGTTGTCTAACTTCAGGAATGGTTTCCTTTAATATTGTCCCGATTCTAGGCCCTTGCTGAATTATTATGCACCTTTTGTGATGGGGGTGAAGGCAGCCTTTCTGTGGTATTTTGAATTTTATCTCAAAGCAGACACTTCTCAAGAAGGCAGGTCTACCAAGAGAATAAATTCACTTACCTCCTTGACTAGGAGATGTTTCTGTGACCAGTGCCAGCCTTTATTTTTTTTCTCAAGGCAATCCTGTCTACCTTTCACAATTAATTTAGATTGTATTTTCTGCAGGTATTAGAAAGAAAACGTGCATTCAGCTTTATAAATCTAACTCCTGTTTGGTTAAAGGTCTGGTCGTTTGATGTATTTTTGATATGTTTTTCCCATAATATGACAGAAGACGCTTTCACTACTGAATATATCCTTCAGAGAGATTTTTATTCTGAGAAGGAGATTCCTCCAGAGAAGAGATTCCATAGCCTCTCTGGGCAACCTGTTCCAGTGCTCTGTCACCCTCACTGTCAAGAAAGTTTTCCTTAAGTTCCTGTGGAACTTTTGGTGCTTCAGTTTGTGGCCGCTTTCTGTTGTCCTATTACTGGCCACTACTAAAAAGAGGCTGGCTCCATCCTCCTCATTCCCTCTCTTAAGGTATTTATATACACTGATCAGGTCACCTCTCAGTCTTCTCTTCTCCAGGCTGAAGAGGCCCAGCTCTCTCAGTCTTTCCTCATAGGGCAGATGATTCAGGCCCCTGATCATCCTAGTCGCCCTGCGCTGGACTCTCTCCAGTTCCCTCATGTACTGGCGTGTACTGAGGAGAACTGGACACCGTACTTCAGATGTGGCCTCACCAGGGCTGAGTGTCCCTCCCTCGACCTGCTGGAGACACTCTTCTTAATGCATCTCAGGATGCCTTTGGCCTTTTCGGCCACAAGAGCACACTGCTGCCTAACGGTCAACTTATCATCTACCACGACACCCAGGTACTTCTCTGTAGAGCTGCTCTCCAGAAGGTCAGTCCTCAGCCTGTGCTGATGCATGGGGTTATTCCTTCCCTGGTATAGGACCTTGCACTTGGCCTTGCTGAACTTCATGAGGTTTCTCACCGCCCAGTTGCCTAGTCTGTCCAGGTACAGTTTTCTTCTGTATAAGCTCTTTTGAAATCACAGCTTATCTTTCCACTCCTCTTAATCATTTTATAAAATACAGAACAGTAGAGTTGCATATATACAACCTTGAAATTAATTCTCCCTTAGTGTGTTGTACTTGGAAGATATTGTCTCTGTTTATTTTTTAAGTAGAGGACTTGGTGAAAGACAGTTAATATTGGTCACAACTAAGAAAAGTAAAAACCTGGTTTTAATACTTTATTGAAATGATCTTACTAAAAGATACCAAATGATCTACATCTTACCAAAATTACGTGCATGCTGAGTCTACAGGACTAAGAATATCGAGTTACTTTTCATGACTTGGTAGTTGCACCTTTTTGCACATGTGAACAAAAGCTTGACCTAAGCAGGTTATACGTTTACCTCCACAAGTGATTCTGTTCTTCCATTTGTCACAGAATAGGGACTAGTCATACTTCTTTCACACCATATATGTATGGGACAGTCAGAAATTGCTATAGTGTACCCACCCCAACCTTTCAAAGTGCAAGTAGAGTAAATTACAGGGAAGCGATTGTGACTGCATGTCTCTGCAGTTCCTCCTGCTATAGTGCAGTTTACACGTCTTGGATTAAAGTTACCCTAATGTATATAATGCAGTGACAAGCTAAGCCCTTGAATGAGTATTCAGCATGAACCAGAACAGCTAAACTGTGAAAAAAGCAGCAAACAATCATTACCTGTACTCCATGTCTCTGAAGCTCCATATTTCATTTTCTTTCCTCAGTTATAGGATCGGGTCCCCATTTCTTTGAAATAGACACACCTTTTCTATTCAGTTTTTCATGACCATTAATGATTCTTTAGCACCTAGATGCTTCAAGCAGATAACCTGGGTGATGTCTGTGTCTGTGGTCTAATCATGCTCATTGATGAAACTATGAAATTAAAAAATGTCATATTCTCTTACCAGAACATTTTTCTGTCAAGTAAACCAAAATATGTGGCAGAGGTAATTCAGTTCAGTATTCTCTCAAAACGAGAATAAATCTAACACTATACAGAAGCTGGTAAAGGGAGATGCAAAAAAATAGATGTAGGTCAACATTTGATTTTCTTACACTGGACCATGCTGATTCCAAATGATGGTATTTGATATTTCTCTTTTAGCACAGGCCAGCTCATTTTTAAATTATGCTAGCAAGTGACATATGGGTTTTGCTGCAGGATTTAGAAGAAAATGAAGTGACAGGTCCTGAGTTAGTGTACCCATCCTGAGTTAGCATACTCGTACCTCACAGTAATTTTCTTTGTAAAAATTATTCCTGAGTTTTGCCCCCTTGTCATATTTATTTTTCTAATAATAATTATTTTGAGTGAAACTGGCCAACTCACAGTTGGTGCTTCTGATTAAGGCGTTGCATTTCTGCTACATTAGTTTTACACGCTGAAATCATTGAGGTCACTAGATCAACAGTATATAGTCAAAATATCACATAGATAAATCAAATTAAAGTTTAATTCAGGTTTTGGGGAGGGTTTTTAGCAGCATAATAAGGAGTAATTTGAAATTAGAAACTGGAATAAGATCTTTTTTTTCCTCCCATGCAAAGCTGAATCCAGATCATGGGTTTAGACACATGAGGTTTCTCATATTTTAACAAATCCATTATTTTAACAAATAAGTTATTTCAACAAACACCTATCTGTTTCTCCAAGCTGAGCAAGGACAATGAATATAATTTATCTGAATATGTAATAAGAACATCTCTGAAGAAGGAATTTGAACAGTAGTTTTCTCTAGTATGTATGTTCTGAATAGGTGCAGGATGAAAGCATGCTGCTGAAATAAGCCAGATTTTTTTATAATAACATTATTAAAAGAATGTAATAATATGTCTTGGATAACACATCTGAAGAGGGATAAGTATTTGGAACAGAATTTCATAATTTAACAAATCTTATATTTATCTTAAATGTTTGCTAATTGCTGCATTTTCCAGCAATGTACAGCGAATTTAGATTGCTGACTGCTGGGAAATTTGGGGAAAAAATTATTTTACATTTCTTATATTTAACCCTCTCTCCCTAACATAAAATTGAAAATAAAGCAGCGCAAACTGAAGGCAAAAGCACAAGCACCGCAAGAAGATGTGAATAGAAAATATGGAAAGTGTCAGTCCTGTGACATTTTCAAGGTTCACACTTATACCTCTCATGAGCAGTAACTAACAAAACAGAACTTATATTTGCCTCCAGAAAACAAGGAATTAAAGTAGGTTCAGAATAAGAGCTGACAGGAGAGCCATATCTCATACTTGAATGAGATTTCCCATAAACTCAGCTAGTTTCAATCCCCCAGCTTAATCCACTCTTGGGTGGAGTTAAGTCTCTGCCTCTGATAGATTTGTTAAGCTTTCAACACACAAAATCTGTCAGTTCACAAATGCACTAGCCTGAAGCTATGTCTGCAGAAAAGGCTTAATCCTTTGATTTAATGTAGTACCAAGTCAGAAGTCAGCTGTCCTCCCATCACATTTGTTTCAAGTTTTATATGTGCAACTTACACAAATACATACTCACTGAGCAATTTCCATTTATTTTAGGGTATCCCCTACATGGGATATTTTTAAACTGAAGAGTGAGTATGTGTTATTCTAAAGGTGATGAAAGGTGGAAAAGAAATTAAATCACATGCAGTGATTGCACACTGTTTAGTATAATTTGGTGTATCTTGTCCAGTACCCAACCACCGTCCCAGTCTTTTAACAGATCTGTCTATTGTGGCTCATTCTCTCAACAGCTTTATTTTCAGTAGTAGAGGACCATACAGAACTTCTAAATCTATAGGATTTAAATCAAATTAGATTAATGTATACTAATTATTTATTAGTCCATATGTGGCAATCTTTTAATTGGTGAGGGAAGCGACTTGGAAATCAAAGTGTTGCAGTATATTACTGCTATAAGCAAGGTTATGAATGGAGCACAGCATAAGAAGAACTAAAAGAACTAAAAGAACTGGTAAACCTGAAGGTGGGGCATGGATAAGAAACATGTAGTTTTATGGAGTATACAAGAAATAGATTGACCTTTATTTTAAGCTGTTGGATTTTCCTGAAGTAATACTAGATTGCCTTCAGAAGGAAACTAGAACATCTTCTAAAAATCTCTCCAAAATTAGCTAGCAAAATGTTTTTTAAATGTCTAGAAGAGGTTTCTATACATTTTCACATTTTTGTAACCCTACTATCTACTTAACTTAAAGGCTCTGCATAAACTGATGTATATTCAGCTTTTTTTCTGCAGTAAAATTTGCATGTATCAGAGAACAAAATTTGTGTGTTAACTGAGTCATAGTGCAATCCATCTGCAGATAGAAGGAAGGTAGAATTCAACATACATCACATACATCACATACTCATTTTAATAATAAATAACTGTAATAAATCATGATGCAGTAGAGATAAATGATGCTAAATAGAGTTAAAACGCACATATCATAAAGGATCAGCAAGAGTTTAACTCATGCAGTTTGACAACAATGGATCTGTAACTACTGCTACCAGTTGAAGTAGGACTTCAGTGCAAAGTGAAGAAACAATCTTTAAAATGCATTGTATGTGTGTTTGAAATAAAGTTGTTAATTTACCATTCAGTCGAGAAAAGGCAATATTGTGTGAGGTATGGATTGCATTATCAATAGAGTGTTCTCTCATCCGAAGGAAAAAGTACACGCCACACAGCAAAATTTGGTTGGCAGCAATTTTAAAAAATAGTTGTTAGGTGTGTCAGAAAAATATTTATGTGTTATAGGAGATACACATCTAAAATGGATAAATGTTGCTTAGTGGCCAAGATTTCTATTATGCCAGGGCACTGATTCAGCATTCAGCCAGGGGAATCCCAATATGTTTCAACAGGCCTGTACAAGATTAATAAATTAGCATGTTTCTACACTGGAAGATGACAGTGAGTAGGCTCTATGAACACTACCACAGAAATAGTCTCCTTTTTAGTATCAGTTCTTAAGAACAAATCCCACAGTGAGTAATTCCTATAGTCTCTCATTGCAAGGGAATTCAAATATAAATTTTTTTATGACTAAGAGTTTCAGGCCTGACCCTTTCTTGTACATGCACTGTAGTAATTGTAAAATTATTTTCTGACCTGCCCTTCATTATCTATGCATTTTCTTAGTGCCAACATTGATGCCAGTTCATGATGGCTTGTTTCCAGATATGCTATAGGCCTCTCTACAAATGATCCCTGTTGACACTGTTAGATAAATTTGGAGAAAATAGAAGGATTAACCATGCTAACAAATTAGCAACTAGCCAGTAAGATAAAGATGTCATGTAAAAGATATCTGTAGACACATGAGATACTAATATGGTTAGTATCTATTGGAAAAACAACTCAATTCTGGTTTCAAACTGTAACTGTTAAAAATAGAGATGTAAAAGGAGATCCGGTGACTGTGCACAGCAGTTAACTACTATAGGGGAGCTATGTCTGGGTACTCACACTCATGTTAAATATAAATTTCATCACAAGGATGAGACCATGCAAAGCATAAGTAAGCATGAACAAGGGTATTCATCTAGTCCTAGCAAAACAAAAAAGACAATTCTTTAATTTCAATGACTCAAGTCCAGCTGCAGTCAGAAATCAAAATTTCTGCTGACACAAATGGAATTTTCCCTGAGTAAGAAGGCAGGATCTGATTAGAGCAAAAAATTAGTCTAGACCCCAGAGGGAACAAGCTGGAACCCTTGATGTCAGTGTCAGAGCTGTTCATCCTAAACATTTACAAATTTTCCAGGATTTGCAAATGTTTCATGAATAATGTTGGCCACCCAAAAGCTTATGAACAAAAAAATAGCAAAAGTAACTATCCAAACTAGAACACTAATTTGGAAATATATTAGTAACTCATTTTTAAAATTAATTTACCCTCTCCACTTGAAAAGCCAAAGGATGCCTTTAAAAAAAACTGCCAACTCTGCAAACACTTAACACCTACTCAGTTTCACATGTGCACATGATTATCTTCATTCAAGTTTGCAAGCTAGGTCTTACTGCTGGTCCTTAATTGTAAGCGAATGCCGTAATTTCAAGAGAAGTCATTTTGCAGAATTAATGTCTTAGATGATTGCTGTTTTTCCTTTTTATGTACTTCTGGTGCTGACATCAAATTTAGCAACAGCGGAAACATTTGTACTTACTAGTGAGACTACAAAACCAATTGATTTTGCCTAAAACAACAGGAGGCTTTCTCTCATCCTTAGTCTTAAAGATTTCATCTGGAAGACACAGTATACTGTGTGATAGTGATTTTTATTTTCTTGAGTCAACTAAGTTAAGATTGAGCCGGCCCTGAAGGGATTTAAATATGTGGTTCCAGAAAGACAGTGTATTGAAAAAACAGTATTTAAACTATGCAAAAAGTAGACCACCATGTAAGATAGTTGGAGGGAAAATGTATATTTCATTTTCTGTAAGATTCATACAAACATTCATACATACAGCAAAACAAATGAGTAACAGTATGCAGAAATAGATTTTAGGGAAGCATTATGGATTATAGATTTTATAATCAGCATTATGGTCAGCGAAGAGGAGATCCTTCTCCACTATAGATCTAGTGTCATTGAAACACCAAATATAAACATTTGTCATTGCTTTTTTGAGAAACAGGAACGCAAATATACAATTTTTCCCCTCCTATTTTATAACTTCTCTTAGCATGATAGCAATTTGCAATGCTGAATACAAAGTCTAGGATTACCAAAGTGATTTTTTCTTTCTCTTGATTCTCAACTCATCTTTCATCGAGCATTTCTGTCTAATAGGTGTGTTGCTGATAATTGCCCACCAAAGTCAAACCCAAAAGACTAAAAATGTATATTTTTCTAGGTAGCTCATTAATAGAGTACTGCAACATGATGCTAACAGCTTGAAACAAGAAACAATAGTTCTTAACAATAGCTTACCTATGAAGCAGTTCTTCAATGCACTTGTCAAGTGTCATGTTGACTGTGGAAAATAGATGTTTTGATTGAAGAATCTCTTTGCTTTCACCATTTCCATGTGCAGTAATAATCTATTTTATAACACTGAGTAGCAGGAAAACAGATTAACATATTTTAGTTTGGGTCACATCATGGACTTGGCAATGTCTCCTTCAGCTGTGGAAAGCAGACCTCAGAAAACTCTCCCCCAGGTATCTTACTCAGAAGGAAGAGCACACTGTACTAGATCTGCTAGTCTGTTCAACCTGTTATGCATAATTTTACTTAGAAGGTATATGCTTTTTTTGTTGTTGTTGTTGTTGTCCGGTCATAAATGCCCCAGACTGTGCACCAGGATGATTCTGCGTTACCTGCAAGAAGTAATTTGCTTCCCTGAGTTCTTAGGAGTAAGCAAATATGATAACCATCATGTTAACTGTTTCCTATAGAGTGAACACATTCACTAAAAGGATTATTTAGATCTAGAGCTGAAAGTAAGTTACCGGCAAAGGGAAGTTTATGAATAAAGTGCCAGCTGAAATAAAAGCATTCTGCAAATTCTGTAAGATAGAAATTATGAGGACTAACTTGGTTGCTTTCTTTGGTTGCTTCCTTTTCCAGAGACAGATCTCCTATGTTATTCTTGACAGAAGCTTGTTTAGGCTACTGTTAAAGAACTTTTAGAGAGGTGGTACAGACTTTTCAAGGAATCTGCCTTTGACCTCAGAAAACTACCCATTTCCTTTCAGAACATTTCTTCTAATGACTACTCTGCATCTTTTGAACCTTTTACAACTTAATCTTTTATTATGCACATTTCATTTATGCAATGTTGCCTTGCAGATCATATTTCAGTCTCCTGTGAAACATGACCTGCACTTTCCAAACTTCATCTCCCTGAAAGTGTGCTGCCCAAAGCTGGACACTGAAATTCAGCTGAGGTCATCTGTCCTAACTAAAATCTTGTACTTTTCCCTGTTGAATAACATTCTATTTTCTCAGTTCCTCCAACTAGTCAAGTTCAATCTTAACTCTCCCTTCTCCTTGACTATCTCTGCAGTTCTTCCCAGAACAAATATCAACTGCAGGTTCCATAAATTCACTTTCTAGGCTACAGTCCAGACATTAATTATTGAATACTACCAGATCCAGCAAAGACCTGTGGACAATAACCCACTACTAACTACAATTCACATATAATTTTTCAGCAATAACTTTTGTATTCAGCCTGTGTATGAATTTCATCCAGATATATAGCTTACTTATAACAAAGTCATTTAAAATAATGCCAGAAGTTAGTACAAGTGCACTACTATGATCTTCAGAAAAAATTGTGTTCTCTGACCTAAAACTTAAAATTTTTAACAAACAAGATCTACCCCTGGCTTTACAAGATACTGGAAATATTTAAAAAAATGCAAAAATGAGATTCACTCCACAGAGGCAGCTGTTAATCCCATAAAATATTATACATGTGTAAAGTATACACATTATTAATATATTTTGAAAGTACTTTTGCTTGAGTTGAACATTTGAAATGTCTTTTGATAAATCTATTATTCATTTTGACACTTTCCTTTTAATAAAGGAAATTCAGACTTTGTACTTACTACTTGTAAGGCAGAACATGCTACTGTCTTATTCAATTTAGAGAATTTATAGGAAGTATTTCATACTAACTGTAAACAAATAGTACCATCATGTTATATTTACACTTTGTCTTATACTCTAGTATTTTTCATATTTTTATATTTTCTTGTAAATTGAATACATAAACAGATTTTATAAGATAAAACCAACTTAATGGATGTGTAGATCTCCAATCTCAAGATCTAGGTTCTTGGTTACTTTATGAGTCCAAACTTGATTTGAATCAAAGTTATGTTAACCAGCCAGTTCTGACATTTGACTCACTTATCATTCTTAAGCAGCAAAACATACTATCTATATGCCTCAAGTCACTAATGCATTTCATTTTGAGAAAGCATGCCTAATCTTTAACATTTGTAAATACAGACATTATTATGGACTTAAATTAGTGTCAGTGTGAGGGAGTAGTTTAGAAATCAAAACACGATCAACATAATTTCCTACAGAATGTCTGTAATTAAAAGGATACCAACATAATCATAGAATCATAGAATGCCTAAGGTTGGAAGGGACCTCTAGAGATCACCTAGTCCAATCCTCCTGCACACGCAGGGCCACCTAGAGCACGTGGTACAGGACCGCATCCAAGCGGGTCTTGAAGGTCTTCAGAGAAGGAGACTCCACAGCCTCTCTGGGCAGCCTGTTCCAGGGCTCTGTCACTCTCACTGTCAGGAAATTTTTCCTTAAGTTCCTGTGGAACTTTTTATGCTTCAGTTTGTGGCCATTTCCTCTGGTTCTGTCGGTGGCCACCAGTGNGAACTTTTTATGCTTCAGTTTGTGGCCATTTCCTCTGGTTCTGTCGGTGGCCACCAGTGAAAAGAGGCCAGCCCCATCCTCCTCACTGCCTCCCTCAAGGTATTTATATACACTGATCAGGTCCCCTCTCAGCCTTCTCTTCTCAGATGGGCTGAACAGGCCCAGCTCCCTCAGCCTCTCCTCATAGGGCAGATGTTCCAGGCCCCTGATCATCCTTGTGGCCCTGCGCTGGACTCTCTCCAGCGACTCCACATCCCTCTGGTACTGGGGGGCTCAGAACTGGACACAGTGCTCCAGATGTGGCCTCACCAGGGCTGAGTAGAGGGGCAGGATCACCTCCCTCGACCTGCTGGAGACGCTCCTCTTAATGCACCCCAGGATCCCATTGACCTTCTTGGCCACGAGGGCACACTGCTGCCTCACAGTCAACTTGTTGTCCACCATGACACCCAGGTCCTTCTTGGTAGAGCTGCTCTCCAGCAGGTCGGTCCCCAGCCTGTACTGGTGTCTGGGGTTGTTTCTCCCCAGGTGCAGGACCGTGCACTTGGCCTGGTTGAATTTCATGAGGTTTCTCACCACCCAGTTGTCCAGTCTGTCCAGGTCCCTCTGGATGGCAGCACAGCCCTCTGGGGTCTCAGCTACTCCTCCCAGCTTCGTATCATCTGCAAACTTGCTTAGAGAGCACTCTGTGCCTTCATCCAGGTCACTGATGAATAAATTGAAGAGCAGTAGGCCAAGCACTGACCCCTGGGGGACACCGCTGACCACAGACCTCCAACTAGAATCCACACCACCGATTATCACCCTCTGAGTTCTGCCATCCAGCCAATTCCCAATCCACCTCACTGACCACTCATCCATCCCACACCTCTTGAACTTGTCTAGGAGGATGTTGTAAGGGACAGTGTCAAAAGCCTTGGTGAAGTCAAGAAAGATGACATCCACCGCTCTCCCCTCATCTATCCAGCCGGTCATCCCATCATCGAAGGCTATCAGATTAGTCCAGCATGATTTCCCTTTCGTGAATCCATGCTGACTAGTCTTGAGCACCTTCTTGTCCTCCATGTGCCTGGAGACAACGGCCAGTATGAGCCGTTCCATCAGTTTTCCAGGGACGGAGGTGAGGCTCACTGGCCTGTAGTTGCCCGGATCCTTCTTCTTGCCTTTTTTGAAGACTGGCGTGATATTGGCCTTCTTCCATTCCTCTGGCACCTCCCCCGTTCTCCAGGATCTTTCGAAGATGATGGCAAGTGGCCTGGCTACGACGTCCACCAGCTCACGCAGCACTCTGGGGTGCATCCCATCAGGGCCCATGGATATGTGGGAATCGAAGGTTCCTTAGATGATCTCTTACCCAATCTTCCTCTACCTAGGACAAGTCTTCCTCTCTGCTGGCTTCTTCTCTTGGCTCTAGGGCCTGGGACTCTAAAGGGTTGCCCTTGGTAAACACCGAAGCAAAGAAGGCATTCAGCAACTCTGCTTTTTCTGTGCTATTCGTAACCAGGGTGCCCATCCCGTTCAGCAGCAGACCCACATTTCCCCTGATCTTCCTTCTGCTGTTTATATATTTGTAGAAGTTTTGCTTGTTGTTTTTAACATCCCTCACCAGATTGCATTCCAAATGCACCTTAGCTTTCCTTGTCGCCTCTCTGCATTCCCTGACTACACTCCTGTATTTCTCCCAGGGGGCCTGTCCTTTTTTCCACATTTTGTGTACTGCCTTCTTCTGCTTGAGCATTGCCACAAGCTCCTTGCTCATCCACGCAGGTCTCCTGCCCCCTCTGCCTGATTTTTTACGCACTGTTGCTGGGCGCAGAGGAAGTGACGCTTGAAAACTAGTCAGCTCTCCTGGGCCCCCCTTCCTGCTAGAACCCTAGCCTATGGGATTCTTCTGAGGAGGTCTCTGAAGAGGCTAAAGTTGGCCCTCCTGAAGTCTATTGTTGCAAGGCTACTTACAGCCCTGCCTCCTCCTCTTCGGATCCTGAACTGCACCAACTCATGGTCACTGCAGCCAAGGCTATCTCCCACCCTCACATCTCCTACAAGACCCTCTCTATTTGTTAGCACGAGGTCCTGTAGCCCACCTGTCCTCGTTCGCTCCCCTACAACCTACGTCAAAAAGTTATCATCGACGCTCTGCAGGAACCTCCAGGACTTTGTGCCTGGCTATGTTGACCTTCCAGTCGATGTTTGGGAAGTTGAAGTCCCCCATGAGAGGCAACATCCAGCTGCCTGTAGAAGGCCTCATCAACTTCCTCGTTAGTTGAAGTCCCCCATGAGAGGCAACATCCAGCTGCCTGTAGAAGGCCTCATCAACTTCCTCGTTGTGGTCAGGTGGCCTGTAGCAGACACTCACCACAGTGTCTCCCACGTTAACCTGCCCTTATTTTGTAGCTAGAACTTAAAAGTAGATGACATCAGCTTGCATACTGTGGTTTGGAACACAAAGCAAAACTAACACAGATGCCTACAAATCAGAGTCAGTCTAATTAAATCTTCTCATCTCTTGCATTTGCTAAAAAATGAATCTTTCCTTAGGTTCCTGAAGTTTCCTAACCTTTTATTTTGAATCTAGCAATTTGTACTTGTGTACTTTGGCTGCAAAACCCAAAAGAGGGCAGTATAATGCTATTACAGTATTATAGCCTACAAGTAGGTGAATCTTGCAGTACTAAAGGAATTTTATACATCTGTCTCCCACTGGCTGTCAGTCAGAGCCCTAATGGGGTATAGTAAGCTTAACTAAGAGTTCAGACATATTTAAAGCCTATATCTATAGTTTTTAGAGCATCAGTAGTACTACCTGTGAAATAATAGCAGCCTTCTTCATGCATATTACCACATAAAGTAGCAAAAAAAAAAAAGTTACATGCAGAAATATGAAAAAGCTAAATTCAGTATTTCCAGTTCTTGGCCTGCAGATCTGAGCACAAAATCAAAACCATTTGGATATGGATTTTCAATTCTGCCACTTATAAACTACATGTTATAGTAACTAAAGGTTTGGGAATAGGGTGGTCAAACCCCACTAGTGATGAGAATGGCTGCTACATAAAGTTAAAGAATATATATTTTTATACATATAAATATATGTTTTTAATAGTCTAAAGGAAGCCAAGAAAATCATAGCTGTGGTTTCATGACAGATTTCTGAGAAATTTAAGTCTAAGTAGAAAAGATGAACTGAAAGAAAAAATGAATGAAAGGAAACACATTGGATAATACTGCTTTTTACTCAAAATCAAATGGCTCAGTGACAGCTCCACGGAAGGAACCCAAGCTTCTTGAGTCCCAGTCCAGCCACCATCTGATCTAATTTCGTCTAAGAATATCCCACTGTCATTGTAGATACAAGATGCTTGCTCAGTTGCAGTCTATAAGATTATATATACTTGTTCAGTTTGGGAAAAAGAAAGGTTATTTTAAAATGTAAATGTATAAAGGGTACAGGTACCTTGGGGTCATCTTTATAATTAAGACAAAAAGTATGAATTTTCAGTGACAGAGAAATATGAGCAAAGTAGATTATTTGTTTCCTTTCTCACTATGCTCTTACAGACAACCAGAGTATAGTTCACCATAGACAGAATATTCTGACAGACAACTGTGGTGTTAAGCCTACCTACATTTTTCCCTCTACTTTTTTGCTATAAGCTAATATATTTTAGAGCAGGCTAAAGTGTGTGTTTTTGAGAAAATTACCCATATACAAAAATTCTAGATGGTCAGAAATGTTCATTTTATGCTACATTATGCACATGTATATGTATATACATATGCATATGTAGTAAAGATTTCAAAGGAAATATTTTAAGGCAGAATTATTTAGATCAATACCTGTGATAGTCTGAAAAATCCACTAAGCAATAATTATTTTACTGATAAACTCTTTCTCAATAAAGACATTAGTTTCATTTAAAATGTTACCAGTTTGTTAGATACTGAGATTTTCTGGACATAGACATTTATTGGAATGACAGTTACTTTAATAATCATGAGTCATACATGCCTTTTACTAATTACTCTTTTTTCTCTCTCTCAAGTCATGATATTTAATAGCTTCATTCTTGCATCAAAGAGCCCTATGAAAAAGGAATGATGGTAAAGAAAACTTTCCAAAAGGTATCTTGAAAGTCTCACTTAGTTTTTACTCATTTGTGACTCAGGAAGCTCCCAAATTCTCTTGGGTTGTTCATGATAGTGTGTCTAAACAATATTTATTCATGTTGACACATGCTTTGGATACCGGTTACCAAAACAACAGTTCAATTTCTTTTATTCAACTACTTACAGGAATAAGTTCACTATTAAAAAAAAAAATGATTTAAGTCTAAGATAAAACTCTTAGTATTTTAAACCTATCTGCAGGCAGTAGATTCACCTCTTGCTTTAACACTATGGATCTGATTTAAGGCATTAGTTATCTCATGTACTTCACTTGTTCTTTCAGTGCTGCATACACAAAGGATGATTACGGAAAGGAAATGTTTTAAAGGAAAACATTTGATGCAAATGTAAAGATAACACTAGATTGTAAATACATGAGGTCAGACTCTTACCTTGGTTTGAAGATATGACTAACACTGCTAAAGTCCATGGATTTAATCAAGAAGACTATAGCATACGTTAAAAAAGAATATGATGAAGCATAAGAAGTAAGCCACTGTTCTGATGCAGCTTTTATCATGTAAGCATAGATGGAATGAAAAGGAACAATTCAATTAATGATATAACAACTATGACAGTGCCTAAAAATGTATTGTGGCTGATATTTTAGATTTTAGGCTGACTAAACAACAGAGTCTTTATTCCCTTGGGGTTTTGGTTTGTTTGTTTTTGGTTTTGTTTTGAAGGTATAACTAGAGCTAGAGCATGGTATTTTTTGCTAGACCATATTTCTAATAAAGACTCAAAATGATGAACTGTTTTCTATGGGAATTTTCAAAGTCAACTGAGTATATGCCAAATTCATTAAATACTTTTAATTAAAAAGTAGATAAAGCATTTTATTGATGTCAAAATTTGCTTTTAAGCAAATTTATGTGTTTTGAGAAAATTATCATAAAAGACCACTTGACATGCCTTGAAGAGAATTTTGAGTTTTTCATTTTTATCTTCAAAATACTACTTTATATTGTAAAATAAATTGAGATATTAGAACTAATATTTATGTAGAAGAATCAATCCATCCAAATCTTTGCATTTCATCCCATTTCAAAACTAAAAGCAAACCCTACAATGTCAGGAATTTCCACTGAGTGGAAAACCCAGCCCCTCAAAATATTTTGCTCTCCAAACCAGACAGTATAAAAGTTTTCCTTTAAATATTTTTCGGTTTTGCAGGGCAGATGAAAAAGAAACAACATGTAGACACCATAAGGGAAAATATTACCAGAACTATTAACTCCAGTGAAGCAAACCCTACCAGAAAGTGTGAGTGTGCGTATGCTGCTTTTGCCTCAACACCCTTCCATTCAGAGGTTAATCCCCAGAATAGGAAGAAAAGAGAAAACGAACTTTACAAGGGCATGGAAATGGATATTCTAAGAATTTAGTAATTTTGGCTTTCCTTCCTAGCCAAAAGCTTGATTGTTTGCTCCTTACTGAAGAGAGATTCATTAATCTCCAATGAAAATGTGATGGGATAAAACCATGACTGTGCATTGAGTGTATGGCAATGTTTACTTAAATTTCCTGGTAGGTGGAAGGTGAAGTGTGTCAATATGAGTAAGTGATTTCTGACTGTTCAGTTTAAACTTATTAGATCATCTAGGATACATTTGTAGCAGGAAAACTATGAGTTTGGAAATCCCTTTAAACTTCTAGTATTCTGGAAAAGGACAAGGTACACAAGCTGTGGAAAACTGACAACACACAAAACCAAAATGAGCTAAGCTGCTCCTACTCTGATTAGGTTTAGGATTGAATCTTAGAGAATATTCGGTGCTAAACTTAAACTATACCAAACAAAATCACAATGGTTTGCATTAGCTTTTTTGTTTACTAAAACAGACCTTGTAATGAACCCATAGGCATTGGTCTGTATTTTGGATTGTTTCCTTCCTTCCTTCCTGTTAATTAGGTGATTATTTGACAGTGTTTCACATTTTAAAAAGTTTTTACTTCACTTCTATTTCATATTAAATGGACAAAACTTGTAAGTCTTTTATCTTAAGAGTTTCCAAATCAACACCATCCACAAGAGGGCTAAGTCTTTGTGATATGCCATCAGGGAACTACAACTTTCACAGAGTTAACAGATTAAATCAAACTAGGTTCCTTTAGGACAATATTAAGGACAAGGTGAACTTTGTTACTCAGATTCAATATATGACAAGAAAATATATTTCTCAATCTGCACTTAATTAACATTAAGGTAATTCACTCTAAACATTATAGGGTTAATAAATGAACCTTTTAACAGCAGCCTTCTTATCCTTTCAATATATAATTTTCTTCTCACAATCACTTCGTTTTCGCAAAAATGCTTTTAAAGATCATAGAATTTCTTGCAAACTTGCAAGAGCCCAGAAAGTAAGACTCACAGTTTATGAGATGAATTTGGAAAAGACAAAGAAAATATTTCAGCTAATACACTTTAAATGAATCTATGAGCTTTTCTTTTCACATTGGTTAAAGTTTCTCAGACAAAAAGAACACCTATGCCCATGTGACTGCAATTTCATCAGAAGTTATTTAGCACCATTCACCTCCTTAATTGTGGTAAGAACATGCATTACCGTGGAGTTAGAAGGTCCAGTTTTTCAAGGTGCTTTACAGTCTGCATCCAAATTCAAGAGTAATGTTGCCTGTCAAACCTATTGGCCTATTTGACCTAAGATCAAATCTATTTTAAAAGCAATCTTTTTTGAAAAAGGGAACATACAGTGAAATCAGGTTAATTTTCTCTAAAGAGGGCTTCCTTTATCTATAACACTTCTTCCTTTTCGTTCTCGTCTTCCAGTGAAAATCACCACTACAGCGCCACTGGGTAAATCCATTATATTTCCATAGACTTCCTGTCCTAGTGTTTCATCCTTGCAACACTTTCCATACTTCATTGACACTGCTCCTGACATATACCCCTGAAAAGAAGAAAATCAGATGTTTGGATTATTTCCCAGACACTACTTTGTTAGCACTGAATGTTCTGTGTAAATGTCTGTTTCATTGAGACTCTTGGTGTGAGACAATTTCATCTTTTTCTGTTAGGAGACAGAATAAAAAGATAATATATAAAGAATAAAAGATAGCATCCACCTAGTCTGCTTGAACTGACATAAAAACATTACATTGAAATAGACTGAGATCAGAAGAAAGTTCTTATCTGGTCCTCTGACCACATGCATATCTGATCTGTAAAGGTCACAAATGCATTAGCAACTTTCATGAACTTCAGTAGTGTCAAAATACAATAATTCATGATAGAAAGTGAAAAATTACCTCTGAGAAAGAAGCTATGTAAAATTAGAACATACAAAGGGGATAATAGACAATAATAAACAAAAAAAGAAATAAAATTTTCTATTACTGCATATTTCCAAATATTAAAATTTTCAACTTCCTCAGTCTTTTGAAAGTAAATAACTGAATTATCCTAAAGGGAAGTTATTGCATTCTGTTTCTCAAGAAAGGGAACATAAGAAAGTCTCAAGTACAGCTAGTCCCAAGCAGTATTTTAACTCACTCAGCTATCCACTGGAGTATACCTTGCACCTGCTGAGTTCCTAGGATTTTTGCTACTGGTTTTGAAGGCCTAGGAGTTCACCTATAAATATAAATATTCTTTGCATTTGTAGAAGTAAAGTTCTAACATCACTATCATGACATACCAGTGGATAATGGCAATTAAATTTGTTTTCATATTTTTGCAAAGCGAAAGCAAAAATTTTCAACCACTCAAATACTCATTTTAGCAAATCCATTGAGCTGCTGCATGTCCAAAAAACCCTATATTTCCTCAAGCCAGTAACTGTACAGACTCTGTGGAGTTTGGAAATATATAATATAAAAACAGACTTGGTAATGTAATTTTCAGCAGATATTGAGAAACTTAATCAAATACATAGTACAGTCAACTTCCTGTGCTAAGCTGGGCAACATCAAGCATGCAAAGAGTAACATAAGAAACTAGGATCTACGTTTAAGCATAAGCTATCTCAACCTAGCACATAAACCATATATGTAGGAATACTGCATGTGGCAGTTCTGGGCTGAAACTGAATTACTTGCAGATATATACTTTATTCTATGATAAGATCACATTTTAAGTATTTTTCTGTAAAAATAAGCTGTCTGGGATGAAAAGATCCAAATTAAAAAAAGCCTCATTGCGTAATGTTAAAGTATTTACCAAGTGGGTGTTTAATACACACACATTAATCAAGGTTTCCCTTTCCAAATTAGAAGAAAAGAAAATATTATTGGAGACTTGCCAAAGGCGAAATTCCTACTTTCTTGCCACCTGCTCCTCCCATCTAATAATGGAGAAAGCCTACTAGCAACAGCAATCCATCAGAGCACATCAGTTTCAGTACTGATTACTTAGGTGAGCCCCTGCTCATTTGTAGAGGCAATGAGTAACTTCAACAAATAGATAAGAAGTAAATGAAGTATGCTTCTAGCATATCTTTCTTATTTATGAGCATTCAGAGCTTAATACTCATGATACCTCTGTAGGATAACTAAATCTTCTTTCTTCGCAGCAACAGAAACTCAACAGGTTAAAGACTAGAATAAGCAAAACACTTACATACTCAGCTCGCTCTCATCCAATAGGGGGAACAAAATTATGTGATAAACCTTTGTGAAATATAAAGAGGCCCTTAACAGTCATCTTTGGTTTTCTCAGCTGCTGGAATGTGTTTAAATTTAAAAACACATTTAGGTTCATTTTTGCATAATTAAAGATATTGCCTGTCAGAACTATTCATGAAAAGCCTTCTTTATCCGTCTTTGCTACTGGCTGGTAAGAAAAACGAGACTTATTTTGCATAATTTAATCAGAAGCAGGATGTGTTTCTGAAGCTTTTTCATACTTCTGGGGCTTGATGAGAGTGATTATTGGATTATGGTGGAACAGAGGAGAAAAAAATAACCCTTCATACAGTAAAAAAGAAAAGTCAACCTATACTGCCAGACTAGAAGAATAGACTGACTAGAAGATATGAAAGAATGGAGGGCAAACAAGGGAAGTACTGGTTTTGCAGCTATTACTAGTGCATGAATAGTAACATAATTTTGTTAATTCTTTTTCATAGTGTGAAAGTGTGTGAAAGTTTTGCTAACTACCTAAATGTTATGATAAAGCAGTGTCGAGACATTTATTTTTACTTGTTAGTTTTGCAGGCAACTTCCCATATCACCTGCAACTTCCCGTATGTAATCCAAGTGCAATTCCTTTGACTCCTGGCAGCCCTGTTCTCCCAGGGCAGCCCAGGGGTTTGTTTCTGCAGCAGTGTCCTGCTCCCCACCACCACTGCACAGGCAGCACAGGTACATCTACACCATGAATAGACACAATTAAGACAAAGAACATGGAGGTACCCTCAGGGAAGATGACTGCTGTGTGTAATTGAGAGTTGACACTTGTAGGGAGATACGGGTCTGAGTTTAGGGATGCCTAAGGATGTACGGAGGGTATCCTTGACCCTCCTGTGACCCCGGAGCTGGAGCATGCTCGGTCAGGCCGACCTGACTGAGCAACTCATCACAGCTAATTAGAAGCCCCTGAAGGTGGGGGCCAGAACAATCTGCTCCGGCCAGCTGACCGCCCACCTACTGGGCTCCGCCAATCACCGGGGCCCAGGAATTAGCATGCATCCAATCTCAGTCCTCGCCCCTCCCTGTCTCCTCACTGTTACCTGTACTATATAAACGAGTGTATTTCCTGAATAAAATTTGGTGGTTGACCCTTACTTCTGTGAAGTAGTTTTGTCGACCATCCAGGCAAGGCGCCCTTTTACTCAGGCGGTGTTCTCCCACCGAACCTTCCTTACCTGAGGCGGCACCTGGACCGGACCCGTATCATCGTGTTGCATCTCCCTCGGCGATGCAGGCCCAGGCCGGGTAAGAGAGGCCTCCCGTCATCGGAGAGCAGGGAAGTGTGGGGAGGCGTGACGCGCCCCGAGAGTGAGCACTGCGTGAGCGGCAGGCCTTGGAAGGCCGTAAGGCCCGAGAGCCGGAGCAGCTGCATCCTTGCACGGCCCACCCTTAGACACTTTGCTCTCAAGGGGAGAGAATGGTTGGAAAGAGAGTGGATGAATTATTCCAGCAGTACCAAGTTGCTCCCAGCTTTCTTCTTGTCTGAGAAACTCTGCCCGTGCTTTTCTGTCAGCTTGGACATATCCAGTGGATCTAGTGTTTCCCAGTTTCAACAAGCCTACCTTGCATTAAGGAATATATCATTCTCACCTCAGTGGGAAATAAGAGCAACATGCATTGCATAAGCAGCCACTGCATGATTAAAGCATAACTACTTTTTTTGTCCCCAAGACATGTCCATTGCATCATATGCAATAAATCTGCAAATTCTGAAATTAATGTACAAGTAGAGTTTGACTGTGAAGTGTATGCACAGAATACTATACTTTTGATACAGGTACTATATAGAGGATCCATTGCCCACCGGAAAGAATTTGCTTAGTTGGTAGGTAGAATGGTTGCATTTGGCCACTGGTGCCAAATTATCAAATTCTTCCTAACCCAGTGAGAATTTGGAAGAACTCTTCCATATAGTCCAACTGCACTGGATAGAAGAGGTACAGAATTAATTCCTTATAATTTCAATTGATATAGTTTAGAAATCTAAAAAAGTATAATGGTTACAATTACATTATATTACACTTTTATTTGCAAAAAGGCATTCTCAGGGACACTTAAATTTTCTTAGGCAGCTATATCTTGTGGGGAGTACTGAGAGTAGTGAGGTGATTAGTAAAATGTGTACCTGCATTACTGTGAAGTCAACAAATTACATTGGGGTTACTAATAATAAGAGCAGCAACTGCTCCCTCACTGCAACAGTGTTACATTTTCTCTCTGTATTTCTTGTATTTGATCAATTAAAACCAAACCAACCAATGAACCAACCAAACAACAACAGCAACAGACAAAAAAAAAACAAATTGTGAGGACTGGAATCACATGTGAACCAACCTAGGTGCAGTCAAAAGTCTGCAATGAGACAGCAGTTGTGATGTAACTCCTTCTTTTAAGCTAAATCTGAATTCAAGGGAATAATGACTGTTTGCTTTATGTGAAAAACTTTCACCTGAAATCTGATAATACTCTTTCAATGGAGTTTGTTCTGCAATGAATTTATTTTGATGGCTCATATTTTGTCTTGCACCAAGAAATGGAAGACTACTTATCACAGCAAAGCATCATCAACCCAGTTTACTCCTTGCTTTTTATATCCACTAACTTGACAAAGTCCTTCTGGTACCACTACCATAGAAAAGTTTTAAAAAATAAATATCAATAACAATTATGATCTTATATTGTTCCATTTCTCACTCACATTGGTAAAGAAAAATAAATTATAATTCATCAAAGATATGTATTTTTATTAGAAACTTCAGGGAGCTTTAGATTCTATTCAGGAAGACATATTATGATGTTATAATGTTGGAGAACCCCAGCTATGCCAAGAATTTTTTATTGCTTGTGCAGTGAAAATACAGATTAAAAAAAAACAATACAAATAAACTATTCATGCACTATCTTACCAGTCAGTTAGTGGTATTTTACTAGTAAGAACTTCAAAACATTTCAGTTTACGAAAGAGTTTGATTTTTTCCTGCTCTGAAGCAAAAATCTGCCGTGACACTTTAAGGAGTTTGTCACACTAGCCGACAAATAAAAGTGGAAGTCTGAATCTCTCCTTGCCCCGGCCCACCTGCCCTGACATGGACATCTGATCATTTTGTGAATCAGGTTTTGCATCTCCAGCCTAGCAAACTGTATTTCATAAGTGGCTTGGACATATCTGGCTCAGACAGGGCAATGTCCATCATTGTGGGCTGAGGCAGACAGCTGGGGGCAGTAATAGCTTCAGCTATGTTTAATTCATCATCATGGGCCTGTGACAGCCCTAGGAACATAAGTCCAAATCCTGCACACTCCTCAGATGACCACTAAAGCAGGTGAAGTCAATTTACTGCTCATCAAAATTACCTAGACAGGGCATGGTCCCATGTCTCACCAGTGTGCATCGCAGCAGTACCCTGTGGCAAGAAGGAGAAAAACTGTATATACACCAGTTCATCAAGTCCAGCTGTAATCATTTCTCTGAACACTTCTGCCAATTTCTGAGAAAGAAAGGAGGAAACTTCTGTGATATTACATGGTTGAAACTCATAACATTAGAAGGTTAAGTACAACAGTGTTTAAATTTTGGATGTTTATCTGAACGGTTGAACCTTTTCCTTTGAGAGTTTGAAAAGCAGTCACAAGGTCTATCCACTCTGATAGAAATGAAGGGGAGTCAAGTCAATTTGTATAATTCATCTCCAGGAGCCACATGAGGCATTGGGATGACATTATATTCTACTTCTCATCAAGGCAAAGACATTCAAGAGCAAGTCACCTGGAATATTTTGAGAGTTTTGCTTGAAGGCCCTCATTCCAGCCACAGGCTATAATGGGATTTAATACATGTCCTGAGGCATTAAAAAACAGCTTCTCAGGTACTGGCAGACCAGTGTATGAAACTGACCAGACAACTCAGAAATAGGGCACTTGATGTTCAAACAGCTTTGAGGTATTTCAATCATATTTGGTTCACGTTTGGAGAAAAGATCTTGGGCAACCAACTTTTCATTTGAATTGCTCCTTAATTTTCAATACAAAACTATATTACTACTCACTGAAAAACAAAGTGGTTAACTTACAGACGTAATAGACGGGAAGATGAGTACGACAAATTACTGTTGAGACACAGGATATCAAGTTTTTGTCTTATACAGCATGCAATAAATAAATCAATAATAAAAATATTCCACTTTTAGATAAAGCTTTGCTACTACGTTTTTTTCCACATTTTCCCCTTATAAACTAGAATATCAGCAACATTTTGCTGTGGGCTACAAGGCATCTGAGACTTTAAGAAAGGTGAATGGCAGGCATTTTTGAACTTGAGCAATCCAATTTCTGGTATTGTCCACTAAGTAAAACTTTTTCAATTCCCATTGGAAGAAACTCAAAAATTATGATGAAAGAAAATTTATATGGGTCTTATATCAGCATATAGGTTACTGTAACCTACACTTACCTCAATGGCAAAAAAATGACATTTATTTTATTTATTTTGATTTTAAGAAAAACAGTAGTATTTATAAGGCTTTATATCACAGAATCATAGAATGGTTAAGCTTGGAAGGGACCTCTAGAGGTCATCTAGTCCAATCTCCCTGCACACGCAGGGTCACCTACAGCATGTGGCACAGGGCTGCGTCCAAATGGGTTTTGAAGATCTCCAGAGAAGGAGACTCCACAACCTCTCTGGGCAACCAGTTTCAGTGGTCTGTCACCCTCACTGTTAAGAAATTTTTTCTTAAGTTTCTGTGGAACTTTTGGTGTTCCAGTTCCATATGACCTAAAGCATAAATTAAATGGTAAAAACCACCTATGCCATCCCTGACAAACCTATTAGAGATGGAGCAGTGTTAAAAGGTTAGATTTATTTAATTAGTAGATGCAATTTAGTGGTTAGGGAGGATTATTACAGATTCCTAAATTATTTAATTTCTATTCCTTGTACTAGGTACCATTTGTACCTTGAACACATTTTTTAGCTTCTGTGCTTCGTCCCATACATTATGTCAGGATATGCTGCACTCAGCTAACTTAGATGATTTTTACTGGGACCAATTCCTCCATATTTTTAAAATTGTGAAGTTTGGAGGAAATACAGTCCAGAGATCAAAGAATTACTAACTCTACTCTTCACAATGTCAAATTTCCTTAGTTTAGTATACCAAGTTAGCACTAATCAAACTGAGAAAGAACATTATTGAAGCCTTCCAAGGCTTACGTCTTGCTTGACCACCTCAAGAGACAAAAATCTTAGGTTGTAAGTCCTGATGTGGTTCCACCGTATGACTCATTGTGTCCTTCAACATGAGACTGCATTGCTACACAACACCGAGGACAGGTACACATTTGGAGCACAGTGTATTTAGTCCTAAGTTTTACTTTGCCCACCTCAAAAGTGCTGAAGACATGCATGTTTCTAGTGGACATCTCATGGGAAGGAATGCTGCCCTGCCTGGGACTGTAGTCAACTCCTTATGCAGAAGCATATTTGTGGCTGTGATGAACTCTCATGACATAGAACACGTGAAACCACATAACCAACAAGTCTCTACATTTATTTGTACCTGCTTTCAAACTTTCACACAAAATGACACCCAAACTTCATCAGAGCATCATGTCATTAAAGTGCACACACCATATCACTAAATGTTCTCTGCAGTTCTCTGTATCATAGGATGTGACCAAATCCTCAGCCCAAGAGGATTATACTAGAATTTTTAGTATATCTTCTGAAGGAAGGTGTATGCATAAGTTTATCTTTGTTTCACAAGGTCATTCATGCCAGATGACTATGATAAGCCACTCCCTAAGGCGCAAATGACACCTGAAGTCCTGCTCACAGGGTGTGTATAGCCTATAGAAAATTCAAACTTTAGCTGGGTGGGTTAGCATAGTCACACACGTTTCAGCCTGCATGTTAATGGAGCTCTTTAACTATCTTATGCTAACTTAACTGAGCTCCTGCAATTAAAAAAGAAAGAAAGAAAGAAAAAAAAAGGCAAAACAGAATATACCTGTCCAGTTACAGCCAACTCTCCTACTTTCACTGTGATCTTTCATTCTATACCTACTTTGCATGGAGTGAATAGATCAAGAGATTTTTAATCAGTTACAGCACACCATTTCTCTTATTTCCATTTCTTCTGCATTCCAGACAAAGGAAATTCATTAGCACCTTCTTGTCCTTTGGGGAATGAGCTGGCTGTCTTAATTCAACTGAAACCTGCCACAGAGCAACACTATAGCTCTACCTTGCTCTTGTTCATTGGTCCAATATGGACTAGAAACCACACTAGCTATGGCAATTCCTGATTCACTGCAATACAGCCTGATTTACTATCATGAAGCTAATAAAAGTGGATCCAAAGCCACTGGAACTTCTAGTTCATCATTTTTTCACCACCAGCAAAATATATGCCTTAAATGCAGAGCTTAAAATCTGAAATCAGTTGATTACTCTAGTTCAGTTTTGAATCAATACTTTAAAGATAGAGAGAGAAAAAAAATGTTTACTTGAACATTTGCCAATGATTCAGAGTAAAACCTTCCCTTTGGGATTCTGAATAAATGTTTCTTCAAGGATTTTCCTGAGAGTTTACAGGGAAAGATAATAGCTGTGGTCTCCATCTCATCTATGCTGCTTTCTGTAGTAACACAGAGGAAACATAACACATTGTGTAATAATAACCTTAGTTGCTTCATTTTGAACTAAATCAAAGGGGCTATTATTAATATGACAGTGTTTTGTCAGATGAAAAAGAATTATGAGAGAAAGATAGTGGAATAATCATAATTAAAAGCAGTGCAGTAGGAGTTTGGGAAAACTCATCTTAAAAATAAACAAACAAAAGTATTGAAGCTATGAAAAAGCTTCATTAAAATTCATGTAAGATAATCTGGAAAGAAATACATTCAAACTTCCTTACCTCTATGTTTCCTAAAGCACAGTTTCCTAAAGCACAAAATAATCTAAAGATTATTTTCAGAAGACTGTTTTTTTATTGTTTTTCTGCCTAGAAAATCTAGCAGACTGCTAAAAGAATCACAAATCTGCAAAAATATCTACAAAACATGCAGATTTGTCTGAGCAGATCTACAAACAAAATACTGTTGCGTTTTCCCAGTTTAATAATGATTAAAGAGAAGTCCCACTTAAGCTGAATGCAACATTGGTACTTTGAATGGAATCTTTTCATTTCAGAACCTTCAGTTAGCAGGAAATTATGGTGTATGGGTTGTACACATAAAAGAAGACAAATATAAGTTGAGAAATATAAGCATTGGTTACAAGTGAAAGAATATATCTTCTTAAGATAACCATCTCAAGTCCAACCAACCCGATAGATTAGCAGCTGATTAAACTGTGTGAACTAAATTTTGTATAGTGTCCACTCCAATGGCCACTGAACATTTATTCAAGACATCAAAAACCCTCATCATTACTGGCATCCTCATTTGCCATTTCAGCATGGAGTACAAGACCCAACATGTCCAGGCAATCCTTTGAATTCAAGTCCCCTCTCTCACATTCAGTATCTGCACTTGGGCAATTCTGGGCCTTTTGCACTGTTGCTAATGAGGTGTACTTGGCTGGTCTCAAAAAATTCTAGCTTTTTTTTTTTTTTGATTTTCTAGTTTCCCCTAGCAAACTTACACTCAGATTTTAAATGCCTTTACTGTAATCCTGAGGAATCAGGGCTCCTCACTACAGAGGAGTCTCTCTAGGTCTAGAGAGACAGTATGGAATAGCAAAAGTCTCTCCCGTAAAGTTGTTAAAGCTTAAAGATCAGTCAGGTACAGCAGGTACAGCTTTAGTAAGTACATACTTCTCTCCTTTCACACCATTTGCTTTTAAGATAGAAGAATGAGCCTCATTTAACTGCTGTTTCATGACTGATGAGAAGAATATCACAGACTGACATGAAAGACCCGTAACAGCTGAGAGTAGACAGCAACTTTAAAGCAAATTCGTCTTTGTAACACCAGCAGTAAAGTAGCGAGACTGATCATTAGCACACATTGGTAAGCACTGTGCTTTGCTTGTTTGTCACTAGAGGTCCCTGTCTGTGGAATCTCTGGAAATTGGATTTTCGTTTGTGTCCTTTAAAAATGCATAATTACATCTCAGCTGAATAAAGATCAGGAAGAGGTCTCGAAACTGTCTATGCTTGCAATAATTTCTGTGAGACTCAAGTGACCTTCAAGCGGTACTGGCTTACCAGCTACTCTTAAACTCCAATTTAGGTTTAGGAGGGAAGGAAAAAAGCCCTAAGGAGACCATCTACTTTAAAGTATATTGGCAGCCGTATGTAAAATAAAACAAATCTCTCTTCCTGTACAGGATGTTTCCTTAGGAATATATTGGGAACAGCTCCACTTCCCAATCAACAATAAACCAGTCCCAAAAAACATACTTGAAAAGAAAGGAAATATGTAACATGGTACATGACGCAGGTATGGGTGTAAATGAGAAACTATGAATCACTACTACATTTTGCTTGCCATTACTACTGCCATTGGGACAGACTAATGTGTAAGTGCAGTGAAATCCCCTAAGCCACTCTAAACTTGCAGTGCCTCAGGTTTCATTATAATTTCAAAACGCAGAGAAAGGTCATGGCTAAGCACCTCACCTCTTCCAAATGTATATTGACAAAGCTAAAGAAAACCTTTGCAAAACTCCCCATGCAGATAAAGATTTTCATCTCAGTCTGAGTTTAGTGCTCAGAACAAGCCTTGCTGTAAGAGGACAAAACCCTAGGGTGATATACTCTGTCTCCAAGTGCTTATTTGAATTTGAGTTGAGGAAAATTCTCATCCTTCGAGCAGGATTTTATCTGCTGGTTTTTTTTTTTTTTAAACACAAAAATAAAAACACATTTTAATGGGAAAAGAAATACAATTGCTCATAACTTTCACGTGAGATATTTTCTACCACGTGGTACAAGATTAATGTGGGAAGGAGGCATGCTCCCAATTCCCAATACAGTAGTGGCATTCTTTTCCTGGAGATAGGTTCACAACTGTGGAAACAGGTGAAGGAGCATTACTGACTTGCATACGACTGTTGTTGTTTTTATCTATACTGGTCAAATGCTTGGAGGACAAGTAATTTTGTATTTGCTTAATAGAATGTATTTATAGCTATTTTAAAACATTAATTTACTGTCCATGTAGAGTATGCATTAGCTTGCTTTTGTCAAAGCAGACTATAAAGGTAACCAAATACTTTGTTTTCACTACACTTAACCTGAATAACCTGTCCTCAGAAAATTTTTTCCTCAGTGAAATAGTAAAGTATTGGGCAATACTTTAAACTGAGTTATTTATGCATTTCCCAATAGGACAGGTGAATCTTACAAAGCTCTTCTAAGCATTTCAAATATGTCTTGTGATTCAAGCTTCTCACTAGGAAAATGAATACTGGACAATCTTACCTTGGTGGTTCCTTTTTTTGAGGACTACATGGTTAAAAAAAAAAAAAGGCTAACATATTTATCCATAGATTTCAAATGCAATACCAGTATTACCTGCTTTATCAAGAAACCCCCTTTTAAAATCTTACACAGCTCCTACCCCTAATGATTTTATGTTCTGCAAACTCATTACTGAACCTTATACGCAACATTTTTTGCTACAAGAATCATACCTAGCAGACTTTCCATATTCTACCACATCTTTAGCAACTAACATGACTGTAAAGCATGATATGCTCTTAGGGCACTAACTAATAAGCAAACTCTCAAGAAGCTCAAACTTCTTGCCAGATCTTTAATCATAGAACAATCATAATATTGTTGATACTTGATTGTGCCACACCATATGCCCAAAAGGCTGGAAAGTGTGGAACTTAATGCAGAATGAGTCATCACAAATTATATGCCAATAAAATCCTGGGAGGGATTTTGGATTTTTGCTCACTACCAGAAAGTCAGCTATGTCAGCAGGAGATTTATAAAGGAATGTGGAAATTCACACAAGTGGAGAGGACAGTCACTTGTTAGTGCCTAAACAACAGGGAATTTCCATTCATTCTTTTTCTTAAGAGGCAAGCCACAAAGACAAGCGTTTAAACAGGAAAACATACCTGAAAAAATTCCCTACTGAGTAAAAATAGTATAATGTAGGTTATGTGGTTACAACTCAGACTATAATGTTTTTACTAAAGCATATGAATCAAAAGGAGCTTCCCCCAGGGAATATTTATTACAATACTAAATAACCTTTTTAATATAGGCCTAAAAGAATTTTGTGCAACAGTCAGACCTACCTCCAAGGAAGAAGGGAATTTGAAACTTCAGGTAATTGAAATAATAAGATGAGAATAACAGAGTTACTATGTCTTCTGGTTGAAAACATCCCTTGGTCTAGCTGAGGGTACTGTTTATTGCAAAACTGTATTTATAACTGCATAGAAGAGTATGTAGTAGTGGTGTACTGTGACTCCTCCATGCAACATCAAGCCAGTGCAGAAAGGGCTAAGAAAATCTATTCTAAAACTGGCAAATTCATATTCTGGAAGTGCTTCCACCAAGAGTCGGATGTAGTTGCTTTAGTCCTTATGAGGCTATGACCATTTTGCTATAAGAAAATGTCTGAAACAAGAAGGGGCTGATACAATAACTGTAAGCAATAAAATACAAGTCTAGCTAGGTGCTTTGGATCAACTATTTTACAAAAACAGAAACTAGTGGCAAGGACAGGCAAATAAAACTGGGGTAACACTACTCAGCCACATATGTGTAATTGTCAGAGCTTCTGCTGTTTATCAGGATATTAAAAACTGGTGTTAACATACACAGATAAATGAAAATAGGGGTCTGAAAACTGATTATTTCTGTGTACAGCTATTTCTGTGAAAGCTATGTTTGGAAACATTATGCCAAATAATTATCAACAAATCTCTCAAGCTACATATCATATTTCTGTTCGAGAAGACTTAGCATTAAGTACATTCTCAAATAGGGGTGGGATCCTGGGTAAAAATGTTGCAACACAAACTCCAAGTAATCAAAGCAAGCAAAACAACAAACAATAAAAAGGATCCTGTCTGGTGAAGTTATGATCATCTAAAACAAATCTGTTTCACAGATAACAAATTTCAACATGCTACATGTATCTGCATATTAGTTACATTTACCCAAATCATATGAACTTGTAAAATTTCCATTGGACAACAGAAAACAATCAATTTGTCAACAAATAAAACGCAGTATCTTTCATCTGAAGAGGTCTGAAGTCTGAAATAATTAAGCAAGCATTATGTTAGATCCTTGTGATTATTACTTCCTCCCAGCTCCATAGAAGGTAAAGACTTAATTGCTTTGAACTTCTTGAAATCTTCCTCTGAAGAATTAAGTGTCTTGTCCTGCATTGCACAGGTTGCTGTTGGTAAAATTAGATCATACAAACTGTCTCAGAAAGAAGGAGAGAACTAAAAAGAAAATGTTCTATGGGAAGATTCTCATGAGTCCAAGTCCCTTTTAGGAACTTGAATGAAAGTCTTTTTATGGGCTGAGCACCCTGCAACTCACATTGACAACAACGTGAGCTAATGTGGACTCTTGCCTAATTGAAAGCTGTGAAAATTCAGCCATGTAATTAGATGCCTAAATGGAAGCAGTAAGGTAGCAACTCAAAGCCCATGAACAGTGAATATGATACACAGAACAAATCAGTACTAGGAAAAATTATAACATGTCCTCTATCCACTAATTCAGTTAGGCAATTAAATGTCAATGTGGAATTATTATTCTTTTCTTGGTGTTGAGTTCACAGAGTATTCTCTTGCCCCTTCGCCACCTGACCTCATTTGACAAGTAAGGCAAGTAGGCCAGCACTTCTGTGGCAGCAAGGCCTGAAACGTTTCCCACAGCAAGGCAGATTTTCTCAGGTAAAGAGGCTATAGGCCCCATCTAGAATTTATGGATAGTATCACTCAAGCTATTTCAAACTTTATTTGCCACACATATGATGAAGAAAGAGCAGCCAATTCTTTCTGTGTGTTCTTTGTTATACATGAAACATTTTTGTGTTCCACTTCTGGATGAATCGTTTTTAGGAAAGTCAGCCGGGAACCAATCTCAACATCATGCATGATGTTTTTGAAGTCACAAATTGGACCTTGAACAAGAAGACTGCAACCTTAGGCACCAGAAGCAGAGTCAAGAAGAGAGATGCAGTAAACAATCTATCAGTCCCATCGCATCATATTCACTGCACATATAATACCTTATGAAGACCACCCTCTTGCAAATACAAGTACCATTTTCAAAGCTCTGCCAACATGAAGAAGCTGTGCTGTGAATTTCATAATAATTTATACTTACTTGGAAGGCCTATTTAAATCAAATGCTTATTTAAATCAACCCCAGAGGGCTGCGCTGCCATCCAGAGGGACCTGGACAGACTGGACAACTGGGCAGAGAGAAATTTCATGAAATTCAACAAGGCCAAGCGCACGGTCCTGCACCTGGGGAGAAATAACTCCAGACACCAGTTCAGGCTGGGGACCGACCTGCTGGAGAGCAGCTCTGCAGAGAAGGACCTGGGTGTCATGGTGGACGACAGGTTGACCATGAGGCAGCAGTGTGCCCTCGTGGCCAAGAAGGTCAATGGGATCCTGGGATGCATTAAGCAGGTCAAGAGTGGTGATCCTGCCCATCTACTCAGCCCTGGTGAGGCCACGTCTGGAGTATTGTGTCCAGTTCTGGGCCCCACAGTACAAGATGATGGATTTTAGACACACACAGTACAAGAAGGATGTGGAGCTGCTGAAGAGAGTCCAGCACAGGGCCATGAGGCTGATCAGGGGGCCTGGAACATCTGCCCTATGAGGAGAGGCTGAGGGAGCTGGGCCTGTTCAGCCCATCTGAAAAGAGAAGGCTGAGAGGGGATCTAATCAGTGTGTATAAATACCTCACGGGAGGCAAAGAGGAGGATGGGGCTGGCCTCTTTTCACTGGTGGCCACTGACAGAATTAGAGGAAATGGCCACAAACTTAAGCACCAAAAGTTCCACAGGAACTTAAGGAAAAAAATCTTAACAGTGAGAGTGACAGAGCACTGGAACAGGCTGCCCAGAGAGGTTGCGGAGTCTCCTTCTCTGGAGATCTTCAAGACCCGCTTGGACATCCCCTGTGTGTGCAGGGGATGTTGGACTAGATGACCTCTAGAGGCATTCTATGATTCTATAATTAGACATTCTGTGATTCTATAATTCTATGAAATAAATTAAAATTTTGCCCTAAGTATGTTAGGTTGGTTGATGTGCAAGTAAAAGGATGCATTCATATAGAAAATAGGAAGGAAAAAAGTCCCAAATAGAACTAAACTGTTCTAATTTTTTGTTTGTTTTGTTTGTTTGTTTTGTTTTCTCCACAGTATAGGTAAGATTTCTAATTCCTCTATAAAGATTTACCAAGGTTTTTAAATCACTAGGAAGAATAATCGACACATTTAAGCTCTGTTTATAAAAAATAGCAGAAAAATCTAGTCTTTAACAGATTTTAGATAAATTATATTCAATGGAAGCAAATGGAAGCAAATGGAAGCAAAAAGAAATCTGAGTCATTACTCTTATGATCTTTTTACTTCAATTTTTACTTTTACTGAAAGATTACAATCAACCATTTATATCAGATAAAATTCATAGGCTCACAGGTAACGTGATAAACTTCTTCATCCCTTTCACACCTGTAAAATTGGCTAGCTACAGTTTTCTATATTGACTCATCAGATTGAAAATATGTATATTTTCAGATTCACCTGAGCTGGTGAATCTGAAAGCAGTCATACAAACCTTCCACATCCCAGTTATCTATCTGAAACCTTACTAATGAGCTACAGAATAAAACCTGACAGACTTTTGTGCTGTAATTGTCTTGATATAAAATCATCAGGTCTCAATGCTTGCTGAAACTATGGAGTTGGCAGAAGCCACTCCAAGTTAAGACTATTGCTTGTCATAGCATGTGAGAGGTTTTTGGATGACCTTCAGGTTTCACATTATATAAAAAAAAAATCCCTCACACAACTGTCTATTCAATACATTTCATTTTTTTTCAGCACAAAGAAAGATATTTTTGTTACAGTTGGTCCTTGCATGCCATTATGGGAGGCTAGATGATGAAACTCCGCTTTACATACCTCCCTGGTGCCTGAATCGCTTCCAAATTTCTAGCTGATTAAAGCCTTCAAAGTGGTCCTGCCAGCTTTACTGTGCATTCATCCCTTGTGCTCATTAGACAGAGGCAACAAATGCAGCTGTATGGATTTGTTTTCTGAGGGTTTTCTGTTTTACTTTGTTTTGTTAAAGGGATCAGCCTCTCTAAAATGATGATCAGCTATAGCCCACTGTCTGCAAGAATGCCATTTTTATGGTCTTTGACTGGGCTCTGATATTTCAGACAATGTTGAGTGAGGTTCATTTTTTAGCCACACATTGAGAAGTGTGCTGAATAACATTAAATGGGAGGTACAAACGAATTCTGATCTGTGATCCCCTTCCTTACAAATGCCTTTTAAAAATTTAGATTCTTAATCTTAGTTCGTAAGTGGATCCACCTGTTTCCAGTAGATTGTTCAGGACAGCCACAACCTTGTTAACTGACTTCCTATCTCTTATCAAGGATGATGACCTTCAAGAAACATTGCACCCATAGGAAACTGCACTGCTATTGTTGATGGATTTTAGACACATACATACAAAAATTTAAATAAATTGATACGACCTATATAAGAAAGTTCCTTGCTTTTTTTGTTGACGGCTGATAACTCTACTTTAGGGAACCAAGGACTCTTCTCCTTTGTTTTTTCTGCAGTGCTTCAAAGCTGCGTGAGGTGAGGGCTGACCTATATCTTCAGTGCCTATTCCAGCACAGAGCTGCCTGAGCATGGATCAGGAAATAGGCTGCATCTTTCCTCCCAGGATGGTGAGGTTACTATTCTGGAGTGCACACCCTAGCGGATGCAATCATCTGACTCATCCCAAGCTGCTCCAGAGGGGCTTTGACAATTAATATCCTTTCCACACCCCTTGCTAAATTTCTGAATTCTTTTACTAAAGCAATCTTTCCCTCACTAGCCAGTACGTGCATGTCTGTGGTGTCCTCAACTGGCACTTATGGCAGACTTGTAATATCCACATATCTTGAAGGAGACCTTTAATTTCTTCGGAGTCAAAGGCAAACTTAGATGAGCTGACAAGTAGACAGTAGTGTTCTTATTCTAATTTCTATTTCTAGAAAGGTGAGCAGTCCAGAGAGATAAAGATCATGCATGCACGTGCAATGCTATATACAAACACCTAATACCATATTGGATATACTTCATGTATTCCCCATTCATGCACAAATTTACAGTACAGTCACAGTCACAGAAAATATTAAATGCAGCAAGATAAAAGAGCAAGGAAGGCAAAGCCAGAGTAAAGGAAACATAAAAACATATTTAGAAGTTAAAGGAAAATCCAGCAGCTAATATTTGCTTTAAAAAAATAAAAAGGCGAAATAGTCTATAATTATAAAATGAGTGTGGCCTACGTTTGAGTAGTCCATTCAGGATGACTTGACGGCAGTTTCTCAAAATGCCAGTTTAGAAAACTGTTTAGTTTATTATCAGCTATGTCCAATGCCTACTGAATATATAGAATATATAGAAATATATATTGGGGAATACAGCAGAACTCCAGTGGAAAGTAGAAAACCACTTCAGATTAGAAAATGAGCTCTTTGGTGTAGAATGAATATTTTTCATCTTTAGGGTTTAATCCTGAGCATTCTGGCATAATATGGCAAATCTCTTCTGGGTGGTTAACTCTGGGTGTTAACTGGGTGGATAACAATTGCCTTTAGTGGAACCTGTCACAGGTTTAATACTAAAATATGTGCCCAACTACAGTAGTAGATCATCTGAGAATGCTTCGCATTTCACAGGCTTGAGCCTTTCCTGATTAATGATAAATACTAATATCCATCTACTTCAGTGTCTTTTTAGTCATTCATTCTGATATTTATTCCACTGTCTTAATCTCCCATTTCTCTCACAGCCTCTCCATACCTTTATTGGCATTCCCTGTGCATCAGTTCATTTCAATTTCTGGCTTGAAAAATCTCTTTATTTTTCATTCAAATATCTTCTAGCACTCCCTTCTTGTACTAGCAAGATGACTCAACAATAAACACTCCACCAATTTTAAATTGAGTCATTATGTCTCTAAATGCCAAAAGTGAATCATTGCCTGAACATATCACTGCAAGCCTTGTCCATCATCTCTGTAGAGTTTACTACCCTCATTCATTGTGTCATATCTAAAATTAGAAGGTAAGCTCTTTGAGGTATGTGTTATATCTCTAACTTTGTTCCATAAAGGGCTTTTTTAAGGTGTAAAACTAAATTAATTGATACTAAAAGTCATAAAAATTGAATAATAGTTAACTGATAATTCCTTTACTAATTAAGGTTATCACTAAGTCTTCATGCTAAATTCTGTGAACCCTTCAAACCAAATATTCCACTTGACTGTGCGTAAACCAAGAGTTTGTCCATCTTATTATTACCATCCTATGTGAACCAACATGGTATATTTGGCAGTTCATCTCAGTTATGAAGAGCAAAGCTTTGATGCAAGGATCATGCTTTTTTTAAGTCTTTGGAGGCCTTAAATTCTTCCTTCTTCTTCTTCTTCTTTTTTTTTTTTTTTTTTAGGTATTCTAAAGTGTTTTTGCACTGTCATTTTATAGACCAAATACACAGTAAAACTGATTTAAAGTATAGACCTTTTTCACATATGACCTCTAATCTTCATTATTTTAGTAGTAGTTACTGCTGCTGAACTCTTCACAAGAGTTCCTTGCGATTACTTCACTATGCTATTAAATTTTACTTACATTGGTTTACTGTCTGTAGGGCAACTGTGAATAATTGAGCTTGATGGAGGAAGACCTTGAGGAAAGCCCTTTGGCATGCATTTTGTGGTCACTCATACTGAATGAATGTGATCATGTTTTCTAGCCTCAGAATTTCTGAATAGGTGCTTTACTTTTAAAGTATGTAAACTGAAGGAAGAACATTAGAATTAGAATAGTAAATTGGTCATAATGAAGGCTTCCTACTTACTCTAATCTTGATATTCTGGGGTAAACCACAGAGGTTATTAAAAAGAAAGTTTAACAGTCGAAAGAAAAAAATCCAGAACAATCTGAGAATTTCAATTTGTCACCTTTTGTACAATGGGGATAACATCATCTTTCTATATAAGGCAGTGCTTGTTAGTATAACTACCCCATAGCCCGAACAATTCTTCCAGGCATTTAGCTCCCATGCATAAAAGGTAATGTTTCATTTTTTTTAAAAAAATTGATCTACCAGGATAAGAAACTTTATGTAGTAAAAGACACTGAATACATATTTACTGCAGCTGTGAAGTCCCAGACTCTTACCCAAGCAAAACACAGCCCTGTCTGATTTTTGGTCTGGTAATACTTTTTGAAAAGAACCATAGACCATGCATAGAAATTGAAAACAAATACCAAATTTCAAATCATTTTTTTGGTTCTGAACAAGATTTCAAATATTCCTTCTTTATCTCTGCTTTAAAATAAATACATATATAAATAAAGAGATACTTCACAAAGACAGCTTTCAAATGGAATGATTTATCTGGAATCAAGACAGTCTCTTCATCCTGAAACATTCTACTGTTTTAGAAGCATATTTTCAAACTCCATCATGCAGAACATATTAATTACTATAATCTAGTTAAGAGTAGGAGTTACTGGAATGCAATTTGTGCTCAGGTGAGTTGGAACTAGATGCATAACTTATACGGTAGGATATCACAAGAACAGATTTATTTTGAATACTTTGGTGTATTTGAAAGATTTTCTTTCAAATCTTTCAAAAGTCTTTTTTTTTAGTCTGAACCCAAATATTGTATACGCAAAGCTTCTATGAAGGAACTTTTTCAATTTCCAAAAGATCAGAGTTTCTTGTTGTTTTGGATGTATTTCTTTTTGTAAGTACAATTCAATTTAACTATAGCCTATCAAAAAAAAAAAAAAAAAGACCTTAGGATGTGAGCACATATGTTTCTGAATGAGTGAGTAAAAATCGCAGAAAATAATGATTTATATTGGAAATACTGACTCAACTATAGAGGCGTGAACTGTTACCTGTGTAATTACCAGTCAACCTCAATCTTTCCTAATTAAATTTTTCCTCCGGTGCTATGTACTCAAGGCTAACCCTTACTGTTTATTCTACAATATACGATTACAATGAACCAAGTGTAAGTTAAATGATGTGCTTGTGTCTGGCTACATACAGCAATTTGATAGAGCTTGGTAAATAAGCAAACCTTCCCCAAAAATCTATGATATAAAGAAACTTGATACTTACTCACTGCCAGCACCATGTCATAGCACAGAGAGCTATGATACCTCAAACAGAGCCAGATGAGAAATATGAATTTCAGTTTTGTAAGTTAAAGCTCAAAATAAGAAAGTTGTCAAGGATCAGCATCCTATGCCAATTTCACAATATCATCCTTTTCACTTTTGTGAGAAATTTTAAAATTCTATTTATACACGAATTGTGAAGTTAATAAAGACATAAAGAGTGCAAAAACAAAAAGAAACACATTTAATGATGAAATTATTTTCTTCTGAGAATTCTTTTTTTTAGAAATTTCATTAGATTAGGGGTAGTAATATCTGTTATAATAGCCCCAAATTTCAATCATGAAATAGGGTGTTTGTGGTTTTTTTTTCCCTCAATTATTTATAGCTAGGCCATGTATTTATCACTTGGGCTAAAATTTCCCTGTTTCAGGATGAACTTTTCAACTAAACTGCCTCAAATATTTCAAAGAACAAAGCTAGGCACTTGCATAGCAGTAATTTGCCCTTGGTTGTGAAAAAACAGGAGGATATAATAATTAATTGCATGATTCCATAAAATTGCTCCAAAGGACCCTTGACTCATTCAGTGTACAGGATGGCCAGTACTTCTCAAGTGAGCTGCTAGTTCTCTTTTCTTTCCTTGTTATTCAGTTTATGGTTCCAGATCTTAATTACTACATAGTGGGCTTAGAAGAAAACAGTCAAGATCAGAAAACTGTCCTGAGAGGTTTTATAGGGAGCCTTGATGTAGCAGATGAGTGTCTTTCAAACATTAATCTTCTGAACTTCTCCTGTGGCTATAGGAACCTTATCCTCATTTTACTGAGGTGCCGTGATTAAGATTGAGGAAAGAAAAAAGAAAAAAATAAAGTAATCGTATGCCTAAATTAAGATGCCTTGCAGTCTGTTTCTTCAAAGCATTAGCACTAAGTAGCATTGCATGTTCATAATACAGTTCTCACTGGCTTAACTTTTGTTTATCAGTTGCATCTACTTACTGTCTGGCAGTGCAACACAGAGCAAAATGCACGAAGACAGATTTATAGAGCTGAAAATTGGCATAGACCAATTGACCAGCCATAACTAGCTGAACAAAATCTCGTACCCTAAGCTCACAAAAGAATCAGCTGTATAACAGAGTCAGGTCTACTGGCCCCATCATAAAGTAAATAGAGTGTATATTTACTTATTATGTAAAATACTACCAGTTTTAGAAGGGTAAGTTATGCATATATGAATTATTTTTAATCCTTTTAGTTATGCACTTAATGATTCCAACAAAAGTAAGGTTTTCCTATCACCCTAGTTGCTTAATGAGGCCAGCAACTAATTTAAATGCTATGATGTTTCTTTCAGAATTTACCATAGACAAAATTCAACATAGACATGAGGTGTAGTAATTTGAACATTTCATTTTCCTCGCAAGGCAACCCAGAATTGTTTATATTGCTTTACTTGAGGGAGAGATATATATCCTTTTATATCAGTTACACCCTAGGAAAAACAGAATATTATTCAAAAAGTAAACATTCATATGTAAAACTGTCTGTTACTGCGAGACTTTTATCAGGCAAAAAAAAAAAAGATCAGGTCTAATAGAAAACTGAGAGCAATTTGCTGAGAAAAATTCCTTTTGAGATGAGAGGAAGGCTGTTGCCAGCTTGCTTTGAGGGATTAAAATGAGGTAATACAATTTTAAAATCCTTACATATGCAAGGTTTGTTGCAACAAGTTGAGTTTCAAAATGAAACTATAGAAAAAAATAATGAAGACATGACAAATCAGACAGAATCAAAGTGAAAAATTCAAATTTTTAATTTTGTTAAACTTCCCCCTTGAGATTATTTTCTTTTTTGCCTGATAAAATATTTTTTACTGCCTACTGGAATGGAACAATACTGTCACCTAGTGGTTAAGGTTACCAGCAGAGGTGAACCAAATCGATGAAGGAAAAGGCCCCTATTTGAAAAACCCTTTTCAGGATCCTCAATCCAAATGCTTAAACGAATTTGAGATTTGGGTATTTAATTCAGAGAATCCAATCATGGCACCATTGACCTGCAGTGTTTCCATGTAAGTGAGCTGGAAAAAAATCAATGACAACATATTTTGCTTAGGCAAGAGTCAAAATTGGTCCTATATGATTCTGCTAAAGATCTATTCTGCAGCTTTTTCGGTATGCTGAGCTACATTTCCCATTAAACTGACTTCCCGTGCACATGCAGTTTCTTAGTGCAAATATGGCAGATTTGGGTTCCCATTGGCCTAAAGAGCCAAATGTCCAGGAAAAACTAGAAATGAAACATTATTGGCAATGTAATTGGCACTAAACCAGATTATACCAACATTAGTTGTGTTTGGTGAGATTTTAAGTATTGAGTTGTCCAATTGAAGTCCAAATGATTATGCCATTACTCCAGGTAATTCTCATACATGTTGCTATTTTAATTATAGAAGGCAAGCCCAAAGAAATGCACCTTGAATTTTAGATCATATGCAAGTGTGCATACGCCCTTAATCCTGATTTCATAACCCTTAGTAATAACTAATAACTAAATAACAATTTAATAATTTTAATAATAATAATAATTTAGTAATAATTTTAAATAATAACTAAATAATAATTTCATAACCCATAATAATTTTATAATGCTGTATTGATCCACAGTTTCTGCCTTCCACACTAGTATGTTTTATCAGTGCACTACCATACTCTTCAAAGTCTGAGTTTTAGGTGTGCTTTTCGCAAACACAGTTCCTAGATATTTAAAATAAGTTTTGAAAACTGCAATTTGATTTGACAGTTTCTGGGAGAGCCAATGCTTATAGCAAGTAAACACCTTCTCCAGACCTCTAGTCATTAGATTGCTTTCTTTGTTGCTTAGCCTTCCTTTGGTCATACTATGAAGTACTGGCTGATTATACTGTTCATGTCCTTGACTGTTCACTTTTTCTGCAGAAAAGTGATGTGCAGCCAGAAGAGTTCTCTACTCATGGGAAAACCTGAAGTTCTGATGACATATAACTGTCTACTTATTCCAAACAAGAGCTGAAAATCTGTGAATAATTAATCCTGAAACATCATCTCTACTAACATTAGAAAAACAACAGACATCAATTCTGCAATACAGGAAAATTGCACCAGTCAGAAAACCAGGAGTGCTCTTACATTTGATCAAATATCATCATGGGCACTTCATTTTCTCAAGATTCTTCCTTTTTTCTCCTTTTCCTAGAAAAGGAAGAAAGAAGGAGAAGGGGGATGGGGAGCGTCAC